>KZ308406.1:501225-582281 GCA_000376725.2 Ladona fulva | reverse complement strand
TTGAAATTAACTTATATTTAATTAAAAAATCAGTAATCCTAGCTACCTTCCACTTAATTAAAACATTTTTAAATGAAGACTAATAATCGTTGTAATCGTGTAGAACTTGACATCAGACCGTTCCCTTAACACCGTCACTCTGTAGCGAGAACGAATTGAAGTAAAAAAATAATAATAATAATTTTAAGGCTTTATTTGTCCTTCGATGTAAAGTCTCTATAATTCAACCCGTTGTTTCCTGTTAGTGTAATATTGCATTATTGTTGATAATGTACACAAATACTCCCTAAATCGTCAAGTGGACCATTCAAATAGTGAAATACTGAAAATAAGTTCTGTTTGATTTTCGTGAGGACATAATCGCCGTCAAGGTGTTATTATCGAGAGAATTATGCTCTAAAAACCGGTCGAATGCAAAACCGAGCCGCTGGAGTGCAGCTTTTTTGGTTGTCTCGTGGAACTTTTCTTTTTCCTCATCTTGTATGCAAATCCCTTTACAAGGATTAATTATTTTCCGCACCTTTTGCCCCACACCATTCATCAGTTGCATTTTAAAAAGTAGTCCGAAATAAATCTTTGCTCTCATTTACACGTATTTAGAACTCGATTTCTATCAGTTTCTCGTGGTTGGATTGCGGAAAAAAGCTGGCAAAATCTCTAGCTTTACTTTAATTCCAATCTAAGAAATATCAGAAAAATATGATATGTGCAATAATGAAAATAAAATCTCTCGTACGTTACCAAAGCAGAATGTATTGTGCGACATGTTTCGCTAGTGAACTAACATCATCAGGCAATGATAGTTTTTCAATTCATGAATATAAACACAATTGAAAATGGGGGAAATGGAGGGAGGAAGTTAGGGTAAGGGGAAGGGTCGGGGTGCAAAGAGATTGTTGGGAAAGAAGATGTGAGGGGTTGGGAATAACGTGCTCGTCAGTTAAAATCCTATTCTTTTGGAAGCAAACAACTTCCAATTCTTCCAGGTCTAAGCGGCGACTTTCACATTTTGAGTTCTCAACATATTGAGTTTATGACATGTGGATATAATTATTCTGAAGAGTATAACACAACTCATATAATTACATACGCATCTGCATCTAGCATCTAATAATGACTGCTAAAACATAGTCGGCATTTCAGCAAAAAATATCTTACACTTAATTCTGTTATCATAGAACTGTAGCAAATTAATAATAATTTAAAAACTACCAAATCATGACACGCGCCTTTAGGATAATGGATGTTAAACTTTCCGTATAGTTTTTGACAAAATTGTTTGATCTTGGGGTTGGCTTTTATCTCCCACGGTAGGCGACGTAGACTAAGCCAAAAAGAGCTCTGCGTTTACATTTCTCTTTATCTTCGGTAGCAAAAAGTGTAGAAGAGACATCTTCGCTTGATTTATATCTGGACCTCTGAATATCCACCCATGTTGACATTTCTTTTTTTGCTAAATTTTTAGTTAGCTTCGTTAATATCTTTAATCTCGCTTCAGAAGATAAGATTAGTGTCAGCAGTTACGATATAAAAAAGTTTCACATCGTAGAACTATGCGTCGCTAGTTGGCTCAGCTTCCTTAATGAAATTCAAGGAAATGGTGCAGTATATCTCGCAGTCTGTGATATACCTGTGTATAGTTTCGACAACATTGTAATGGATTTAATAAATGTTATGCACGACTATCGATCCTTACTTGGCTTCGACCATCTGAAAGGTTTCTTCACGTCATTGATCGTAAGTGATCCACCTTTCCTTATCCAAATGATTTTGGCGGCAGGTGTATATCGCTATAGACTCCTTCGATAACGCTCTCATAGATATCTCTTGACTGACATTCTATCCTTCAACTTGAGCGAATATATTTTTATCAAAACTACGATGAAGCTAGGGATCTAACAATTTATGTCGTTATAATTTTTCCCTTCGTCGTTAAATTCCCTAAAATTCCTCACAGAAGTAAATTCATCAAATATTTTCAACACGCGCTACATCATTCGAGTATTTCTGAATATTTGACAATTTATTTCTAAACGTTTCTTCTTGATTTGCGTTTAAAAGGTGTTTCAAATTTGGACGGCCAGATAAATATGAAGGAATACGTAAAAGCTTCCAATATTGAAATTATTCCTTTAAGTGGTGGAACACTCCATGCGTTACATGAAAAATTAATAATTTTCAGTTAACGTAAACCCAAAGAATATCCTTTAAGCGTATCATTTTTCGCTCATTGATGGTTTACTGCTGCTTTCTGATGCCTACTATAAAAAATAGGTCAAATAACAAAAATTCTACGATTGGAATAGCGCAGTATTCCATAACGTTTAATACAGTCATTTTTAATGCAAGTTAAATTAGACTTCGTTAAAATAAATTTTGGATGCTTTCTGATTTGAAAACATGGTCAAAATAACTAAGTCTGTTAAGAATCTTCAGGAAATGTAGAATATTCGCTATCTGAGTCATACGTTTGCAAAATTTTGCGCAAAACTTTTTAAAATTTTGCTAAACTTCCACTTAATAAAAATTGGAGGTACACAGAAATTAATTAATTGGAGATCTGTGACGTTACAGATCTGTTGTTACGTTAAACTTAACGGGAAAATAAATGCGGCTTTTATCTCAACATAAGTTCTAGGAGAAAACGAAATTATTTTTGCTCTTAACGGAAGACGTAAGGAAACCGATATTTTTCATATTTGGCTCCACTGCCTCCAAGTTAGCTATCCAAGGCCATTACGTTTACATTCTGCCGATATCTTACTCTTCGTCTACCATTCATAAATTTCTCTCACCAAAATCTTACCTCGTGTTCAAGAGCGTACTTGAAGCAAATGAGATTCTAACTTTAAGGTTTCAGTTGCTCCTTCCAGGTGAAATTTCCACCCTTCACTTCTTAACCATGGCCTCCAGGGTTATTGAAGGACTTCACCGAGCCCATTTCATGTTTTGCGGTTTTATTAACTGGAATTATGTAATAGAGGAAGTCCTCTGTATAAGGTTTAGATTTTTTTAAATTTCATAGCAGCCGTTCAATGTCACGATTTCAATTCCATTCAGTTCAATTTCATAATTGCATATGTATTGTTTGTATTATTTTATTTTGGGGTACATATTGTGTTATTTATTTCATTATGATCTAGGAATGATGATTAATTATGTATACGGTTGTCACCGTGGAATAGATTCCATATCGCAGCCATTTGAATTAATAATATTTTGGCAATGAGGCACCTCGAAGGGTGAACACTTAATAAAAATTGTTGTGAGCATCCCAATATATCTTCGCTATTGAGATACAAGATATGAAAAAGGATATTGTTTTTTTAGGTTTTATAATTTATTATTATTGCACACAAATTGATACTTACAAAAATAGTTACAAGAAACATAGAGATATAGTTAGTTACAAAAGTTCAACAGCAAGGTCCTCCTGAGCCAAAGAAGGCTCATCAGAAGGTGCCTGATTTATACAGTGTTAAAAGTTATTATTTTTAAAGTGTTATAGTTGCTAAAGTTAAACAAAATGTATATTACAGTTTATTGTTACCTTGCTTAATCGTTCTACACGAAGGAGGTTACCGCCTTACTTTTCAATGAATTGGGTAAATAATAGGGACATTTTTCTACTTAATTATAGCCAAATTAAAATCTACTTGAAAATTTGGAAATTATTTGGTAATAATGTTATGATTCTTAAGTTCTTATAGTTATTATTATTGATATTGAATGCATATATTGTTAAAAGTGCTTCAACAGCTTAGATCATTTCTCACGTAGGCCCCCACCGGGAATCGAACCAGTGACCGCTTTCACTGAAGTCGAACGCGTTGCCACTTGGCTATCGGGAGTCTTGTTGTTGTCTTGTTGTCTTGTTGACAAATTATGGTATTATAGATTCATTTAAAACAGTGTATACGTAATATTTTATTATATTATGAAATTGTTTTATTTTATTTTAATGTAATATTTAATAATCTTTATCGAATATAGATAATATAGTATATAATAGTATAGAATAATCATAATAAACAAATATTTGTCTTAAATAAAAATTATAATACAATATTAACATTTTTTTAAATTCATTTTTGGGTCCAAGCAATTAGTATGTACCTAGAACACTGTTGAGTTCGGAAACATCACTGTTACTAAAGAGTTGTTATAAAAAAGCAATTTGAAAAGCTATAAATATTAATATTATTAATCTCTTAAGAATTAAGGCTGAAAGATAAAAGACTGTATGCCAACAAAAAAATTGCATGAAACTGCCACTTCATTAAAATGGATACATAACACTCTTGCGAAGGAATGTCGCCCATTAAAGTCGCCTTATGAGATGACAGCTGAAATTGAATTTCCCAGATCGTACTGATCAGGGCAGCACACAGATTACGAGCATGGAAAACAGGAAATCTCACTCTTCTGGAACTACAGATTTCAATAAAAACAAAAACAGAGTCATGGTTTCCAGCCAATTTGCTTTCCCTTTTGCGGAAGAATTTCAGGGCTAAACCAATTACTCCGAGTCGTAGAAAGACCCTTACGTCCAATGCCTAGCCAAAGGAGATGCCAAATACCTGCGAAAAATATTCCTTCTGTGACTATCGGAAAAGATGAACCTCTGTAATTCGATTACATAAATTATGTATTCAGAAAATCGACATCATTATGTCCAGTCATCCAGTACAATATATGTATTAGATAGTGAGAATTCTTTTCAGAATCTCTTCGGATATGTATCATCACCGCCGCTTTCTTTATGAATTCATCTTTATACGTTTACGTGACTCCCTTATGATCTTGTCTTATCATGATTACCATTTTAATATCAGATGAAGCTTTCGATGAACGTGTCTCGTTAACGGAACGTGGAAAATTGTTCGGTCTAATGAGCTGCTGATTTTCTGAATCGAGAGATTGAAATCAAATAAAAGTCGAAGCAATCTCGTTCCTCTTTAGTAAATATAATAACTTTTTAATGAGAGTATTTACTTGAGAAAATATACTCACTAAATGTTTACCTCATTAGCAGAAAATTTTGACTGGTTTTCAAATGATTTCGAGCCGGAATGTTAAGTCGTCGGAAAAATTATATTCGGAGTTTTTGAAGAAGTAGGTATATTTACTATATACTGTGCATTCCATTTTAATCTGCTTCATAATGGGGAATACGGCAGATTTTGAATAATTAAATGAATCTTAACGATTTTAGTATTTAAAATCTCTTTTGAGATAGATAACTGATAATAAAATGATCTGAAAACTCTTTTTCTCCCAAGTTTTGTCCCAAGTCAAGATTATATTGTTCTCTTTTGTTGTTTGATCTGATTATTTTATTACGTAGAAGTGAAAACTTCCAAGGAATTTTCCGCCATGTTTAGCGTGAGCATTTTTTTATTTGTTGCGTAGAAAAAAATTACTAGTTTTGAAACACGAAATCCAGTTAAAAGTTACAAAGGAGATGACTAACGAACATTTTTCATGTAGCGTTCTTAGATTCTCCTTAATCATTAAAAATACATAAACTTCGCAACATACATAGCATAAATTTTACCAATGAATAGATTCCATTTATTTTATTCATTCCATTCTAAGATGACTGAACATCAAATTTTACTATCAATAGTCATCGAAACATTAATTACTCTGATTATATTAAACGCTGGATATAACCTCCCAAAAAAATTGTGGTAAAATTTTCATCCCATTATGTCAATTGACGACGCATACAGCGTAAAAGCGATATTCAAAGCTTTGGCGGGAGTTAACGTATGAAATGAGGGAAAAAAGATTCCAAACTTGTTTGATTGAGGGATTCCAAAAGAAAATACAAAATCATTCTACCAGTTGGCTGTAGGATATTTACTCTAAACTTTCTATTTCTCTCGTGAGAACTTGAACTTTGGCCTCAGCTGAATTCTTCCCGAAAGGTTCCGAAAACTGGTAAAGTGAGGAAAATTCGAAGTGTCAGAACTGCTTTCACTCGCTCGGCCCCAGGACAATAACTGTCCACAGATTTGATTTATAACCGAGGGAAAAGAAATACAATTGGTCACGATATAACGACTTCCATCAATCTTGAAGCTTTTCATTTAATAGAGATTGGTAAAATATAACCTATCAAACGCAAATTTATCACTTGACTTTCACGTACTCCAGCTGCTGACTCTTTCAACTACTTTACTAAATATCCTTCCTTTGTATAGAGTGAATTTCCATCCAAATTCTTATGGTTTACGAGTGATTTTCACATGTATATCTGCTGCCTGCAAGTCTCTTGGGATCTTGGTAGGGCGTAAACCAAAATTCGTGAATTTATAATGATACATCTTTGTTCATTTTTTTATAAATTTCTTTTTACATCTTCCAATTAGCAGACGATGATTTTCGATTCTCTTGCTTTACCTGCTCCAAGTAAATCAAATCTAGTTGTTTAAATAATGTTATTGCTTTTTGGAGATACCTGAATATCTGGTAGTTTCATGAATGAGTAGGGAGGATAATTGATATCATTCAACATATGCAACAGCAGTGGCTCCCGGTAAGCCAAGTGGGTAGCGCGTTCGCCATTTATGAAATCGGTCCCAGGTAAGATTCTCGGTGGGAGCCCATATGTGCGGAACGACCTCAGCTATCGAAGTACTTTTCACAAAATTTGCTATCGTACTACTACTACTTTAGTGGAAACCGTGAAGAGGTTAATAATCGGTGCGATGTTTTACTTGACCTGTTTCCGAAAGCAACAATACGCTATTCATACTGGTTAGCATTTAGTTTTTATTTGAATTTGGTAACATACTTAAGAGACTTTAGATAGTAAATAGACGTAGAATAAGGAATAGTCCAGTACCCCGCAATATCCAAGAGTAGCCAGGAGTTTAAAGCAAATAACAACCCCCACTCTCTCTCTCTCTCTCTCTCTCTCTCTCTCTCTCTCTCTCTGCAGAGGGAATAAGGCTTAGTTAAAATGAGTGAATCTCGAAGGAAAGAAAACTGTCATTTTCACAGTAGGTTTTTAATCGACCTGTTTCCTTCTACGGAAATTAAAAAGTTTTCTTTCTTTCGAGATGGTAGTTGAGTTCACAAAGTCACGATTGAACATAATTATTTTATTTTACGAGTGAAACAATATTCCCTTAATTCCCTCATTGAGCCAGGGTAATAAAAATAATTAGGAAACCTCCACTTGAGTGCAGCACCATGTTCCTAAGAGTAACATTTTTCACACGATTCAATAAGGCGTCACCAAAAATCCCATAATTCCGCATCACTCATATCTCAGAAGCTTTCTTGTTACCGCAGCTATAATAGTGGCGTATACGGAACTATCTTGAGGGGGACATGAGGACTTCGTTTTTCAGGACATATAATCTGTGTATAAACTAAGGAAAAGTGTACCAACTATAAATCTTTGGTCAACTTATTCGTGCCTAAAATTCGCAGAAGTGTCTTAGGAAGAGTCATTGCAAGTTTATTAGACCAAAACGAAAATAGAAAGCTTATCGCTTAAAGCGCTCTCCCCTATCGATGTTTTTAAAGGTTCTTTCCCCCGAGTGAACTTGTCAATGATCACAACCATGAAGACATGACAGCCATGAAAAACGATAATAAAAATACGCTTTCCTTTATCCTGTTCCCTTTTCATCAAGAGATAGCGGCAGAAAATACTTTGTTGTATTTTACAAAGGTTAAAGTTAATTCTAATTTAAGTAAAAAACGAAAAGAAATATTTTTCATCATGATTGCCCAAGGAAAAAAACTATCACAAAGGGAGATTTAGTGTTAATAGTTGCTAAGTGAAGATGTTGATCGGAAATCTTATGCCAGTATTTTTTATTGAATTTCCCTTTATGTTGGCGGGGGACTGAAAATATTCTCGTGACCATATTCGAGAACCATTTTACTAGACTCTTAGGGGAACACGCATTTAAATCGCTCTTTATTACCTTACGTGATACTTTTAAAAGAAAAGAAAATGATTGGCAATAATGACGCAGATCTTCTCACGTCTTATTTGCTTACTGCCAAGAATCACCGTTGAAATAGAGCCTGAATCAATCCGTACCGTCTGGTGTATTCCGAATACAGCTCTACGCTATTCATGAAAAGAGGGTGAATTGATGCGAAAAATTGGAATATAACGAGTCGAGCCATTGTTGCCATAGTTCGCAACTTTTCTCTTCGGTGCGAAACGAGGATTGGTCTGCAGCTGTTTATGTTACCTCTTACTCGACGGCACCGCCTCCGGCGAAATCGGAAAATATATCTTTCGCCGATGGAAATCAATAGGCGAATCGGGGTTTATTTTTAAAAGTGCCTCTCAACCGTGAAACGGTGGCCTTTTGACTGTCCCAGTGTCCATTAATCAAATGAATTGCTAGCTGGTTTCGTTAAATCTTCCGTTCGTCCAAATGAGTCCAGTTTTTCTTTCCCTCGCCTTATGAGGACTTGCTGTATAATTTGAGTCGTGCGATGACCGTATTAATGAAGTAGCGCGTTCAAAAAAGGTCCAATTATTGCAAATGGTATCGCAGAAGGATGCAAAAAGTAAAGGCGATGCTTAAATGCATTTTAAATTTAACGATTCAGTCCGCCTTCTTCCAGCGATAGTGGTTGAAATTGTTTTAAATTCTAGGCTTCAGTTGCTCTGCTTTTTTTATTTCTTCAATATGAAAAGCGTCTATAATCCAATACTGTGTTTGATTTTAGTGAAACGGAAAATCAGTTAAACATAACAACCCTTTTCCTCGTGATTTATTCAATACTTTAGAAATGCATGACGTAAAGGCAAGAGGATCAACACCAGATTCATTCTTTCATGAATAATGCTCCGGATGAAGATTTTCATTACGAAAAATAAAGTTGAAGATACATTGCATCAATTGAAAGTTTTGCTGGTAACTAAAATGCGGTTTTATAATGGAATCTAAATTTTCATTTGAGACATTAACGCCTATCTAATTAGAGTGGTATTACATTTCGATGACTAATAATCTAATCAACTCCGCGGTTGACTCAGGGTTACGATTATTTTGGAATTTAATGGAATTTTCTGTTTTGGATCGATTAATTGTTGCCCACCTATTGGTTATGATCAACTATTTTAGGTTAATCCATTCTTGTAAATTAGTTAATCCATTTTTGTACATTTTTGATAGACTTTTCCGCATTCGATGGCATTAGATTTCCACCTTCATAATTTAAATTAATACACCGTCGTGAAAGTTTCTGGACATTTATTTCAACCAATGATATTCGTTTATCATTTAATTGTATGGAATTTTGATAGCAGTTAAATGGAATATAAACTGGTTTTTCGTTACAATTAGCTAATGAATATTTTCATCGGAAGATAATTAAAATACACGTACATGCATAACAGTTTTCGTATATCCAATGTTCTTTCCACTTACTTTTGAAACGCTTTCACTTGGCATAGGGAAAACCGTTCGCGAACACGTGGCCAGTGAGTTCTCTACTCTCGTCATTAAATGTTGCCGAATTGGCTCTGGTCTGGAAAAGTATAAAGAAAAGTCAATCTAATACTTTAAAGATAAGGAGCTGTTGATATCGCAAGAAATTGTTTTGGTCCTTTTTCGCTGGAACAAGTTGCCCACTTTTGTAACATTGAATCTTTGAGGCGAAAAAAAAGACAGTCGTATCATCAATTCCCGATGAATCCATTGATGAGATGACCGTAGAATGTGGGTAATGGGTCATCATTAAGTCACTAATTTATATGCAAGCCTATGAGTGGGAGATTTCTCATGCCTCAGAGTACCAGCTGCTTAATTTGCGGCATACAATAAGACGACCTAAAAAGGCCCTTCCCTAGGGCTTTAAATCTGCACGAAATTGCCTTTAGTAGTATTTTCACGTCACTTTCTTCGAGCACGATTATTGGAGCGGTTAGTAGATTTATCCCTGTCCAATTTCTTACTTCTGAGGAATTGCTTGAGGCATCTACTTTCCTTCGCACGTGTATTGTATCTGCTAATTCATTTTTGTCCCAATAACAATCCGTCTCACGTCAGCTGTACCCTTTCGCCTCTTTAGTTCGGTATGCGTATTTCGAGATTTTGCACAAACTTTATTCATCTGTGACTCAAAGATCAAAGAGTTTGGCTCTCTTCTTTGTCTCAAAGATTCATCGTTAATGAACCAAAATATGCCAAATGCTGATTATTTGCGGATTGGATTTGAGTGTAGGTCTACAATAAAAGAGCCATAATAAGAACGTCGATGTTCTAGATTTAAATTGTGAGATCGTCAAGTTTTCTTTATTTCCAAAAAATGAATGAATAGCTGAAAATCCAACCCAAAACCTACAATGTTAGAGAAAGATCTGGTAGTAAGTTCATTAGTCATACATAAGTACGGTTACCGTCAGGGCATCCAACACTTCGGAATAGCTCTGTTACTCTGAGTTAACGGAAGATATATGCTTCAATCCAGAGTTCCTACATTTATTGGCTATTTCCGGGTTGAAAACGTTTCATTGTTCTAACCAATAGAAGAAACCTACTGTATAATCTCTATCGTTCACGTACCTTTTTCCTTTATGGCTAATCCGTCACTGCTACATTTTCCAGACCATCATGATTTATCAGTTGGACTAAGCAAAGATTATATTCACTATAACGTAAGCTGTTTAAATTAAAGAGGAAACGAGATTCGTAAAAGAGTGTCAATTTACGGAAGAACCAAAGCGCAACATTGCTAGAAAGGCTTCCGCGGTGGTTAAAATATATAATCCTCAAGTCAAAGCGCAACATCGTTTACAATTGCTATTGTATAGCTATTCTTGACTTCGGAGAAAAAATCTCATCCTCGGCCCATGAGACGCAAGCTGATCTTAGATTAAATATTTTCGGGAAAAAAGTACGTCTTGTGGACCGAGAAATATGGTAATAAATGGCTGAGCTGACCTACTGTGACTGAGAATAGACCGAATGTGGAACTGCGCGTAAAACTGAATTTTATAGGACTTGCCTTCAATTCAGTGAATGAGTGAGCAAAAACACAATGCGAAATTTCCAGTATAATCAGGGCTATAGTTAATGGCTTAAGGGGAACTCATAATTCAAAGAAGATTTAGATTTGTACCCTGCAAGCTGCCAGTGGCGTATGGTAGGAGGTGTATTTAACACCTTACCTAATCTACCCTATTATATTCTCTGATGCTATTCGGAAAGAACGACCAGAAGTAACTATCTGTTTTAGCGATTAATTTCTTGTAACGCTTGGTCGTCGCCTCTCGAAGATCGAGCTCGCTGTTTACTGGAATGATAATACCCTATACTTCACCTAAAAATTCTGCACCGATGATTGTTTCGAAAAGCTTTCGTCGGTAAACAGATCTTCTCTCCTTCAGCGAGTTCCACCAGAGTGATTTTATCATGGCCGTAACGCTACTATCGACTATCGAACCTGAAATTTCCACTGACAAAACGGGCTGCTCTACGTTAAACCATCTCTAAATCAATCCCGGATAAACCGATGTATACTAACACATTAACGAGAGAATATCTATGACTGATAATTTTAACGATTTTAACTACCTGAGACAGCTTTTTTTATGATTTAATCATAAATTAAACATTATAGGCCCAATTCAAAATAATGATCTCCTTAGTATCATAGGTGAAACCTCACGCGTCTCAACAGAAATATCTCTTAGACATTATTTGCTGACCAAATTAAGTATCATAGGGCTATTTCCATTCTTTGTTTTGACATTGCAAAAAGGACTTGTCTCAGTAATACTGCATTACGCTCAGGGACGTACCAACCGTTTAGCATTTGGCCAATTGTCAAGGGCGCCATGGTTATAATTATCCGCAATTGTACAGAGCCGCTATCTGATCCAATTAAACAGATTCGGCGAATACAAATTTTTTAGTTGCTCAGGTTGATACCACAGAACCGTGCTGAAATAATCATAGATGAGACATCATCACTATTTTGCAGCAATCGTAACAGTTTTCAAAATTTTAGATACGAAAAGGCTTGGAGACGGATTTGCCATAGGCGTCGAAATCCCAAGTTGTGTCTAATTATGCTTACTATCAGTTCATCTAATTCTACAAAGAATGCTGCTGTAGAGACGAAAAGAAAGAAAGAACAGCTCCACGATGGTGTTTTTCTAAAGGCTATTTTCTCTGTTGGTATTCCCCTAATTTCGTCGTGCAACTTGTATTTTTGAAGAACCTAAATCCCTTTCCTTGTTCTTCTTCCGTGTTTTCGGAATGAGTTGGTTATAGAATCCAAATTAGAAAAAGAGACGCAAAATTAGATGGCGAAATTTTCAAATATCATTAAATTAATACTTTAGGTAAAGTTTCCTCTTCCTACAAGCGGCTCTATGATTTATAAGATATCCTTCATGATGCAATTGCTTTAGGAAAATTTGCAATACGAAAAATCCCATTTTAACCACTTCACACCCAGTTTCTCGCTGTTTTAAGATTAAGAAATTTCTAAAAGTTCAACGTGAATCAATTTTCTAGTTACAAATAACTAAACTCTTGTGATATAACTCTATCAACTATTAATACTGCAAAGGAGGAAAAGATATTTTCTCATTAAAGACATGCAGCATTTTCTTTGTCCAGTACCTATAAATTGCTTCGGATGCTATCCCATAATAGACATGACAAGTCAGATGAAAAAAAAATATATGTACAATGAGTAGGCCCACACAAGTACAGATTTTATAAGTATTTTCCATTGGAACACCCTTTTCAGTAAATATAAGTATGTATACAATTTTTTTATAGGTAGAAGTGAGATAACCTAGGATAATATACAATATAAGGACAAGGTAAACCAAACGCAAAATTATAGAGTAAAGTAATTTGTCCTTAGGCAATCCATTCGCTACACATTTCTCCTTTTGAGTATTTTCCACTTGCCATTGTCTCAGTTTCTTCTTCTAGGAAAGATAAAGGTTTTTCATATTGATCGTTTGAGTTCATTTTCTATCACTTCAGCTTCATCTCCTATTTCTTTGTTTTCAATTTCTGCAACAGCTTGACTTCAATATGATTAATTTTTTAAACAGTGAATTATAATCTCATTTCAACTAATTTCTTATTGGTGCCACGCCAACTCTAAAAATACATATATCCTAATTAAATGCAAAAATTTACAACATTATTTATATCATACATTCACTTCTTTGATCTAATATTTAAACATTTTTGGGACTAAATTCATCTCATCTCTGATATTTTAAAGCCTTAGAATGTTATATAATTTAGTACCATTGACTTGGAATTTACTTAAAATTGAAGGGAAACTAAAACAAAATTAATAGTTTTAATGATATTTATAGAGTTAAACACTAATTAGGGGCACTTATGGAAACTTTTTAAAGGGAGAATTGACAGAAGGACATTACACAGGAAAATATGAATACTAATTTTGGAATCTGCCTTAATACCAAGTACCAGGAGCATGAATATAATCAGTATAGTATAATTAGTGATTATAATTACTTTTATCAATAAATATTTAAGTATGATACATCTAATAAAAAGAATAATTACCGCTAGGTGCACTATCTATGACCAGAGGGTTCAATCTATGATTGGAACAACCCTGTACATAATGGTTAATTGGTCTAACTATGACAATTATATGGAGTGCCAGAAAATCATTGTCAATTCAATTTAAAGTTGCAAACCATTGCAAACTACCTAATTCACTATCATCTCCTATTTTTGTAACTGATCCAATTTCAATCCTCTATAATTATAAGATGAAATTATTCTGATCCATAAAATCTCTTGCTATCCTAAAAAAAACAGTGAAACATCAGTAGAAAAATCAAACAGATCACAAGTGGGTTGCAAATGAAAATATCAATTACATAAAGGGAAATAGGTATTTTTTAAGTCAGCAACAAAGTTGTGCTTTTGATAGTTGATGTTAAAGATTAAGACAGTAAAATCAAAATTACCAGTCATTTCTATCCTGTGCACTGATCTCTCCAGCATTTCTCCCTTTAAAACATTCAAATATATGAATGCTAATTTCCTTATGAATATCAAATTGTCTCCTAAGGTGATTATTTGATAAGGTTACTGATTTTATAACTTCCCTTAATTTTGTTCTCATTAGTTACTTGAATCAGAGCATATAATCTGAGGGCATCCATAATTTGTAAGTCCTATAGGTAAGAAATGGATCACAAATATCTGCTACAAAATATTTATTTTTTCTTAAATAATGCAAAATTTTACTTAAAATACAACATCAAAAGACTATCATTGAAAATTTTAAAAGTTTTTTCCTCATTTACATTTTCATTTCACAGAGAGAAAGATCTGTATTTTTACACTTTATTATTTTCACAATATTCTCTATTGCAATTTCCATTACACTTTAAAAAGAATCTGATACATACTATAATTTCAACAAAAATGTCTTCATTTCTCATCATCTTACTTAATGTTAACATAAAATAGAGGAATAATGTAAGGTTAAGGAAAACAGATTGAGAAATTGAGAGGCCGTTACATGATGTGAAAGGAAATAGATCAGCAAATGATGAAAAAAATCCTCATGAGTTCACATTGAGAACCTCAATGAACAAGGGAATAACAAGTGTGAAAAATAGCAACACAACTGGGACTCGAACCCAGGTCTCCCATTTTCTGGGAAGGTATTCTAACCACTGAACTACCTTGCCACATCTCTCACACACTGTTAAGGGAATGCTTTGTGAGCAAGACAGACAGTCTCCACATAGTGGCACAACCTGCCGCCCGAGGTCCTCACAGAGGCAGCCAACTCACAAAGCAATGCAAATACTGTAATCTTAAACAAGAATCATAACTTATCAATGCAAGAAAAAGAAAAATTAAAGTAATACGTCTACAGAACTATAGAAATCATTAAAATATGAAAATTTCCTTTTATTAAATACTCTCTTCTATAAATAGTCTTCTATTAACAGTAAATATTTGAATTTGGATGTGGATACATCCAGCATGAGTATGCAGCAATTCCATGGTAATTCAATTATTAGGTCAATTACTAGTGCATCCTAAGCAGTTCTAAGGGTACTAAATAGTAGGATAAAGGGAAAAGGAAGGGACATATTGCTTCTAATCAAATTGGTTTTTGGGAGAGGAGAGGAAATTGATATGAAATATGGGTAATGAAAACATATCTAAAAAAATAAATAAAATTGTGGTAGGATTTTTCAGTTGATTAGAACTATAAAGGGGAAATTCAAGTATATTAGGTGAAAATTGAATGATGGATGCTTGCTGCAAATTTTTATCTTATTTTAAATGGTGATTCAGAATTGCCAGAAATGCAAAGATGTCTAAGGCAGGGCTGTCCTCTTACGATATTTTCTCATTAGACGGCTTGTTATATATACCAAAAAATATATAATTATCACTCATGATATTCCCTTTCATAGTAAGTATGTGCTATACTCCTCCATACTTAAGGGTTAGATGTAAGAAGAGACTAATTAGTCTCAATCTCGCCCGTAAATAAAGANTATCTTTGTAATAGGATAAGCCAAATGTGTTGCTTAAAAATATCATTAGAATTTTTTACTAGCCGTTTTCTTAGTAGCATGTGAGTCACTTAGACAATAACATAGATATTATTAAAATGATGAAAATGTTTCACTATTATCTTTTTCCTAATAATGAATATCTATTTTTGGACAAGTATTTTAATGTTAATATCTCAGTCATCGTTAAAAATTCACAAATCTGTAAAAGATGCAGCATAAAATTTGTTGCATGTAGTGCGTTGAATAGTTAGCATTTATTATTCCCTTACCCTATTTTCTGGGAATAATTTTTCAGCATTAAATCCATAGTTCAAAAGCCCATGAAGGGAAAATCTAGTCAAGGGGCAATGTTATTGGGTGATATTTGGTCACTACATTACTTTCCATGCTGCTACCAATTTCTGATATGGATCCGCCACCAATTAAATATTTTATTCTGATGCACTTAATTTGTACCCACTTCTAAACACATCAATCTCAAGGGAATTTCCACTAAATTTTTTAATTATTAATTTCAACTAAATTTCTAATTATTAAGTTGGTACTACTTCCATATTTTCCTACATTATTTATAATGAAACATGATAACCCATTGAATTCGCCCGTTAATAAAGACGCTTTATTATTATTATTATTATTATTACTTCACTATCATAGCATACATATTTGCTTTAGACACATACATTCATTTTTCAGATATTCTCCTTTATTCTGAAAGTGGCACAGTTCCTATATTCATCATCTCTTTTGCATTATTCAACCAACTTTTCTGTTGTCTTCTTCTTTTAGTACCATTGCCATTCTCTGAAAACACTGATTTAATAATTTCCCTCCCTTTGATCAATTCTGCATGTTAAAATCAATGTAAGACACCTCTTGTCATGTCACACAGTCTTTCTTTCAGATCACATTCATTCTTGACCCATTGATCACTGGATTTTTCCCTTCTGTTATTGCTTGATGTGCTTGCTTGTGTGTGCTGTGTGTGCGTGCTTGATGACACATGAAGTGCTTGAAATCATATAAGATCAAACCCCACTTCATAACAGCACTGTTAAAACTTAAGTAAGAGTTCTATTTAATCTTTAAGCTTCAGTTTTTGTGATACTTTTTGTTATAGCCATTTACTCCAATGAATGAAATTTGAAATCTAGATCACACCTTCTTAAGTAATGCAGAAATGAGAAAAACTTTATCAGTCTGTCAACCTCCACATATAAGACCCAAGTTTTATTTTCTGAGTATCTTTTGATGGTTTTGGGAAAAAAGTGCAACTTATATGCTATAAAATACATTACTTTTCAAAAGAAGTAGCTCTTTCCCGCTGAACTGCAGGAGATTTTCTCAAGTTTCCCAACCAGGTAGCCTTGTTCCATAGGGTTGATGTTTTGGTCATGTACTCTGTGGCCATTTTTAGGATGATGGGAAAAAGAACAAGGCTACCTGGTTGGAATCCCAAGAAATTTCCCTGCGTGTCACTTTTCATCCATACAATTCCAAATGCATTCAGTTTAGTCATTTTTCTCCTGACATCTAAATTTTGGTTCCAAACAACAAGAGTAGAAGCTCACTTCTGTGTATTTTTTCCATTTCCAGCAGTTCTTTGCATTTACTCACTGCTGTCACACTATCCATCACTCTTCTACATATTTTCTTATTTCCCCATATGTTTCTCCATTCCTGGAAAGTATTCTAACTTAGAGGAAAATCATCTATCATTTTAATATTCTCTCCATTTAATCTCAATCTGCAATCATTATATTTGCTTACATTTTTGGAGTGACAACCTTATTCATAACATTCATTTTCTCTGCAACTGCTGCCATTCTATCTAATGGCATTTGCAATTCATTTGATTATTCCCAATCAATACTACATATGCAGCACAAATACCACCCATATATCATGCTTTTCAAATTCCAAAACTATTAAGTTCTCTCAAACTTCTCCCTTAAATCTATCCTTGGAACTAGAAGGAAGGCTTCATTCCTCATAGTCTTACATCCCTTTACATTTTTTAAAGCACTGACTTCACTTGCAACTTATTCAGACACTTTGTTCATAAACTGTTCTCACATCTGTTAACTGCAATCCCAAGTACTTTTCTTAATTTACCTTATCTTACACTGTTTCAGAATCAACAAATACCTAATAAATTTTCTTCCTCATATGCATCCACTATAATTTAAAGTTTAATAGTAAACATTTGATCTGTGTATCCCCCATTGGCATAAAACCACACTGTACCCCCCAAATGTTATTAATCACGGATAACTGGATATCATGGATATGGATATAAGTTTTTCAAATGGAATAACAGAACATAATTTCAACAGAATACTTGAGAAAAATAGAGCATGACAATTTTTCCATTCTACCTGACTTTTCTTGCTATTGTATGAAGAGACAATTTTCACATTTTATTTAAACATTAAGAACGACTTACTTTTTGATACAAAAGTTAAAATTGCACTTTCAACTAATAATTCTATTGTTTCTATACTTTTTCATTTCATCTGAAACCCTATTCACACCTACACCCTTCCCATTCCTGACATCTAAAATGCATTTCATGTGAATTTACTTAAACTTTACTCATTAATACATTCAGATTTGTATTCTTCATCATATCCATTTAGATGCTATTCTACAAGGTACACCTTCCAACGTTCAGCCCTCACTCAATTCCAAAAGTATCACCAAAATTATTACGCATTAAAGAAATATAAAAATGATTGTGATATGTTATAATGGATTAAAGTCAAAACTATATACCTAATGAAACATGAGTTTAGTTTCTCATTTATTGCATTTTATATTCACCATAACTTTAGGGGAAGGCAGTATTTCCCAAAGAAACTTGCATGTACCTACAATATCTACACAAAGTGAAACTAATGATTCAAATCAATCAACTTTAATAATTTTAGCAAATTGCTTTTTTTATCACTGTGATATTTTTATAATACCTTTATCTGATCTCCCAAAATTTAGATGCATCTACTATCCTCATTGCTCTTCAGTGAGTGAGAGATTTTATTTCCTTGCATGAAAGGGGACTTTGAGAGTTTTAAGTATCTTTGTAATAGGATAAGCCAAATGTGTTGCTTAAAAATATCATTAGAATTTTTTACTAGCCGTTTTCTTAGTAGCATGTGAGTCACTTAGACAATAACATAGATATTATTAAAATGATGAAAATGTTTCACTATTATCTTTTTCCTAATAATGAATATCTATTTTTGGACAAGTATTTTAATGTTAATATCTCAGTCATCGTTAAAAATTCACAAATCTGTAAAAGATGCAGCATAAAATTTGTTGCATGTAGTGCGTTGAATAGTTAGCATTTATTATTCCCTTACCCTATTTTCTGGGAATAATTTTTCAGCATTAAATCCATAGTTCAAAAGCCCATGAAGGGAAAATCTAGTCAAGGGGCAATGTTATTGGGTGATATTTGGTCACTACATTACTTTCCATGCTGCTACCAATTTCTGATATGGATCCGCCACCAATTAAATATTTTATTCTGATGCACTTAATTTGTACCCACTTCTAAACACATCAATCTCAAGGGAATTTCCACTAAATTTTTTAATTATTAATTTCAACTAAATTTCTAATTATTAAGTTGGTACTACTTCCATATTTTCCTACATTATTTATAATGAAACATGATAACCCATTGAATATCATCTCTTTTGAGTTGAATATTTCATAACTATCATCTTGAACTTATTTTGCTGAGTGTGACTTAGTTTTCATAACGACATAATTTATTTTTATCATCCAAAATATTCTCATAAAATATGTGGAAAGCTGATTTTTGTTATGTTGAAGAGGCAAAAGAAATTTGACAGTAGAATTAAAGTTTATTCCATGGTAGGTTCCAATAAATAGCAAAGATAATGCTGATAGGAACTACACAGCTTATGTCAACAAATCCAAAGTGTATCATTGCAGCTCATGAAAGGGGCCAGGCCAAAGACAGGGTAAGACAACATTTAAAGTTTGTTGTGTAAAGTTTGGGAATTGCCATGAAAAGAGGAGAGACACAGACCCATCCCTCTCAAAAGAATTTTGATTGTGAGATATGGACATGGATAATGAAGTAAATGACTGAAATATAGAAAAGCAAGAATGAGGAGATATCGCAAAGAATTTCAAAAAAGAAAATGTTAGGAATGATAGCTAGAAGAAAAACAGTATAGATCACCATTTATAAAGGGGCGTGATGAAAGTAAAAATTGAAGGAAAGCTAGTTGGTAGGAGAGAAACAAGAAGGTAGAGAATTTCAGCTGATAAATGCCTGGAATTGAAGCAGGAAGTAAAATGTATTAGAGAACATAAAATATAATCATGGACATGTAAAAACATTAAACAATTGGTTTGCATTGTTATATACGCTTCAACTAATTGTTCAATTTCTCCAACTGCGACATCGAAATTGAATTAAATTAATTACTATTAATTTCAATCATCAATCAAAATCAAAATTCTATCCGTAAATAGTAATGGCAACGAACAATTTCTTACAAAAATATGAAAAGTAACAAATAAATTTTAGAATAATATATAATTATCCATTTAGCAAAAATTTCACAAGAAAAGTACGGAATAGTGTTTTATTGAATTTTTGCGACCCTGTAAAGGTCGATTTCTAAATGTAATACTGCTGCCTCTCGTATTGTTTTTAGTCCTTTGAACAAGCAATATTTCTCTCGCAGGAGACGATGGCTGTTTCGCTAACTTCAACTGTTCTTCTGTCGTTGGACTCGATGGCGTTCTTCAGTTCATGTCGAAGAGAAGAAACGTCATGTCGGATCTTCCTGACGTCGCGGTGAGTGACCCCAAAATCTTCCTTTCTCCTATGCTCCGTTGTGACGTAGCGCTGAACTAAATTCGTCATAACAACGTCATGACGTTGTTGGGCAGCAAACTGCGATTTTCGCTGAAATAGGGTGTGCAAGATAGTTAACGGCAGAATCATCCCTTGTTATGTGGAGCGTAAAAATTCATTTAGAGCTAGTTTTTACTTGTCTGCTACATTTGAATACATCTGTCTGTTATAATTAAAGAAAATAGAACTGACGGAAAATGGTGACCTTTTGAAAACTTTTTCGTGTCTATCCAAGTATGAACTGAGGAAGTAAAATACCTTCAGAAAATTCGTCCTGTCATTTCTATTGCCAAAGTTTCAGATTTAAGAATATTGCATCTGTCAAATAATGATAAACTGATTTTTATTACCATGAATTTCAATGCGTAGCTATTTTAAAAAGTTCAGTCACTGGCATATAATGCAATATTGATTGATTTTTTTTCGATTTTCTTAATATTTATTTAATCCAATGCACATTACCTACCGTCATATTGTTGTTCTGTGGTCTCTTCTTCTCGAATCCAGCCATGGCTGGTAAACTTGTGATAGGTAAAACAACGATCTCGTCTTTTCGAAGTAGTTCATTCACTGCTAGCTTCTCCCAAATTTCTCTTTGGTAAGATTCTTCCTCAAAACATACTACTGTAGGCTTAAGCTTCTCTGAAGTGCGCAGTGGTCTCCTTCAACGGAGGGGGAAGACCCTCCAGTGTCACTGCCGGGCGTAATAGATCGATCTATCCCTTCCAACCAGGATTGTTACGTCAAAAAGATAGGTTAATCTGATAATTACGTCGTTTTTTATTATAATTGAGGATTCGAGTTATAATATTTCGGCGGTTAAATTCGTTACGGTCAACTCCCGTTTATCCGTGCGTTTATTGTCCGCTCAGTAGAAGAGGTTCAATGATAGTTCGCCCCTTGCGTAGCGAAGTTCTACAATTTACTGATATCGAAAAGAATAAAAAAAGAGGAGAATATTTTAATCTTCAGTGAAGTTCATTGCAATTCTCGAAACAGCGATTGAGTAGATGTTTGCAAAAACTGATCGAACAATTGCGACAATATAAAGATGAATTTTTTTATCTAATTTGGTTATTGAATTTTAAAATCAAAGAATGTTTTCTACCTTTCATCTTCTACACTTTACAACTATTAATAGAAACTTCGTCTACGATTATCGTTCTTTACTCCCAGATACCCAAGTGGGTTCCCTTTGATGAAAGCGGTCCGAGGTTAAATTTCCATTGAAAATCCAAATTTGTGAAATAAACCCAGCTGTCAAATCTCTTTAAACAATGATACTACTTAATGATATATTGAGCTCAGAGAGCTTGATTGTATATTCGTACATACATACCATATTTTATAATTGACAAGGTTGCATACCCCCCAAGGAGTTTTCCTCAGGCCTCACCAAGCCTCTATTGAAGCCTCCTCATTCTATTGAATTACCATGGTAGGCCCTTTCATAGACTGTGCTATAGCTTATAAAGTATCTTTCTCGACAACTTAAATTTTAATTGCTTAACCTAAACCATAGTTTTTCTACTATGGAGCAAAAGAAGGTTTCATAGACTTTCTTTGATTCTTCCAACATTTCCTCAAGTTTAATTTCTGTTCTCATATTTCTTGCTGTTCTACTACTGTCCTTTGCACATATTCTCTTTATTATTCTCTTACTATTAGAAGAAATTCCACTCAAGTCCATAAAACCATCCTCCTGCTCAATTTTCTGTTTAAATACAAGATATAATTATTATATTCTTTTATTTTATCAAGCAGAACTGCCATCCTTTTACAACATCCATTTTTAAATTCATTCTCTCAGCAATACAATCAATTTTTGTTTACTTGATCTATCAATTACCTCAGTCCTCATTTTATCTCTTCAATAAAAATCTTATTCTTCTTAACTCTTAGTTCTCATCTTAACTCTTTAATAAAACTGATATTCTCTCCTCACTCCAAAGCTCTTTCACTTATTTCCTTATGAACAGCTGCTTTTTCCACTGACAATTTTTCAAATAATAAATTCTGAAGTATAACTCCAAATCAGAAAGAAAACCTGTAATGATTCAACAAGTAGAAGGATCACTTTCAAGCACTCATTAAATCAGATTACTCTCTTTCATTTCTGCAGCAAACATCACCCATATAGTCATTGCTTACTTATTAATGCCATTTATTTGATATTATTTAAGTATGTATGTATTCCCATCTCACTTGAAATGAGAATATATAACATACATTGACTCAAAAATATTAATCCTATAGCATGTTTAGCACAAGAAACTCATTAATGGAGTTTGGTAATTAAAATTCAGCAGTTTCTGGCTACATGTTGAAAAAGAGTCCAGGATTTAAGAACTTCATTATTAATCAGGCAGAGTACAATTTTTTATGTGTCATGTTCTTAACTGCTGGTAACCTAAATTGCATTCTAAAATATATTTGGTATTTCATGTTATCCAATAAATTAATCTCTTGAAAGGCATTTTAACCCTCACACACGTCATTTTGCACCAAATAACTGGAGATTCTGCCAATAGAATCAGTGTAGACTGACTGTTTTTTAATATTCTTCCAAGAGAACTTTTATTTTAATCAATGCAATGAATGCTGTTGTATTTAAGTTTTCCCTTCAAAATTTACAGTTCAGTCCATTACTTTATTTAATTTCCAACAAATTTTTCATATGGCAATCATCATCACCATGAGTAATCAGTATGAATATTTGTCTATTGCAGTACTCATACCATCCTGTTTCCACACAAATTGTGTTGATTAATTTCATTATACTTTACCTAAACGTTAACCATTATCTGCCTCTCATAAAAAGGAGGATTATGTTCTTACAGAGAGTACTGTGCCTTTGTGCTTCCAAGTAAGTTTCACCTTCTTTTTATCAGTGTTTCCACAATTTTCTTTCTTCATGTGCTCCTCAAAATTTTCTAATCTTAGATAAAAAAAAATTAACATTTGAATTAGATACCTCTAATCTCCTGTTAGCTGCTATTATTACAGTCCTTCCTTTCTTTACCTGAAAGTTTTCTTCTCTCTTTCAGATACTGACGATCACTTTTGTTAATGTTTTATATTTGCACTTCCTCATGCTCTTTTCCTTGGAAAGCTGAGCTTTTGGTAAGTCAACTCTTTCTCTATAATTTATGCAAACTGTATCATGCCGATTCTTTCTCCTTGCATTTGTACACCTAATTCTGTCTTCTACTTAATTAATCTCCTCATTAACTGCATTCTCAATGTATAAATTGGAGATCACAGGTGATGTGCCTCATCTCTGGTTCTCTCCATTCTTGACTCAAGCTTCTTAAATGCTTATGCCACATTTGATCATTGCCATTTGCTCAGTATAAGAGTATGAATCAGTTCTCTGTTGCAGTAATTCAAGCTATTTCTCTTACTTTTTCGTATTTTCATTGCATTATGCTCCAGTCCACATAGTTGAATACGATCTTTAGATTCACAAAGGTAATAAAACTTGATTTTTTTCCTGCTTTCTTTTCTCTATTATTGATTTCAAGGCAGTGATAGTTTCTCTCAAAAACTTCAAAGTCCAAATGCCATCGATTAAAATATCTTCAACTTTCATCTCCATTGTTAGTGCTCTTGTGAGAAGCTTTGAAGATTGGGAAATTGAGCTGATTGTCCTATTAGCTATTTCATTTATCTGCAATTTCATTTTGGGTTTAGGGACAATAATACTTTGAGCCATAGATACCTAGATAGACATAGTTTAGGAATAATAAAGAGGAGAGTTTGGGTGATTTATGGATTTTGGCAATGAAAAAAGGAGAATAATTGATATGCTAGACTTTAAAGACTTGCAGGTTACAAGAAGAAAACACCTTTACTTAAATCATAGAAGAATAAAACTGATTGCACACACAAGGAGAAAATAAAGATTTATTCATAAATTGGTTGGGGATTCTGCAGCCCATTGATGATGAATGAAAACTGTGTTAATCTTATTTGAAAGGTCAGCATATCCTCTCTTCTGCTGGAGACTTCATCACTGTTAAAATGAATTAACCACATACTTGCAGAGTATTTATAAGTCATTCCAGTAGTCTGGGGAGGGGGATGAAGAAAAAGTTTTGGACTTTTCCGGTAAAAAGGATAGGAATTCAGGTATTGCTGACCATTGTCTCTGTTAAAATTTTTGGGTTTCTTTCTTATCTCTATTGCTTCTCCAATTAACCTGGTTTTGAAGTGCTTACTTTTGTCTATTATCCTTATGTCATAGATATTTATTTCATGACCTTCTGCAGCATGTTCAGTGACGGCTGATCTACTCATACTGAGGTTTATTCATAAATCTAAACAATTTTTTGTCCAGCTTCCAAGCAATGCATAACATGAAGAGTATGCCAAGTCTATGTTTATCATCTTCACTATTCCAAAAATACTAATTGAAAGATTTCTATGGTTCAGTATTTGTCTAAAAAGTGAGCTCAATATATTGCAGTTAAATTCCTTATTTTCTAATAAACCAGTTCATGATAATGTAACACTGCCATACAGAATTATATTTCAAGAAATATGTAGATTAGAGAAATCAAATGCAACTACTTAGAACAGCTCTTCTGAAGTTGAATGCTCCTTTTCTTCTCTTAACAGAAACTATGACTATAACAAAGGATCAGAAATGCAGGAAGGAAAAAGTTTGCCCTAAGCAACCCATATTTTGGGATGACACTTTTGATATACTTTGTTTCCAACTGTATATTTTACTTGTATTTGGAGGATAGCAGACTAAAGGAAAGTCCTAGGCAGCCCAAAGCCTAGCTTTACCTATCTACTATTGATCCATTTACTGGAAGGGAGTTTTCTTTGGAGACATTCAGGTATAAGCCCAAGGATAGCAGCTTTGCACCATCAGCAGCTTAGCCACGTATTTCTACCAAAAGTCTAACCTGCTATTCTTTTCACATAGAGGAGGCTATCTGTCACAACATCTAATCATCATAAAGGTAAAAATAAAAACCTGTAATTCTTTTGGCAATATCACTGCATTGAAGATCAATGAAAATGTTTTGATTTCTGTTTGATAAAATTCTGAATTTGCCGAGATCAAAGATCTAAAGGAAAAAAGTGAGATGCAGAGGGAGTAAAATTTACAAGAATAAATTAATTGAATTACTGTAATTTGAGTTTAAATTGTATGATGAATATAGTTGCCCTAAGCAATTCTGGTGATATTTAGTGGAACTTATCCATGATTAGTTCTAATGGCTGATTTGTAATCTCTGTAACACTGATCTCTTTAATTTTGTTATTGTTTTAATATTTATTTATTGTTTAAATTTGTGGATCAATTTTATTATCATTATTGTTGTTCATCAACTGTAATTGGCCTAGTGCTGTATTTTGACCTATTATTAATTATTAAAACAATTAAATTAAAAGAAAACACTATCTGACTTTGTCCACAGATAATTTATTTGACAAAACACAACTGATTTCAAGGGTTCTACCTCATTGTCAGGAAACTGGAAGAAATGCATGGCAGAATGTATACACTCATACATATAAACAAACAAGGCAACAGCTAAGGGAGGGAAGGAGAGGAAGGGGATTAAGGTTGAGGATAGGGTTTTCTCTGCTCAACCGCTGTACCCTTCCTCTCCTCACCCACTTTTAGTTGTCCCCTTCTTTGTTTAAATGAGTGTATATATTCTGCCATGCACTTCTTGTGGTTGCATGACAATGAGGTAAAACCCTTAAAACTGGTCATGTTTTTCCAAATATATTTTCTGTGGTCAAAGTCAGATAGTGTTTTCTTTGAGCTAATAGTGTAATGAATGTTTGGATGATTTTGAGTACTTGGGTACAATATATTCTGAGCATGTAGGAATGCTTCCATTCACTCACATTTTATATTTTATAAAGTATCTTTCTCAACAACTTAAACCTAACTTACTTGACCTAAACTATACCAGCTACAATAGAGCAACAAACGGTCTAAAGCTTTTTGTTACATACAGCCTTCTATGCTTCTTCCAACAGTTCCTTGACTTTAATTTCCGTTCTCATATAACTTACCATTCTTCTACTATAATCACACATTTTTTGGAAGTAATCAGTTATTTTAACGAAAAAACAAAATTCTTAGGTTTGCACAACTATCCTACTATTAGGAGAATGATTATCAATTGAAGAGCTGACAGAAAGCTGACCTTGAGTCACTTGGAAGAATTTTAACATTCAGCTTCGATTCAAATTTTGAGTTGATTAGTTGTTTTTAATGTATTTATTTTCTTTATAAAACGAAATTTTTTGTGTAAGTTATGGTGTATAGTAGGCATGCAGCATTTAGCTGTTTAGAATTTTCAGCAGATGTAAAAATTAGTGGAAAATGAAAGTTCGCTTTCACTGAGCTTTGATGATAGTGGAACTTGGGTATGTCAGCAGATGTATTGAGTGAACTAATAGCAACAAAGTGATTAATGAGAGTATTGTTTCAGACAATCTGAACTCAAATTTCAAAGCATAAAGATGAGTTTAGTGTGTAAGAAACTCAATTTAAGAAATATTCAATTCAAGAGAGTGAAATTGGGTATTCAGAAGAATTATTATCATGATGAAGTAGATTAGGTAATCTAAAAAGGGCAGTGGCCACTGCCTTAGATTACCTTCAAGGCCAGAAAACATGTTATCATAGACTGCTTATCAGTAGTGTACCTACACTTGTAATACTATAATTTCTTTGCATAGCAGGTTGGAAAATTTCATGGAATATAATTTGTATAACACAGCTGGAAAAATGACAGCTATAACTAAATGTATGCTTATTTTATTTGAATTTCATTTTTCAATTTATCTTCTGAAGTGAATCAGGCCATTATGGCTTCTTGCTTTCATTCAAGTTTCAAATTGCAGTGGCTTCCATGGAAGCCGTTTCAGACTGGTTGTATACATGCAAAAGCTGTGAATTAATTCCTTAAAGTTATATATTGCAATTATGTAGTATGATACCTGTGACACTAAATGTGGAGAGAGAATAGTGATTTTTGTACTTTCAAGTACTAATGAAAAATAACAAAAATTACACATGTCTGGAAGTAATCAGTTAAATTTAATAACAAAAAGAAACCTCTAAGGTTTGCATGACTATCCTTCTCATCTGATGACAACTGATCCTACTATTAGGAAAATGATTATCAGATTTAACATAAGCCTATGCTCATCTTCCCAATTGGGAGATCATTTTCATCTGCTGCCTTTATCCATTCTCCTGTGAGGGGATCTCTGGCTGACACATATTTTGAAAAAAGAGAAAAAGAGCAACACTTGAGTTTTATTTTTTAATAAGTTTTATTTCTAAATGCCGCAATATTAATTGTATTTCAAATATTCCTCGGCTTGCATTTTGCCCAACCCTGACAACAGTTTCAAGAATATTTTAACTCTCACAAATAGTTAGGTATAAATAGCAATTGGAGAGGAATATATGACCATAAGTGCAGCTGACCTTGAGTCACTTGGAAAACGTTTAACATACAGCTTCGTTTCGACTTTTGAGTAAATTAGTTGTTTTTTAATGATACTAGTTTCTATATAAAAGCCAAGTTTTTGGTGTAAGATAATAATAATTATATGTCAGGAATTGTCTCCTTTATATTCCTTCTTTGACAGTCTTATGACATACTCGTCCCGGGCCGCGCCTCCAAACGTCCTTTCTCTGTCTTCGAGAGAAAGGAGCTACAAAATGTTAAGAATGTCAAGGTCATGTTTTCTGCATTGTTTTTTACCCATATCAACAATCATAACCTTATCTAACTTAAGAAGGATTGGCAGCATTCATAACACGTGAAGTACTGATAAAAATTAAACAGTTGATGATTTTCCAGCATCTTTTGAGAGAGATTACTATTTCAGTGGTTTATTTTGGAGATTCCAGCATTTTTAGGTCTCCTTTCGAATTTGTGACCCAGTTCCAGGCACGAGCAGCGCTAGGATTGTTCAAGCGGCTGAGTAAGGAAATAATGTTCCAGCCAATGATCTTCAAGCCACGAAGGAGGCTCGTACCATCTTGCAACCAATTGAGATTGAGTAATCGAAAGCGTGGCACAGCTTTAACATCTGTGTGACTAAATAAAACCCAAGTAATTATGGCAGATAAGAAAAGTGACATTCAGGAAAAAGTCAAGCGGCAAGGAGAAATTGTTCGGAAGTTGAAAGCTGAAAAAGCTGACATAGAAAAGGTAATTATTGAGCTCTGACAGCATTTTGAAAGTAACTCATTTGGTCACGTTGCGCTTCTAGCAGACCATACGAATCTATCGTCTATTAACTTCTTTGATAATGTATGTGCTGCTCCTTTAGAAGAGTTAATGCTCCTTTAGAAGAGTTAAATTCTTACAATATTTTTACGGATGATTAAACAAACATATCCGGTGAAAGAAGATACTTCATATTCTCATTCTTCTGGCACTTTTCTCATCTATGTGCTTCTGAACACCGGTCATGGTTTTTGTGCTTGCTGCAACCTCTAAATCATTCTCTCGTCTGGGAAAATATTTTAATTCCTTATCTCCTCGTCTTTACTCAACCGCTGAATTCCAGGTAAGTTACTGAAAATCTTCCTCTATTGCACTGTAAAAGGTGAATTTCATTATAACATGCTTATTTATTCCTACAGATTACTCAAGAAGTCAACAAACTTTTGGAGTTAAAATCACAATTAGGTGACGAAGCTCCCCAAAAATTTACGCTGAAAACTCCTAAAGGAACTCGAGATTATGGCCCTCAGCAAATGGCAGTACGAAATCGCGTTTTAGAGAAAATTATTACTGTTTTCAAGAGACATGGAGCGGAAACAATTGACACACCTGTATTTGAATTAAAGGTAAATATAAGTGTTTAATAATGCAGGTATGATGGACGTGACAGATGATGCAATGTTCTTCAGTCATTGGTTTTCTTAATGTTTACAGGAAGTTCTCACTGGAAAATATGGCGAAGATTCCAAATTAATTTATGATTTGGCTGATCAGGGAGGTGAAATTCTATCACTTCGATATGATCTCACAGTTCCTTTTGCTAGGTACCTGGCAATGAACAAAATTAGTAACGTCAAAAGGTACCAAATAGCTAAAGTTTACCGGCGAGATAATCCTGCCATGACAAAAGGACGATATCGGGAATTTTATCAGTGTGTAAGTAATTTTAATGTTTTACCGGTGTTAACGATCTTCAAAATTATTCTAATACTTAGCTTATGATTGCTTTGAATTATTTTATGATGTGCCTGATAAACGTCTTTCTTTGTCTTGGCACAAACGAGGATGATATAAAGGAAGATTTTTGATGATTTTTCAGGATTTTGACATAGCTGGTCAGTATGATCCTATGATTCCTGATGCAGAATGTGTGAGGGTTGCAGTAGAAATCCTTTCCTCTTTGGATATTGGTAATTTCATGGTCAAGGTGAGTCTTATATATGGAATCAAGCCAAGTGAAACAGCACTGTCAAATTCTTATATGGCAATGGAAATTTTATCAGATGGCATGACTCATATTACCTTAGTGAATTAAAAACTTAATATTACCATCCAAAATCATAGTCACATTTATGGTTGAGTTTATGGTTTATAAGTTGAGTTCCTTTAGGTGAACTTTCTTTCTCCTTCTCAGTTTCTTTTGTGATGTGGTATGAAATATTTGCTACACAATTTAATTTACGAATTAGTAAATTGAATGCATTAAATTTTGTGTAAAGTAACCCTTTAAATCAGAAGTCATATTAGCTAGGCAGTCTCTATATATGAAGCTAAAATAACTCATCAGTGATGAAATATAATTATCTCTACAATCTTAGCTTTTGTTTTAATAAGAAGCATATGATTAATGGATAAATAAATATAAACTGGTCTATCAGCGGGCTTTCTTGATATGACTCAGTTTATAATATCCAAATTAAGAAGAGTTGTTTAATTCTGGTTCTTCCTTTATACAATACTATAGGTGAACCACAGACGCCTTTTAGATGGTTTGTTTGAAGCTTGTGGCATCCCATCTCAGTCATTCCGAACTGCATGCTCCTCTGTAGATAAGCTGGATAAATCTCCTTGGGAAGAAGTAAGAGCTGAAATGGTGGGAGAGAAGCAGTTAAACCCTGATGCTGTTGATAAAGTAGGAGAGTATGTCCGTCTTCATGGCGATGCCGAATTAGCTGACAAGCTGATTGCTGATCCTAAGGTAGATTTAATCAACTGAGTTAAATTTCTCATACATGATAACTTTTACTCGGAAAATTTTATATTAAAAAATTGGCAAGCCTCTTACTCAGAATAAGGAATTATTTAAGTCAATTACAATGTATTGTGCCTAGTTTTACTCTAAAATCTATTTTGTAAATGATGCCACCTGTTAGAATGTCATTGATGTTTAACCTCACTCCTAAAAGCATTTCAGTAAAGAATCAACCTAAGAATATGTTAATGAAAATACCATTTGTCTACCTTTGCTTCATCCTAGATTTTTACTTAATCTTAATTTCTATTGTTATAAATGAAAAATTCCAACTTATAATTTCAATTTTAGCTTGGAGGAGTATCAGCTGCAGCAAGGGAAGGACTAGAAGCAATTAAGGTTTTTCTGAGATACTGTGATTTACTAGGAATTGGTGATAAAGTCTCGTTTGATCTTAGCTTAGCCCGAGGCCTTGATTACTACACTGGGATCATCTTTGAGGCTGTGTTGCTTGGTAAATAAGTTACTCTTGATTACTCACATATTATTTGATTCTTTTATAACTAAAACTAGTAAACTCCCCCATCAACCATGATGGGACTTAATTTAGTTTAAATATATATCTATTATCGTATATATCTGGTCCTCCTAAGCACAAAAAANATTATTTATAATATGTATTCTACTGTTTTCAAGTCATGAAAGCCTACTTTACGTAAATTTCCTACAAAATTTATAAGAACTGATTATCCCCGTGCAGTTATATGGGATAATTCATGAAATCAACATTTAACAATGGCCTTAGTCGTCAAAGGGATGGGTTTATTTATTTCCCAAAAAAACTGCTGTGTGTTTTATCCAAGTTCTCACAATTTCGAGTTTACATTAATGATTAACAACTAAAATAAGATTCTATGATTATTTTCCTTTCTTGTGACACTTGCCTCAATTTCGAAGGACCATTGTTTCTAATTTAATTTTGTAAAAGAAACAACCTCTGCAAGTCATGAAAACGTAATTTACGTACATCTCTTATGGAAATGTATTATGGGTTCCTGGGTTCGAACCCAGGCCTTTACAGAGATGAGAATAGTTTTCCTGGGGGTTTCAGCAAACACAATGCAGTTTGTTTCAGATCTCTAAGTCAAGCCGTTTCTGAGATAAATAAGGGGACGTACAGGCATTTGCTTTTTATATATATGATATGTATGTTCATGTGTAAGATCCTCATTAATAAGGTAATCTGCATGAAGTTCATTAAATAGTTGTGTAGTATGACTATCATGCTGTGAATGTAAGGTCAGTGTTTCCTAAAGAAAATGTGTCCAACAGCTGCTCATCAAATTTCATGAGGCCAACAATTTTATTATTTCCTCAAAATTTTGTAAAATTCTTTTTCTACAGAATGATAAATGAAGTGGAAAATAGCAAGTGTTTAGATTTATAAGTACCCTTGAAAATGTGTCAAGTACATTTTCACCAATTTAAATTTATACTTTAAAATCACTCGTAGTATTTCTGAGTGTAGGAATCATGGCAGAATTAAAATTTGAAGAATTTTGAAAATGTTATGTTAACCTCTGTTGTCTGCTTTGTCTTGCAAAAAATGTTTTTTTAAGTCACTCACTAATTAGTTTATTCACCCTTCAATTTGTTGAGTAGCTTTCAAAAGAGGATAACTGAGCATAAAAGTTCAAACCTTAATGACTTTATTAATATATTATTACAGAAATATTAAGTCATATTGATTAATTACCAATCCTTGTAGAATCAATTGTTGATGGTGTTGAAGTGCTGTTTGGTAAACGTTTTTGATCACCATGTAATGGAGGAACATGGTATCTACTTTCATGCAAACAAGAGTAATGGAAGTTTTTTATTTTTCAAATATGTTCACCAGACGAAACAGAAAATTTGAGATTGTTGAAATTAGGAGTGGTTTTCCCTATCCCTAAGTCCTAACAGACTTCTTTCGTGTCTGTTTCTCCTTGGGAATATTCATAGGCAAATTTTCACATAATAACATCCTGATCTCTTTCATTATAAGTGGTTTACTGTTTTGTCCTCATTTCATATTGCTTGGTTCTTTTAGCACTGATAGTTTGATGTGACGTATTTATTTCCAGGAGAAACTCCTAATCATGTGGAAAATTCAACTGATGGACCTGTTAGTGTTGGTAGTGTAGCTGGAGGTGGGCGCTATGACAACCTTGTAGGGATGTTTGACTCAAAAGGGAAACAAGTGCCGTGTGTTGGAATTAGTATTGGAGTAGAACGAATTTTCTCCATTCTAGAGGCCAAATTAGCCAATGAAAAAGCAAATTCAGCTCTGCTGCGCACAACTGAAATTGAAGCATATGTTGCATCTGCTCAGAAGAACTTGTTACCTGAAAGAATGAAGCTGTGTAGGGAATTATGGGATGCTGGAGTAAAGGTCGGTGTCTTTGATATTGCAGAACTCCCTCTCGAAGATGCCTTGAATTTTCGTTTCAATTTCAGGATGCAATCATAACCTTTAAAATTGATTTTACATGGGTCTAATTATTAGAGGAATTCCTTTGTGGAAAAAAAGTAAATTATTCATATTTCTCAGAAAATGTACATTTACTACTCAGAATTTAATGGAAATGGTCACATGATTAGAACAGTAGCTTGAGAAGTTCTTAGTTCCTCTTTCTCACTATTAGATGAAAATGATTTGATTATATCTGGTTGCCTTTTAGTTAACATCTGTCATTACATCTGACTTTGGAAAGTTTTATGAATATTTTTTCTACCCTTCATATTCTGTACTGGTCCTATGTGATTTGATATTAGTATCATAGTATCCATATCATTACATTTGGTCTATTCCTCTGTTTTTTCACCTTTTTACCAAAAATAGTCAGATTGTTACCCTACCTTTCCAAATATTCCATCCATTTTCCTCTTTGGATATTGTTATGATTATCTGAATTTACATTAATTGTTCTTAAATGTTGCACATATGATAACCAGGGAGATATGCTCTTACATAGCTATTTCCTGGAACTTGATTCATCTTTTTCCCCCATTTTTTGTATCATGTTCAAGAACCAGTAGTATTGGCATTGTTTAAATTGAAGATTAAAGCCAATTATTATAATGTGTTCTTAAAATGAACTCTAATGAAAGTTCAAATTAGAGCACAGTATTTAATTATTTTTTTTTGAAAAAGTGAAGATTATTGTGCTCCTCCTTGCTAACCATCATAAATATAGGAGATTTACTATAATCTTCACTTTGTCTCTAAAAAATGTTATAATAACAGACCTAAGTATATTACTATTATCAATTGATGCAAATATGGTAGTCAAAAATTTGTACCTAATGAATAGTATTAAATCTGAGTTTTAATTAAGTGGAAATGGCTTAAAGAATGTACAAACTCTTCTTTTCTGTAGGTGGAGACATCTTATAAGCAAAATCCAAAACTCTTAGCTCAGCTGCAGTACTGTGAGGAGCGTGGCATTCCATTTGCTCTTGTCCTGGGTGAGGCAGAAATAGCGCAGGGAGTTGTTAAATTGAGGGAAGTGTCATCTCGCAAAGAGGAAGATATTCCCAGAGCTAATCTGGCAGAAGAAATTCGAAAGAGATTACAGTCCTAATCTTGGCATGTGCAGATATATGGACACCTTCTTGGTGAAATAATAAATTGTTACCCACATCATTTTTCAGTGCTGTCAGAAGGACTTGATTAGGCATTACTTGAGTGAGCTTTTATGTGCTTTTCAACTATATCACTGATCATTTGATTATTTTTAATCATCATCACCCAGGAGAAACTCTCTCTCTCTATAATTTATTCTTCATCACCACTTAATAGAGTTAGAAATGTTTCTTTGCTCATAAGTTGCACCAGAAAGTTTCCAAGCTGTTAGGTCTGTAATTTTCATACCTTTGGATTTTGTTCCTAGGCATTTTAACAAGGATAAAAATTGCTTGCCAATTTATTCATGTGTTTTATTTTTAAACTTTTTTCTGTATGTTAAACTTATGGATGCCTCATCAACAATCTAAATGTTATTATGGCATATTGCATTTCTGATTGTCAAAACTTTTTAGATATTGGTTATTTTACGGAAATGAACTCGGAATCATTATATCAGGAAATATCCACATTGTTTTACTTAGATTACTGAATGTAAGTTGTTCATGTCTAAGTATTATAATAATTTTATTGTTATCTATGGAAAGAGACATTAAATAATTGGCCAAATTTAACATTGAAGAACTTATTTTATATATCTGTATTCACAATACTTGTTAGTTTCAAATTCAGAGAGTCATAAAATATCGTAATAATATTTTAGTTTGGAATTATGATGAATTTGACTGTAAAAGCTTTGTACCAGATGAAATTTTACTTCTTGTTGGAATGTTTGATGATTTTTATCCTGCAAATTGTTGGCAAAAATATAGCTGACTTGAGATATAACTTCTGCTTAGTTTAACATTTAATTTATTCAAGTAGAAGAATCATGTTTAAGCTTTTTGATGGTATATTAAGTTGGAGGCTCTATTGAAGATTTAGCAACACTGTATTTCACAGTTCAAGCCACTTACACTTACTAATGTCATGTTGATTTTAAAGGAATTTAGAATTTTAGAAATTATTTAGTTAATTATTCAGAAATTTTTGGTGAAATCCATTATCATTCCCACAATGCTCTTTGATTTTGCTGTTTTTATATCAACAAATTGGTCAATGAGAAGCTTTATATCTAAAATTTTATTTACCAAAGAAAGATATTAAGTCAAATGAAAGTATATTCTATCATTTTAATTAATATCTAATTACAGAAAAAGCAGTCTGTTTTAAGCATTGATTGAAGAACCATAAAATAATCGAGATCTGGAGAGTAGTCTATGTCTATGTGTATACCCTGCTAGCCACCTTTCGGCGTGTGGCAGGGGGTGCATGCACCAAGACTCTATTTACCTAGTCGATTACTTTCGCGTATCGTTCGCGGAAAAAACGAATTCTTGAATCGGTTCGTTTTCGCATCTATTTCTCTTATTTTCCTCGCTGTATCGGAGCGGCCTATATAGCAGGGAGGGCGCATTATGTCCGCGACGTCTTCCGAGAACGTGGTTTCTCTGAACTTATTTAATAAATTTATCCTTAGTGTTAATCTTCTTTTTTCTAATGATTCCCATCCCGCGTTCTTGAGCATCTCAGTAACGCTTACTGATTTATCATAGCAATTCTTCACGAAACGTATCGCTTTTCGTTGCACCTTTTCTATTTCTCGAATACAGCACTTGTCGGCTGGGTCCCATATACTACATGCATACTCAAGGTGAGGCCTGACTAACGCGAAGTAACAACGCTCGCGGACTTTTTCTTCGCTTCTTCCGACTATTCTCTTAACAAAACCGAGTTTCTTAAAAGCCTTTCCACATATGTTATGGATGTGGGCACTCCATGATAAGTTATTAGTAAGGGTCACTCCTAGATATTTCACCGATTCTTCCGTTATTAAGTTTTTCCCTTGGAGGCTATACGAGTAATCTTTAGTTATCGATTTTCTTTCAAAGAAGTTAATTACTGAACATTTATCTACATTTAGCTCCAATTGCCAATCATCGCACCATTTTGCAATTTTATTTAAGTCATTCGAAAGGATCAATCTATCCTCTTCTCTCTCAATCTCTCTGTAAATTACCGTATCGTCCGCAAATATCCTAACTTTACTATCGATTATTTTGCTAAGATCGTTGATATATATTAAAAACAGTATCGGCCCGATTACGCTTCCCTGCGGGACGCCTGAGGTTACCTTAACTAGGTTGGAGCTAATTCCATCAAGTACTACGCGTTGCTCTCTGTCGGAGAGGAAGTCTTTTATCCACTCTATTACTTCTGCATTGATGCCCGCAAGTTTTAATTTGTACAATAATTTTTGATGGGGGACCTTGTCGAATGCTTTCCGAAAATCTAAAAATATCGCATCGACTTGCTTTTTATTTTCCGCAGATTTCAGGACATCGTGGACTAATAATGCCAGCTGAGTCTTGCATGATCGAGTCTTACGAAAACCATGTTGGTGCCTAGCTATAAAATTGGATGTTTCGAGAAAACTCATTTGGGAACTAGCAATTATATGTTCCATTATTTTACCGCTCAGTGATGTTAAGGAGATAGGCCTGTAATTCGCTGGAAAAATCTGTAGTAATCTTATCTTGGATGAGATTGTGTGATAATTTGGGTCTAGAGCTTGAATATGCTCCTCTGGTTGATTTTTATAAACCAACAATTGGAACATCACCTGCCAAGATATGGTAAACATCAATAGCTGATTAAGAATCTTGGCATTAGGGTTGGGTCTTTCATATGAGCGGGTCATTAAAGAAATTATGAATGCTGTTTTTATGTATTGTTTTTGATTTTTTTCGAAATTTCTCTAATGTTATCTTGGATGATACACAGAAATTTCTAAGAGCAAAATTTACTTCTTCATATATGAAGCCTGAAAGCACAAACATTCTCACCTGTAAAAAGTATCCAAAATTCTTCTCCTTTGAATTCTCCTCCTCCTTCCTGTTCTAAAATTATTCTTTGATTTTTCATAAGACTTCTTATTCAGGAGATGCGAATGCTGAAAATTCCAGCAAACCCTGATTTTGCCACCTCATTCAATGCCCAGTGAGTATTTCATCCAGTGCTCTTCTTCCCTTTTATTTACAGTACATTCTCAACTGTAAAAGTTGTAATGCTATTATATATTACAATATTATTTATCATTATATATAATATTTCATTTTATAAATATCAATATTTAATAATAATATGGAAATTATCTTAATGAAAAGAGAAGGGCTTGCTTTGATGCAGAAGGAATGGGTAGTGCTTTGGTGTTATCAAATGGTTGCGCTTAATCATCAACTTCCTCTTCCTGGCATGAGCAGTCTCAATCTTGCTGATTCACTTTCCGATGAACAGAGACAATATCTTTAATATTATCTGCTGATTGACCCTCTGATAACAATGTTAGGTTATGGTGGCACCAAAATTTAAGATTAAGATTGATTTAGGAACACACGTGTGCCAGCAATATCTTGGTTTAAAAGTTCTTGTCATAACCTTTGACAAAAAATGTAGAAATTTCTACTTTTGGTAGAATTTCAAGTTTAAGTAATTGTCAGAAATTTGTATATTATTTTGTAATAAAAATTGTGATATACTTTTATTTTGGTGCTGATTTTAGTTTGATTTTTTATTCTCTTTTTGGGTAATTTTTACGTAAGATTTATGGATTACAATATCAGTCTTATTTATTTAGCCGTAAAAATAAATGTATCACAGATTAATAGTAAAACTAGTTGTATCACAACAAGGAATGATTACACTCAGTTCTGAGTACATCACTTTTCAATTTGTATCTGCTCACCAATGCCTTGAACTTTTATTGCTTAACTAGATCAACTACTTAGTTGAATTTCAGATTCATGAATGTTATTTTCATAGTAGTTTTTGAATCTTTATTAGAAGCTCAAAAACTTTTTCTCTTTTATTAACAATTAATTTAAAATTATCCTTTTCTAAATTAGGTCTAGAGCTGCCCAGTTGTAGTAGGTGCGATCTATTGTTTCACATTTTTTTTTGTCCCTAAAACTTAAAGATTACCAGAAAAAATGAGCATATTACTTTAGCATGATGATAAAACAAATTTTAAATATTTTCTAAGTAGAATGATTATTTACGATTTGAAGGACTTGTTCTATTAATTATTCTTTGTTTTTATTGAAGTGAAAAATAATTCACCGAAAAGTGTATTTATCACCTAGGGTCATCACATACTGTGCAGTTCCAATGATGGCAGTCTGAACAATAAAGTCTTCCATTGACACAGATATGGCAGCACATTTGGTCTGTCATATTGAAGCTTTCAAAATTATTTACCCTCCATCAAGAGTAAGATTTCACACCTGCAGCAACTGTCCCATTTATTTACCCTTTGACAAAAGTAGTGCTTCACCTCACTCAAGGGTGAGGTTGTTGCTAGCTGCCAAAAGGGTTAAAGGTATGAGGGCTTGAAGTTAGATGTAAGAGAGGCCCATTGGCCTAACCTTGCCAAATGGGTTAAATAAATAAATAAAAGGATTTTCATGCAAAACAAAATAGTATGAATAATGTAATGGAGAAGATTATATTTCGTGGCTAACATCAGAATGGGAAGTATATTAATCAATGAAACAGTTTCAGGTGCTACCTTGTGGAATTTCTCCATAATGGAAATAAGACTAGATATTTGTACAATTCCACTAAAAAGATTAATGCGACCTAGGTTTCACTACACTTGTAGCATCATCAGGCAAGTATTCACAATATGGCAAGTCCTTATATACTCATAAGGGAGGGGTTGGAAGGGTGGCTGGCAAAGGGATGGCTAGGTGTGGGTTGGGTACAATTGTTCGTTTACGAGGCATACATTGTTCTTAACTGCTTGCACAAGTGGCTCTAACACCTCGATCCTTTTCATTGATGTTTCCATGTGGAGGAGGTCTGGGTTGAACTCACTGTCATGGTTGTGGCTTAGAAGATGCTTGACAAAGAGAGAATATTGCTTTTTGTCCTGGAAGCACTTCTGATGTTCCTTAGTCCTTGTTTTTAAATTTCTACTAGTCCTTCCTATATACACTGCAGGGCAATCTTGGCATTTTAATCTATAAACTCCACCATTTTGCAAAATATCATATTTGTCTTTAGCGTTGATTAAAAGCCTCACTATATTTGTTGGTGTGTAATAACTAACTTTGAGGTCATCTTTCTGAATTGTATTCGCTGATGTGTGGGAAATAATACCTAGATATGGCAATTTGCAATTGACCATTGACAATTGCAATATCTTTTATCGTGCAGTCCTCCCACTGAACTACATTGATGAGCCAGGGTAATAAGTTCAGAAAATTGTACCTTTCCTTAGCATTCTTACATGGTTAATGATGATATTGCCATTAATGCTACACAGAGTAAACAGATGAACATATCAAGTATGAAATTAATGGAAGCATTCTTATCACATTAAAAAACTATGAGAGGTTTTTACAAAGCTATTCAAGGTTTTCTCTCATAGGTATTAGGTGCATACTCTTCACTTTGCCATTTGCCTAACTTCCCTGTGTTGGATATGGGGAGTTGAAATATTTCCCTTAGGAGAATTGCTGCTTTTTCTGAATATCTTAATCATAACACTTAAGGTGACCATACATACCAGTTTGGCAGGGACAGTACCAATATTAGGGTCTTTCTTCTAAAAGACTTAACAAAAATTCAAATTTCTACTGGCAGAGTAACCAAAGATTTGATTACATCATCCATAGATATTAGAGAATAAAGAGACTTATGCAGGGTTGTGGAAATCCCTTTGGTAAATCCACCAGGCAGGACCTGCTTTGGTATGACCCATGGTATGCTTGTATGCAAAATTGCCTGTGCTTCAGGAGAACTCCCAATTGTCCCAGTTTAGCAGATTGGAAATCTGATTAACTTAGTAATACTTGCTGTCATCACAGGTGATGACCCAGGAGAGAGATGTTGAATCATCAGAGACTACCTACTGGAGAGAAGCAAACTGGCTGGAGCTATGCCACTGACTGGCTCATCCTTGCTAGAAAGTTCAATTAGAAAGAGCTTGACTTCAAGTAACCAATGCATCATATGTTAAGCAATTGCTAAGGCATCTGTACTAGAATTGGACAGTTTATTACAGTAAAGTGGTGTTATCAAGTTAAAAACATCATTGAATAAGGCAAGAAGGAAAATATGAATCATGGTCCCAGTATTATGATGTATTGTTAGAGTTGAGTTGATTGATGTCGACTTTGTAGCCTGGTATTATAACGGTTTGTTAAGGAGATTATATTTAATCTCATGCTATATCATTGCATATAAAGAAGATTGACTGTACTCTTCACCTTAATGTAACAAACCAATGTAATACAGTCCCCTAAAGTGAAGATTAGTTAAACTCCATTTTAATTATACATTATTACACCAGGCCATACTCTTTTAGAAAGATGAAAGAGGTTAAGTTGAAATGGCAAGGTATAATACTAGTTGGGCATGAATATGGGAATTTAATAGACAGGAAGTTGATAAATATAACATTTAACTACAGTCAAAAGCTTAAAAAGCTATATCAGTGAATTGTGGAAGTAAATAGTGAAATTTAGGTGACATCAAGAGCATTTTTTTACCCTTCGTGGGCTCCCTATTGTCTCCTTTTATTTCACTTACATCATTGGTTGATATTTTTGCAGTATGTCCTAATTTGAATGAAGTTGTAAAGAAATATTATTTAACTCTATAATTACTTTTTCACTGTCTTCAAAGAAGACAAATCACGTCATGAAGAGAGTAAAGAGCAGAAAGCAGAGTATTTTTCTACCTGACCTTACTCTCTTTGATTTTTCTGAAATAAAATGGCTTTTGTCTAGGAATTATAAAGGGAGTGCCATCATATATACTGTTATATACATCACATGATCCTCTTTTAGGTCACACAAACAACTGTCTTAATTTATTAACAACATGCTTTCACATTCTAGCATGCATCTTTTGCTCCGAACAAATTCTTTTGAGAATGTGCAGAGCATGTATACTCTGGTGGGTGATTGTAGAGGTTGAGGTTTGCTGAGCAGATGTGCTCTCTTTTCTCTCCAATACTTCTTGTGAATCTATCAAGTGATTTGTTGCAGAATGGAAACACTGCATCAATCAGCTGAACTAATCTACTTGTTTCTCAGTAATTGATTTTCTGCATCTCCTTTTCTGATTATTATAATAATTATCTAAAAATTGGCATATTTGATTGTGATAAAAGATTTAATGAATATCTTAGGAGATTTTATAATATTAAAACTTAAAAATTATGCAGTTTTGCATCTTAGGAGCTAAGAAAAGAAGATGAGTAATAACACAATGGCAAATAAAGCAAAAATTAACTGTATCTTCGATGCTATAATTATTTCACAAAACATTATGGTGGCGCTATTTCTACCATTATCGAGCATCCGATATTTAATCCATTTACCATTCTAAATTAGGATTTACCGGAATCGGAAATATCAAATTACCGTAGGAGGTTAAATTATAATCCATTTTACTACAGATAGTTAATTAAGCGTCAACGATATCTTAATAATGGCATTTCAGAATAAATATGAAATAATTAAAGAAAATTCTTAATAAATCTGCCAAATTTTCAAATATTACTAAAAAATAATTCATAATTATTAAATATTTTTAAAATATCCTATAAACACATAAATCGCAATACAGCTATAGTTTACTATCGTTCTGTCCTCAAAAGCGCCACCCCTAACCGGTGATTAAGAATAAAAAGGTGCCAAAGCTCGCGTAGCGGCTTCTTCTGCATCCCGGTTTAACCATTAGTCACGGAATGCCCATGGAAGAGCTCGAGAAGGACGGCGCTTTGAAGGCCAGGCGAGCAATTTGAAGCTTTTTTCGTAAGTTTTTTTTAGTTTGTCACTTCGAAAAGTAATCTAAGGGTCGCGTAGAACAAATGTTTATTTTAACGTTATTTTGATCGGTTTAAAAAATTGTGAGTATAATGCGTTAATCTTGAGTTGCATTTAATATTTTAGTTTTCCATGTGGTATTATTGCAGTGCGCGACCTTTAATATTATTGGGTAATCTCTTCGACATCGTTCATTGCCCCAATGTCAATATCATGTAGTTAATATGCCGTACAGGAGTCTCGATCCTCGACGATTTAAGAGAAGTATATGAGTGTAGTTATAATTTTGCACCCAAATTATTAATATTGCATCTATACTATCTGACGTTTCAAACTTTTTTGACACAATGGTGACCAGACCTTTAGAAGAAATTGTTTTATATAATGGCTCTTTATTGGATCACCTGCTGCTTAGAAACCGTCGATATTGAGTTTCATCCTGATTCTTCTGCGGAAGCGAAACCGGTCGTATGAATAAAAGCATTGTAGAAATTACAAAGTGTGCCTTACAAGTTTCAAAATAATATAAATATTTTACTCTGTGACGTCTGTTTCATCTCCGAAATTGCCTTTTCTATAACGAAGTTTTATTTTTACTTTCTTTAAACATTCTGATCTGATCTCGATACAAGCGATAAGTTCTAATTTACATCATCAAATTCATTTTTAGTCTAGAATTAGTCTGAACGGAGGAATGTAATGTTTAGTATATTCAACTATTCGGTACTTATTTCAGACTTTGTATACGACCGTTATCTTTGGCATGGATCGAAGATGTCGCTGTTTTTCTGTTCAAATTCACTTCGGTCCAAACAAGGTGAAAGAATACCGTGGGTTGGATGTACAATATTGCAGGAATCCGATGTTACCCACTTTGACATTTCGTTATTGAAAAATTAGGAGGAAATGCAATCCGCTGATCGGAAGGTGGGCTCTGAGAGGCCAGAAGTTTAATTAAAGATATAAAAGAGTGAAAGAGGATCAGCAGATTGTCGATTATGTGTGGCTAAATGCTTTTTCAACAGCAGAAGAGACGAGGTTATTGAAATAAGATTTTATATTTAATTGATTGGGTTTTCTCTTCCCTACTGATAATAAGCAAATTAATGTTATTATTACTATTAGGAGCGCTGCTGGGCTATAGATTAGTCGATATACCGTCCGTTGGTGACTGCTTTTCTGTGGGCTGGAAGCCAGGCGCTGCATTTAACACACCTTTGTTCATAAACTCGCTCGACTGGAATTCGCGCAGAGATATGTCATAGAGAATGCGGAATTCAGGAAGCAAATTGTTTTTAGCATTGAAAAGACATTTTCGTCATGTTTCAAAAGTCCTGTAATTATTCATACGCCTCGTAAAAATAGGTTAGACCCAAAATACATTAAATATTGACGCAGGAGCGGCAGATTTTTAATGTCCAGGGACAGATATTTTCTTAAGGTTTGGAATTCCTCTGGAAATTCCTAATTAAACTGTATAATGATTAAGATTGTTATTCTCATTGCGTACAACATGCTTTTCAAGATCCGGAGACCTTTGAAAGACAGATGGAAACCTTAATTGGCAATACCTACTATGTCCTCATATTGAATAATGTGATGCAGCCATCGGTTGAAGTCTTCTGTCCAGAGGAATGCTTGTTTCTTAAATTGACTGTCTTAATTAAACTGTGAAGAAATTAAGTTGGACAGCCAGGAGCCCGAACCTCAGTACCATTGTAAATAGAGATCTCCAGCAGTATGACCGCCCTCAAGACGGAAATAAATTATTAGATGCATTGCAGACGCATTAGAGCATCAGTGTCTTCGAATTGTAGTATCAATGTCAGAGCGTCGTCGCTTGTTATTTAGGAACGATGGAGGATGAATCAGTTACGAAGACATACTAATATGTATTACTATGTGTAATTATTAGGAATTTAAAAATGAATGATTTGGAATTATATCATCATACGTATTATGAAAGAACTTATTTTACATTTCCGTTTCCTTCCTTGCAGCTTGATAGCCACTGTACCATTGAATGATAACTGGTGTTGTTATTTTACACAATATGCTTTTCATGTATATCGTGCAATTTTTAAGCAGTAGATAAAATAATCATAACTACAATAAGCCAGAAGAAGCAGAACCTCGTGCAAAATGTTTTAAACATTTCGTTAACAAATGCATTCCAAAGCATTAACTAACAGTAAGTATAGAGCAGAATTTGTCAACGACACCTGTTTGGGCGTATTTATATTTGTTGGAGCTGTTAGAATAGCTCAGAAATGAGATTAGCAACTTAAATCCATCAGTGCAACCTGAACCTGGTTCAGGTTAAACTGGTCAGGGCAGAAAGGGTCAGGTGGGAAGGTTTGGGATCTCCGATTCTTTTGTGCGCGATGGAGGCTTCCTACAGGTAGTAAACAAGCCAACAGGCGCAATTTATTCCTAATGGATGTTTTTCTCTTAAATTCATTAGACCAACAGAACGTATGCGAGGTAATACCGGGAATATACGACTAAGAGGCAATATATTTAGGGTTTATAGGAATGGAAGAAATGTGATTACAATGAATGCTTCCACGTTTCACAAGGCGGATGTAAATGCATTTCGTGAATTCCTTAGAGAATAATGGGTGGACGAATGAAAGAGGTATTGTCGAGGGGATTTGGAATAATTTTAAATGTATTTAATAAATGGGTGTTGGGAAGTACTTACCTACTGAAAAGTAGAAGGAAAACAAGTTCTCAGAGTATCATAATCCTGAAATTGTGTTAAAGCGTAGAAGATCTTTATATAATTAAACATTAACCCTCTGAAAGGGTTTGATGTAAAAAGACTGAGTCTCTTCATAGCAATTAAATAGGGACTTACTGTTATTATTATTAAACATAATTAAATTCAAGGAAGTGACGAATAGCGAAAGAAGTTACCGAAATATTAGTTCTTAAAAAATTACTTTTAAAAATGGTAACGCTTCTATTAATACATAAAGTAAAAAGGGGAAAAAAGGATCAAATGGAATGTATGAACTGCAAAATTGTAACTAATTGTCCATAAATAGCGAAGTAATTTGGGTCCTGTTTTCGCGAGTTTTTTTTTATTCGGACCGAAACGATGAAAAATAAGCTATTAGTTTAAAGGAAAATTTTAAATATATAAAGGCATCCTAAAATATTTCCAGAATTTAAAAAGAAACTCCACTGACCTGGCGGAATTCGGGGTAGAGCCATTTATTTAGGAGGATAAGATTTAATGTTATGTTTAAGAAAAATGTTCCATGTATGTATAAAGCAGTCAAGTTCCTATCATTATAGCCGATTATAATGATTTCCAATTACATATACACATATCAATTGGCATATCACCTAAGTGGGAGAGTTTTACTAAGAAACGTACGATGAAATATTTAGGAGCTACGTCCAGTAGGAATTTAAAAATGGAATTAACATATAGTGCGTATAATTTTGAAAGCCTTAAACTTCAAAATTTGTATGGAGCATTGTCATAGTATCCCCATGAATAGATATAAAGCTAAAAATAGAAAAGAAACAGAGTAGAGCAGTAACATTCGTTTTAGGTTGGTATGAGGGACTTTTATTTTTAAGGTATATATCGAAGTAAATTCGTTTACGGGAGTAATTCAACAGAAGTTAAAAAGGTGTGGTCTGCCTTTATTAGGGTAGAAGAAACCACAGGCATAAAAATAATTGAAAAAGTAACGAATTAGTAGAATTCTCGATCTTAAATCGCAATAGAATGGAATAATTTTCCTTCGGAAGTCTTTAAGCTTCTCCCTAAAAATCATACATTGTTTTAAGAGGATTATTTAGAAAACTTGTATAGAGGAGTGAGCTTGCCGTTAACGAGGTGCACCACCACCGCCATACACCACTCTCCCTTACCTGGGAGAGTGGTGTATGGTGGGGACTTGTCCCCGGGACCGCTGCAGTAGCCGCGAGGGCCTACCAGGTACCCTGTAAAAGAAATGTTCGTTAAATAAGGGACGTAAAATAAAGAACAATTGTTGATGTATGTTAATTTGTATTGAGTAGCTAAGCATTTATGAGAAAAAAATTTAAGGAAGATACCTGTATTGAAGTAATGAATCGTTGTAGCTAGGAGATATCTCTATTGTACGTAATGTCCATAACATCATATTATTGTAATATTGCATGATATTGCATATTATGCAAGTATTGCATGTAGTATAGTATTATGGTAATCATTAACCTTTACACCAGACTTGTAGTCCAGCTGTAACAAATCAATTAACACGAAAAAAACAGAAAAGATTTTATAGTGAGATTTTTCCTCAAGTTATTATTATTTCTTCAAGTTACATTAAGTAAAGGGAGTGAAGACGTGGAAACTTCTTCTGCAGGTTAGCAAAGGGACTCCCGGATAGCCAAGTGGACAATGCGTTCGACCTAGGTGAAAGTGGTCTCGCGTTCCATTACCAGTGGAAGCCTACTTGCGGAATGACCTCAGCTGTCGAAGTAGTTTTAATAATATTACTACGAGGTTAGCTAATTCTATTGCTAGTTATCGTAAGCAACGAAATTTTTTCAGAGATATTTTGGGCATTTTCAGCCTCATAGCGCCAGGTTTGAATTCTTTTTTATATTTTCTGGTGGAACGTTCAGACGAAGGAGAAACTTTCAGTCAAACTGAGAGCCGGAGATAAAGTGGAAATGGTAGAAGGCAATGTAAAATCAGAAAGAGGTGGGGATGGGTGATTTAAAGAAGAACTTTTGAGATATGCCCGCAAGGAAACAGTTGGCTTCTGTTTTTAAGCGTGGAGTGAGAGATTTATTGAAACCAATGAGTCATGGGACTTTCCTTTCACCTTCGCTTTCGCCCCGTTATCTTGAAAAGGTCTTTTGGTGTTAACTACATCCATGGAGACCATTAGACAGTCAAAATTTCCAGACTTTGAGTCCGTTAAACGAGCGGTAACGCTGGAATAGACAGAAAAATTATCTGCTCTTTTGTCATTGAAATCAGTCTCGTTTCTGCTTTACTTACACCAATCAAATTTTATGAGGAAGCTTGATATATATTTTTGATCAATTATAGTTTATTGATTTATCTTCAATGATTAAGAAACAGATAATGTAATGAATAATCCTTTTAAGGCATCGAGAATTTTATAGAAGTACATGTTTAATAGAAGAAGTTTTGTTTGGATATTGCGAATTGAATATTGTTTATTGAGGCCAAAAATATTTTGATGGTGAGAGTAAGATTTTTTATTTTTCCTGATTCTTTTTCTTTAACTAGTTATGAAATTACTTTTAATTTATGTTGCAAATAACAGTACAACTTTAATTTTTTAAAGATGTTTACCGGATCATAGAGAATGAGAAGCATTTTCCCTTAACTGTACAAAAGTTTTCTTCACTGAAAGTAGTGAGAAATCAAATATCTCATGTTTAGCAAAGGCTTAAGTAGAAGATTATATGGTTATTATTTTTTGGTTGATTTAATCAAAGGTAGTTTTAACAGCAATAAGACAGCACTGGGAGATTAGTAGAAAAGGATAAATTGGAATATTCTCCAGTGAATAGTCACTAGTCAATAGTAAAATTTTAAATGACCTAATGTTTTACCATGATGCCTGGTGTTCTATACTTCATTTATAAAATACTAAAGTGTACATTAAAATATTATAGATGAAGATAAAGGTTTACTACAAAATAATATGAAAACCTATGAACCTAATATATGAAGTACAAGCTAGTATGAAGAAGGTGGTATCAAAATACATGCATCAAATGCAGGCAAAGTGGGCAGTATTAGGAAACCAAATACATCAAGAAGAACTTCAATGATCATCTTCTACATCCATATTTCCCGCTCATGCCCATTTAAAAGGATGAGTGGCAGATTTCAAGAAGAGAATCAGTATGAAGTATTTAATCTTTTCACTCCCTCTCATGTGACTCCTTGACCATTGAGGGACATACAATTCTAATTGAAGTTGAAAATGGTGAGGGTCATTCTATAATTGGCAGCATACTTTATTTTACAAAACTTTCATTGCTTAAAATTGACCCCTTTTCAGTCTAATTAACTATTAATTCTAATAAGAATTTGAAAATATCAAGGAAAGCTAAAGTTTATTTGTTTTGACAATTAACAAGCAGAACTACTTTCAGCAGTTTGATCACAACTGGTTTTGTCAGTTAGCAATTGATATTGATGGAATCAATAATTAATCCCCTTTTCCGTTGAATTTGCCTTTGGAACAGAGCAATTTCTGATGCTTTTTTTTCTTCATCCAATCTCAGAATTCCACTCTCTTCATAATATTATTAAAAACACTCAAAAATCAGAAGCATTATTAGAGTATTGAATGTGTGAAAAAGATTTTTGGTACATACCATTGCTGTGGATAGTTACAACTAGATCTATCCTCTTATTTTGGGATGTGATTCTTCTCCTAATGGACTTGGGGCTATTATTCAATTTGGCTTTACTTGGTTGAGACTAAAAGTCAAACTGACGACCGGAGGCCATTGAGCATTCATGAGTATTGCAGTAAAAGAACATCATGATCCACGTAATGAAAAGGTGGAAACACAAATACAATATTGGGACACATAACAGAGACTACTTTTGAATTCTTACTCTGAAACAAGATGGGAACAATTACTCCCAAGTGGAATAAGAACTGTCCATAATTTATGGGGTGCAAAAATTGTATTTACCAGTGCAAACAGGGAGAACAAAAGGAATTTAGAAGGGAGAGAACCATTTCCTCTGATTGCTAACCATTTATTTCTATCTTTACATTCAAAAGACAGCTGTCATCAGTTTTACTGTCATATGTTTTAAGATGGTTCATGATTATGCCCAGTTATAATAGCCTAATTAGATACTGGCCTGGGAGTAGACATTCCAATTCATATTTTTTAAGCAGGTGCCTTATGGAGGATGACAGGGAAGAGGACCATTCCATTTTGCTTTTATACACGTTCTTGATTTCCAATTCTATCCACTATTCGTTCAATCTGTATGAAATTTCGATTTTAATAGTATTTTCCATATCATTCTCAATATTTGATTGTTCTCAGTATTTTTATTTATGATAATCTTTCAGTGAATTTTAATTCTTCTTGTCAGAATATTGGGGAAATGTGATTTTACATTTTGTTTAAATACTTTTAAGGATTTACAAAACAAATGTGTCAATTTAGAGTTTCTTGGGGTGTTATTATTAAAAAATTTGTTTCATCAATCATTCAACATTTATCTTGCGTGTCTATTTTTAGGATATGTTTATCATAATTGAAACTGCCATCTCACCACCTGGTCTTGAACTGACATCACAAACCCTCCGTTTCTGGGTATGAATGACCATCAATTAATAATTTTTACAATGTTTTCTGTCCATATTTTCTTTTTCCAGTTGGATAGATTATCTTCCAAACAGTATCTTTTCTATCCAATGGTATACTTTCTTTAATTTAAAAACTGCTTCTTTCAGCCAAGAATAAAGGTGTGGATCTTTGATTAATCACAGTTCTTCATTATACAAGTTCATCATTGGATGTCAGGAGCAATACCCTTATATTTAATTGGCATGGATTGTAGATGCTAATTAACTCTCTTCCAGGTTCATTCCTGGGAAGATATAGTCATGGAAGATATTTCACAAAGGCATCACAATTTAGCCAAAAATCCACTAGTGTACATATCAAGTTCCCTTGGATCCATATCAGACCACTTTGATACTCCAAATGAGTTTGCTAGCATAGGCATCAGGGTATTGATGGAATTTATGATTTATCCCCAGCCAGTTTTATGTTTGGGATTTTGGAGACATGTTTTCTGTAATTTTCTTGGGCTTACACAGTTAAGTATGATTGATTTTAAAATTTTGATGTAGGCCTAAATGTTTGAAACTATTTTTGGGCAAAATCTAAATGATCAGGCGTTACTTTGTGAAAAGCCATGGTTGTTGAAGAAAGAAGAGAAAGACTTAGTTGATTTTCTACTGTATATTTTCAACTTGACTGGTTTCACTACCAAAGTAGCATCCTTAGGTGGCATCTTCACCTGAAGATGCTACTACAGCAGCAAAACCGGTCGTGTTGAAAATATACTGTGGAAAATCAACAAAGTCTTTCTCTTCTTTCTTCAACTAGTTTTGGGCTTTAGCTTTCTAAACCTTTCAGACTTTGTGCTGAGTAGTTTAGTTTGCATCTTTCATAGTTTATTATTGCTCAGCTATTAAGACTGGAAGACATGCATACCCCACTGGTAAGTTTCAATGTTTTATGTTTTGCAGCTTCTACAGTTAATAATCAAAACACTAAAGTTTAATATCATTCATTTATGGGATTATCTTTTCAGAATTTAATTTATGTCCTCTTGACAAGTTTAAAAATTAATTTTAGGGTAAGTTCTTTATGAATTCACAACCAGTATTTTCAGATAATAATCAGTCAGGCATGTTCCAAGTTCCTTGAGTTCAAAGTTCTTTATCCATTGCAATAGAATTACCAATGTCACTAATGCCTCAAACTTTACTTATTAAAGTTCTAGTAGAGCACATCAGTAGTAAAAATTACTTTTTGGATAGGACAAGAATTTGAATGACATCTGATATGTGATGCTTCAATTTAGTTTTCCCCTAAATCTGTGGAGCCAAAGGTCTCTTGAAAGTTTTTTTTACTTTAACAACATTGTTATTAATATATGAAATTTTTAAGTATTACTGCAGTGAAACGGGGTACATACAAGCACTAACGATATTGAATTACTGTAAGTTAGACAGTTTGAAATTGAACTTTAAAAATGTGTTGATTTTTAAAGGATTCAATGATCCTTTGCGACAAATCAAGTGTTCTTACATCAATCCCAGGACAGGGTTACCTTAGCTACAGATTGGTCATGCTCATGACAGAGTGGGAGAATCATTTTGATATAAAGAAATGTGAAAAAGATAGAAATGTTTTATTTATTTTAAAAAACTATGTATAGTCTTGCAAGAATATTGCAGCTTGCTTACTTGGAAAATGTTTTGCAGAAATATCTATATATATAACAACTATATAGTAACAAAAACGATTTCTTTAACCATAAGGTTTAAACCTTCTTTCTATATTCTAACAGAACTCATAGGTAGCTTAATACCATTGTGATGATTATAAAGATTGATAAAGAAAGTCATACTTATCCAAAATTATCCTTACTTTCCATGAAGATAGTCATTAAATTAACTTGAAAAAAAGAACATCAAATATCCAGGAAATTGGGAATTCTTCTCAGTATAATGCCCATAGCCTTTGGATCATAGGTCAAAATCAACCTCTTTCTAATTTAAATTAATGATTTGGATATATTTAGTGGGAAAGTAATGAGAATTTTCGTAGAAATGAGTTACCAAATTGAAACTCCTTCAAATTGAGAATTTAAGACATACGCTAATATAACCAAAACGAAGAGTGAGGGGCCCAAAAAAATACGATGGGGACTAAGGCTCTTTTCAATTAGATATTCCCCTAAATATTAAGGACCGAAAATCCGTGAGCTCTGATTCGACACAAACGAAAGTTTTCATTAATAATGCACACCTTTGATGCCAATTTTATTCGTCTATCGTCACTTTAAATTATGCAAGTTTTCCGTGCAGTGGAGCCGTCTCTTTAAAGTGAAAATATAAAATGTTACGAAGGATGCACTATTCAGTTCTAAATGAGGCGATTGGATACGCAGAGGCATACGGTTCAGTCAATTGTTTACAGGTTTGGAAATCGGTTCCTGGAACATTCCTTCCTTGCATGTTAAATGGTGTATCCTTATGGTTTACCTCAGCAGATTTCAGTCTGAATTAAAAACTTCTTTCTCAGCGAACAGTATTTTCGAGGGCGTACCCCGTGAGAATTAAAGGGGAACGCTTAAGTCGCAAGAGTTTTCAATCAGCGGAGTGAATTTTTTCAATTTTTCTCAAGCTACATTGGAATATTTTAAAAAAGACCACTTTATGGGGTGAAGAAAAGAGATTATTACAGTAGAAGGAGAGCCATTAAAATATTATTTCGGAATGAAACTGACAGCCGGTTTTAAGAAAGAAAAACCCTCAGATATTTTACGCGGGAGTGGCTACCAATAGATGCCTGCAAAAGAACTGAATGGTAATCACAAAATTGTGATGGAATATATTCCATTTTGTTCGATAAGACAGCAACAACAATCATTCTCTTAAAAAATCTACGGAGGCGTCCGAGATATTGCGGAAATCCATAACAAAGGAAAGATGTATACTTTACCACACAGAAACTTTTATTGCCTAAAAATTAGTGGCATGACGTACATCACATAGTATAGAAGGCACATTAAGGGTTGCTTTTGCACAAAGAATTTTATGAACTTTCGGTCAATAAAAGTTTCTATTCTGGAAAAGTATGTATCTTTCCTATAAAATCATCCTCTTGCTTACGGCACTCAACAATGGACGCATTTTGAATTGCATTGAGTAGCGAGGTTTGGATTTAGCGTAAGGAGTGTCTCATGTCTGATTCATCCCATTCCAAAGGCATTTCGCTGAAGGTCAATTACTGAAAATTAACCAGAACGACTGTCAAAAAAGAACTATCCTGAATGGAAAATTCGACAAAATCAGTTCCGCCACAGAGGATAAAGCAAATAGAAAACTTGAACGGAATGTTATTACAAAGCAGTTCTGCACGATCATCGAACGATTCATTCCTGAATTTTCGAGGGAAAATTGGAGAGGATTCTATAGAAGCAGTGATCCGGGAGATAAGGTCGTTCATCGATGCATTTTGGGAAAGGATCCAAAACTGGGAATTAATACCTCTAAAATTGGTCGGCAGAGACAAGGCCGAAATCAGTCTTCGACACGCTTGGAAGATCAGCTAAAAGTATGATCCTCGTCCTATTAGAATAGATTTTCCCCCACCTAAGTCTTATGTTTTGGAGGGTATTTTTACTAGATAAATAGTAAACAGACTTTGACCTTGCAATACGGGGGGCTAACAGCCATTTTCACTCGTATGCAGATTTATGATTGGATTTTTTCATAAGTCGAGGAGAATCGATTTATCAATAACCGAGAATTAAGTTTGCGCTATACGAATGGATCTCGATTTAACAAAGAGTTAAAACGTAGCATTCTAACAATAATCTACTGCTACCTTTTCCTTGGAGACCAAACTTGTTTTGTGAAGTATTTAAGCCCAGATTCCGATACAGAAGAAGTTTGACACGCTTTTTTATCAAAAACCTCTTCATTGAAATAGAGAAGAGCATGACAAGGTAAAGCTCTGTTATACAACACGAAAAGTTGATAGAGAAGAGCATGACAAGGTAAAGCTCTGTTATACAACACGAAAAGTTGATATTCCGGGTGTTGTTTGTTTTGTCACTACATATCGAGTATCAATATTGATGTATTTGAAATATGTCTGGTTTTCAAACTTGACTCCTAATCTTAAATCGTAAGAATATGACGAAATTCAGTTAAGTTGGGCTGGTTACGTTTCAGATATTCGACATTTCACAATATCGCCACTCACACTGTCGACAGTCATTGGTATGTGGTAAACATACATTCCCTATAATTTACAATAATATATAATAATTTTCAATAATATTTAAAAGCCCTATCACACTCAACCGAATACCAAGCATTACCGAATATGAGAAATCGGAGAAGGAATGTTACGATATCGAAACCACATAAATATATAACAGCGCGAAATACTTTTGCAGCAAAAGGTAGAATGTTGCACCACCCTTTAAACAACGAGATTGAGATCTACCTCGAATACCTTTCGTTCATAAGAGGGCGAGGTTTCAAGAAGAGATGGCAAACAATCCACTATGAAGTATTTAATCTTTTCACTCCCTCTCATGTGACTCCATGACCATTGTGGGACATACAATTCTAATTGAAGTTTATAATGGCGAGGGTCATTATATAATTGGCAGCATACTATCTGACTATAATTATAACTATCTGACGGATAAAATAAACGTCATTTAGAAGTAAATAATATACTTGACGCGGGGTAGCGCTTTTGGGAGATGTTTTCCTTCGGAGAACTCTTCCGTAGCGGTCGTATTCCCTCCCACTTTTTATATCTGTAGTGAATCATCTCTCATCAATCATGAAAGAGGTGCATCCGCTATGAGAAGGTCAAGGGAAACGCTCACCCTCTGAAACCAACTGCGACCGGAAAATGACAGAAAACGGAGTGGCAAGAGGTACATTTTATAGAGTAGAAGGCACATAGAGGGTTGCATTTGCCCACGGAATGTTATGAACTTTCAGCAAGCCGTTGATATAGCATCCTCCACATTCAAGATGGCATAAAAAGCTAAAAAACAGCAAGTGAGACAGCACTATCTTAAGAATACATGTATCCATTATCATTAAGATTCATTAATTTAAAATATAATAAATTAATTATGATGACCGTGTCATACGCGGTCCATCGATCTGCAATAATATGATAATTTTATGAAAACATACGCAAAATACCTTATTTTTACCTATTATTATACCTTAATAAAAAAGTTGTATGAACCGTAATCTTCTAAACGATAGATGATTAATGATAACAGCAAAATATACAGATATGATCAGTTTCACCTATGTTTTTTACATAAACAATCCAATGTAGTTGACAATAGGTTAAAATTCATCTCATGAAATTCACCTATGATAATTCACCAAACCCATCTATGTTTTACACTTAAAATGTTTCCCCAACAAACATTCCTACCATCTATACAAGGTGATTATCCTCTTGGTCGACACACAAAGGGACCTGGATATTATTTTTGACTCAAAACTGTTGTTTATAGAGCGCATTAAAAGAATGTCTTCCAGGTCAATGAAAATGGTTGGCTTAATATACCGCTATTCCGACATATCTGTTCTCTCTGCTTTAAGAACCTCCTTCAGTTGTGTGTTACCGATAATCGATTACCGCTCTTCTGTTATGTCAGCCTTTTCCATCACAAATATTCAACTTCTTTCTATTACAAGATATCGTCATCAACCATTTCACAGACTGAAACTAGAAAATAATGCATCTACTTTATGATACCCTCTCTTTCTGACCATTTGGTTCGCAATGACCAAAATTCTTCCTAAAAATTATGAATGGTAACTTTAGGACAAATGATTTAATTACCGTTTTCTCCCTCCGTGTGCCTTGTCGCCCTACTAGATTAAACTCTTTATTTCATTGCCCTACACCTCGACTATCCACTACAAAACAATCCTTCATTTACCTCCCATCTCAACACATTAGATTAATAACTCTTTCACCTTCTTCAGATACAATTGTGCAATAGATTTAAACTTTGACTTGCTTTTTCAACTCTTTTGATGTATATCTGTTTTCTATATTCTGTATATTTGTATATTCTGCATTTATTCTGGTTTATATACTCTGAATATTAGTATATTTTGTTTTATTCCTTTCATTATAATATTCGTTTTTCTGTGTTTTCAATTATTTTCATATTTTTATTGTTATTATTATTATTTTTAATTTACCTTTTGACTGTGTTGTTACTTAATGTTACCGTTTTTTAATCCAATGCAAAGGCCTAGTGCTATTTTTGAGTTCATATGAAATGAATAAAAAAGCGTAACAAAACCGATAATCATTTATTAAAATCATTACTGCACTGAAGATAACATTTGGTCCCCCATTGGCTTTAGCTTTCATAAAACATGAATTGATAATTGCTGCAGATTAGACAAGAAAGACTAAACAATTGATGAATATTGTGATTAGTTCTTTCCCCGTCCTCAGAGGGAACTAAGTTTAGTTTAGTTCATACAGTTTAACTGAGGTTGCCAACTTTACGAGTATAAAAGCCATTGATTTCGGGAATTATATTATATTTTGGGAATTTATTAGATCATCCGTAAGAAAATGGCGGGAGATTCTGGAGATAAAAGCATTAGCCTTCATTACTACAGCTTATAGTTATTGAAGAGCGCAGGCTGAAATGTGATTGCAACAGTCATTCATTCCCGAATGTTTGCTAATTCGAGAAACTTCGACAATTTCCTCAAAAGAAACAACGATTTGCGGCATATTATTCGCAATAATAAATGTCCGCTTTTTTTCTAAGAACTTTAATATCCACTCCACTTAGGGAGCCTACATTTTATATCCTTTGGAAAATTTAGAAAATAATTAAATGAAATTCCAGTTGGATCTTTTATAAGTCGAAGTTAACAGGTGAAGTTTTTTCAGAAAATGAAAAGGGATGTTAGTAAAAACCTAGAACAGGATTTAATTTTTTTACGTGTGGGGCTTGGGCAATAAGAAATAGAGGCTTTAAAGGGATCTTGGACCCTTAAGAGTGGGTTTGGCAAAGGCTAGTAAAAGTTGGATCGATACGAAAACAAATGAGAGTGTTGGAGATGGTGGGAGAAACAAAGGTTTGAACCGAGGAAATAAAAACAGTCTGAAAAACAGAATACTGAGCAAGAACTTATCCGGATGCCATTTCAAGTGGAGGCAGCAATTTAGTAGGTGTAAAAGAACATCTTTCTGAAAACATCCCTTGATTTAGAAACAAGAATGATTGGCTTTCCAAATCAGAAAACTGAGCGAATGATAAATCCTGCGAGTTCTTTTGAATGCACGTAATGGAAATAGATCTTTCATAACTTTTAAAGCGTAAGAGGAAGTATAAAGATCACCTTTTTCGAACTTTAGAAAGGGGCACGTGCTACTTAAGCTCTTCTCTATATTCATCGCTACAGAGAGAGTGGATTGCAAGAGAAAGTAGTTGACGATAAGCTGTTAGTAGGCAATGCAGAGACTAAAACTGTTGAATAATAAAAAGAGAGAATTCAGTTATTAGAAAGTGAATGGGAAGTCATTAAATTGGGATCCAAGAGTAGATAGCTGTCGATAGGTGGGTATTGTTTTCTGCATCTAGGAATCTTTAAAGAGTGCACTTACTGTAAGATCACTAGAGAATGAAAGTGCTGAAGCAACGGTTAAAGGTCAAAGGGACCATAAAATGTATGCATATGTTATTTCCGAGGGGTTATAATGTTTGGTCTAGGTTGTGCGATTGGACTGGAGGACATGAATCTTTTAAGTTCTAAGTAACCCCTATCTTAATTGGATGTAATTTTGCAAGCCCAATCTCAACTTTCCCCTGGATGTATGTACTACATACATTGACCATCGTGTAAAACAAGAAGTTCGTTAGACCGCCAGGATCCCGGGATAAGAAGCACTAGTTCTTACTGATGGTTACTTCACTCGGGGAATTCATTATAAAAGAGGGATTTCAAACTTTTTTGAGAAAAATTGAGAAATACGAAATGGAAAAGTTAATAACAAGTATTACATATGTACATAAAGTGAATTAAAGCCTAAAGCTATGTCATAGTTACCTTACTTTTCCAGGTTTTGAGTGACTGAATTTATCGAGATATCTTTCCATCCTGAAGTTAATGGAACAACTGCTAAATATTTTTGTAAAGTCTTTTTAAGCTTCTAAGCCACCAAGAGACGAAAATTCGCTCAAACATTTTGTCTCAAGCTCACTCTTTTAAAACATTAATTGGTCGGACTTGGAAAGAATGCTCAGCTTCTTATCTCTTCTTTAATTTCATTTAAAAGAGGTCACCCATCTTCTCCACTTGGCACGTTACAGAACTTAATCTATATTCCATCTTCCTTTTTTTAGATCTTTATCCTTTCATCTAACAATAAGTTTTGGCCTCCCTATTTTCCTTTTCCATGCCACATTTAATTCTGCTTTATTCTTTCCCAGATAGTCCTCATTCAACCTGTCATCGTGCCCAAATTATCTCAACCCTCTTTTTCGGTACGTTTTGCTAATAAGTTTCACCTTAACTGCCGCTCTACTAAATTCTTTAAAATTCAATCATCGGTAGCTAAATAATTTTAAAAGATTCGATCCTAAGATAATTTTTCCTAAGACAATTTGGTTAAACGAGCATTTATACTTCAGAGGAGATTCTCAGAACCCTTCGTGAAATCCGTACAGAGAGTTTCGTTTAGATTTCTCACAAATAGGTTGAGTCTAAAAATTCTCTGGATTGTTCTTTTCAACGAATAAAAATCAGCTTCCGTTTCCCGATCGAGTGAGAGGATAAAAATTGTTGTGGAAAAAATATATAGATAAATTGCAGCTGAGACAAAAGGATTTATAAAACAACACCGAACAAAAACTAAAGTATAAGTGTCCGATTATTCAGCAATGATAAACGAAAAGGACTTCAAAGTTATGAATTGGATTTTTACGATTTACGAAAGATTTTCATGATATTCAATGGCCGCATATTACTTAAAAATATTAATATTTTTCTTGTGTAATTGTAGTATATAAAATAATTTATCAAGCAATTACGATGGGTTACTGATTGCTATCAAGTAGCTTTAGAAGTGCCGTAGATTTATAAAGAAAATAGGATACAGTAATAGTAATTAATTTAAATTAATGACGTTATATCAATATACAAATAACGCATAACTATCACCGCTTAATGTAAACAGAATTAATCAAAAGTGGCCTTTGTGAATGAGAAGCATTCAAGAGAAATGAGCATAAAGTTGCAAATGGTATTTGTAATTACGCTGACCATTCTATCCTATTAAAATAATAGTACAAATATACTGTACGAATTTGTAAGTTCACAGGAATAACAGGGCGTGATACAATAGAATGTAAGTAATCCATATCAAAAATTACTTTGGAAATCCGACTTATGGAAGTGCTGCAACAAATTTGATTTTCTTTCAAGAACCATTAAATAACAAAGAATCCAACGGTAGCGAAATGAAAAAAGGAAGTATGGTCACCGCCCTTATAGTGCACTTGTTCTCAATATGGAGCCAACGATAGTCAATAGATCCTCACCATCTGGTAGCTCGCTATTTAGAGTGCAGTTCTTTTATCTAGATAACGGAAAAGTGATTCTAAGATGGACTTCCAGCGGAAATATCCCATTAGTGAGCTACCGGATGGGATGACATACACTTTACGCGAACTGCTGTTCCTGTATTCTTAGATCAACCGCGTTTTTATGGAAAAATACATCCTCAAGAATTTTTTTTATAATTTCTCTTTTCATTCTGCTGCACAGAATTTATATCAGTGGCTCCATGTCAAGGAAATACTCGTTGAGCAGGTCTTTCTTCTCCCGCTTTCCTTTCCCGCGGCACTCCTCCGAATTTGGGACAACGGCAATTATATCATTTCCAAGGATAAGAGATCGTACACTTCAGTGAGATGTGTGGAAAAGTGTGTGGCCAAAAAGAGAAGGTAAACGAACCAAGAAGGCAAACTGAATTCACATTATAAAGAGATCATAATAATGAATTAAGAAAGCCTATGGTAAATTCCACATAAACGTTAACCTACGACCGGTTTCGTACCTGATGATGTCGAATCAGGCATCAGGGAAATGAATTCAATTAATATAGAAATCATTATATAATGAAATAAGAAAGCCTATGGTAAATTCCCCGTAAACTTTGTATGTACGGCCGGACCATACTAAGGTAATACATGTTATATTATGTGCTACTGCAGAAAGAAGATTCAGAAGACCATCCACATTTAATTTCCGTCAATTGCTAAAGATTCAAATTTTTTTATAAAAATTTTTACATAAATATTGTCCTTCCTACTCGATCACTATTTTCTCTTATCATTCATCCATAGAAGATTGCATAGAGAACCTTCTTTAATTTCTTACTTTTTAATAAATTATCACTTTCCTCATTATATTTCTTATGTTACACCCGAGGGATGTCGCACGGCGACGAAACCGTTTGTACAGTAAAGTTTACGAGGAATTTACTATGGTATTTCTTATTTCATTATTATTAATGAAAGAATTCCGCAAAGTTACACCTGGGACAGTGTCTTTCACAGAGATAACAACACTTCTTGAAATTATCTAAATGGATACGGATATAGTATTGAATCTACAGGGGTTTTATTATAAAAATACTCGTGACTATGAATATTTAAATAGACTAATGAACTAAGAAAAAAACTATTTGGAATTCCATAGGTATTTCTTACTACTCCACAGAAAGCGCACGCAAATAAGCGTTCATAAATAAATAAAATATTTTAAAATGTGACATCACGGTTATAAAACTGAAAGACGTTGTGATATACCATAACTCGTATTATGGTATTTGTAAAGAAGCACGCGACACGATATACGAGATATATACGAGTTTATGACGTCAAAACGTTTTTTTAAGTAAAGAGTGATTCTCAATTTTGAATCTGGTATTCCTTCGCAGGTTTAAGTACTTATCTATTATATTTCCCTGCTTGTCTTTTGCAAACACAACGGAAAGAAATTACAGCTGATTCAAAGTTTCATATGTTATACCGCTGTAAAACGCACTCCAATGTGAATACTCATTATGAATTACTTAATGTATTGCATCACTCTAATTTGAATTATAATTCCAAAAATAATATAGACGTGATACTCCAAAAATAATCACTCATTACTCATTAATAATGAACTCTCATTACTCATTAATATAAAAAATTAGATGAATTGGGGGAAAAGTGTTAGAGCATCAAAGTTGAGAATTGAGTGAAGATGAAGTATTGACCTATGGTAGTTACAGATTTGTAGAGAATCAGGAAATTTTCGATTACACTCTACCTTATCGAAATATTTCATATATTATCAGGATCATCATTTAATACTTGTGTTTTTATCTAATTTTTCCATAATTAACATTAATATGTTTACAATATTTACCATTATGTAAGGCGTTGTTTATAATTGTGTTAGTTTATTCAGTGTTCAACTCTTATGGGAATTATGTTTCCCGCGTAATTAATACACCAGTTTTATTTATTCCTCCCCGACAAGGCATCTGTTTATTGAATGAGGTGCTCCAGTGAAGAGATGATAAGTGCATAAGAACCCAGGTGGCAAGCGGTATATTTCATGGGTTACAGTTCCCAAAATCTATTCTTAGTTTTCGTTTTAGAATCATTTCCACCCAAAGTAGTACTTCAAACATCTGGTAAATGCAAGAATGCTCTTGCCGAACGACTTTGTTTCTCAAGGCAAATGCACTCACGTACACTGGAATCAGGTGCAGTTGCAATGTCCTAACGCGCGTTCCTAGAATATCTTTCGAGAATATTTGCATTTCCATATCTTGCTTAAAACAAGTAGAACTGTTTAACGCTGCACTAGTTTTAAATTATACTTCAATCATAGTTGAGTTTAAATTTCTTTGAATTACTGTAAAAAAGAATAGTTTCCTTTGAATATCTCCTCGGAAATTGTATTAGAATTAAGAGCAAAGATGATTTCCTTATTGAGCGTTTTAATCAATCTAATATCTCTAATAAAGTTATGAAAGGGTTGCATTGCAATGTATAGGTACATGTTCTCAAGAGTTTAAACCATCGCAAATTTTAGTGGAATGGATTTGTTTTACCCCTGATGATGCTGCCATGGATGGTGAAATGTGCATTGGGTAGAATCATATTGCTGATGGGTTTTTGAGTTATTATGATATTAACCACAGATTTTGACGAAGAGTACTTCAAATTTAAGCATGTAATAAACTATACAGACTCAGGGCTAAACTTGTGGTAATTATTAATATTAAACACATTAAAACGCTCCATTAGAGTGAACTTTTTACTATACCACAGAAAAACAACCTACACACGACCATGGTTTCGTAGCATGGCTACATCATCAGGTCACGCCTGATGATGATGATGTAGCCATGCTACGAAACCATGGTCGTGTATAGGTTGTTTTTCTGTGGTACAGTAAAAAGTTCACTCTAATGGAGCGTTTTAATATGTNAGATATCAACCACAAATCATCAAAAGTAAAACATACTGAACGTCTTCAGAGCAAGAACGCAAGCAAAGAATTGCAAAAATGTGTGTAATTCTCTACAGCAGTTATCTGCAGGCGTTCTTGCTCTGAAGATGCCCCCTTTGGAGGCGAAATATGCATTTAGCAGTGTTTTACTTTTGATGGTTTGTGGACGATATCTTAAAAGAATCGAAAGATAACCACCGCTTAGACAAATAAAATTTTGAAATTATCGCTACGCTAATTATACTGCTGATGGAAACTCCATCATAAAATATCGATTAGCATTAACCCGCAAATTTTGCCCCGCGGGGAATTCCCGCCCGTCGTCATTGAAATTTTTAATTTTCACCCTCAAATTATCATTGTGATTTTTCCTTAAAAACTCAGTATCGTTTAATCTTTTTAATAAGTTTATTACGCATCTGCCGCCGCCTTTGAGATGCCGCCGCCCGGGTGCGATGCAACCCTTGCACCCATAGGACGGCGCGGCTCTGCTTACAGTGACACATCCGAAAAATGAAGTCCTAAATGCGATACAAAATGTAAAACGTAAAAAAAATCCGCAAAATAGCGCACTTATCAGATTGACGAAAAAGTCTTTTCAATAATTTAAGTCTCTCATAAAGAATTATGTTTGTGAAACATTTTAGAGATGTTTGGGATTAGATTTCCCGTTCTTCCATAGATTTAACTCCAAATTTTATTACGTTACGTGCAACTTTTCGTAAATATATCTAAATTGGTATTTAAAGGACTTACATTTAATTGTTTTCCATTAATAATGCCTGCAATATTTTTCAGTGTACTTACTGTGGATTCCTGGCACAGTGAGGAAGCAGTAAAGCCTAGCATTGCCTTGTGCTTAAATCTTTTGGATCGCTGTGATAAACCTGTGACACTCCTTGCTAGTCTATGGAAAGTACTCAAGAGAAGTGAAAATTACAATCCATTGCTGATAGTTGCCCTTGTTCTGCCATATTCCACATATGTGGAGACTGGTAAATATACTTACAAATAATTTCATTATCCCTATGCCAGACAGTAAAACATTAAATTTAGGAATGAAATTCTTCTAATTCTTTTCCATCTAAGCTCTACCTTGTAGAAAAGACATTATTATTGATAATTAAAGATTGAAGTTGAGTATCATTCATTGTTTTAAAAATACTTACATGAAAATTTTGCCTTGTGGTAAATATTAAAATCCACAAATGAAAATAAAACCTTGGCCATTGCATTCTTTCTGGTTTCCTTGTGTTATAGTTTAATTCTTGTTGTCAATTAATTTAAAAAGTACATAATGACAAAGTTAGATGAAAAGAAAAAGAGTAAATAAATTGGCATAATAATTGTCTTGTTATTTTCATTCGTTAATTATTATCATTCTTTAAACATTGCAAAAACTGTCACAATCCCCCTTTTCTTTCTCTTATATACTATCTACATCTACATCAATACCCTACAAGCCGCCTTTCGGCGTGTGGCAGGGGGTAGGGGGGCAGGGGGGAGTATAGTACTACCTACTGTACTATCTACTACTATACTCTATACTACTGTCAATGAGAATTAGTTGGCTTTCAGCACATATCCTTTATCTCTGTTGATGAGTTGCATCATAAGAGAATCTCTTCATAATCACCTTGTCTAAAAAGATATGTTCATGAACTCTGTTTAAGAAACATTATTTTTATGCTGAAGTAGCTCTATGCTCCCCAATGCTCTGGCAGTTTTCTTATGAAGTTTAGCAATAAGAGAGTTCATCCCTAAAGATGGAAGCTCCAGATAATTTCCTCTTTAAAATTTTAGGATCTCAAGAAGATCACAAGCCATCAGAAACCATCAAGTTACATGGGAAAACTTTTGAGGAGCAAGTAAGCAGCTGTGAGAAGGATCTCTTCAATCCAGCTGGATTCCAGATTCTCAGATGGACAAGACTGCCATATCTCTGTGAAGGAGATTTAAGACAATCATATTATTGGCTTTCGGATGCTTTGTTTGTTTTGAAACCACTACCTGAACTACCAGATTTCCCAAAATCGCTGAGAAACGTATCCTAACATCCTTTAAATGGCATTTTCCAGAAGTTGTTACCATCCTCTAAAGGTAAATTTATTTGAATAACTTATTCTTCATATAGAGAAATTTTTTGTTTAGAAAACAGAAATTGTGAGAATTGTGAAACTTGTTAATATCTCATTTCATTCAACTAAACTATAATTTTCAACTTTCTGAACATCTCTCATCTCTTATTTCCATTATTCAAGAATCACTAACATTATTTAAAATGAATGTACAACAATTTTTAGTTTTTCTTTCCATCCTTTCCAGGATTCCATTGCCGTTACACTATAATTACACCATAAGCCTGCTTTTGACAAAAAAATTTTGTCCTTTCATTTTTTGTCTAGCTTGTTCTTGAATAACTTGGTTTGGCTTAGACTGGCAAAGTCTAGCAGGGCTGATTGAACCGCAGAGAGTTGTTCCATCAGCCTGCATTGTTGGTTGACACCACTCTTTGATGGCACCAATTTTTCTATGTAAATATTAATTTCTTAGCCATGCAATAATCTTTTGGGCAGCTATTTCAGTTTCACAGAAAAGTGAAGTACAGCCTAGCACTGGTCCTACTTCTCAATTTTGAATCTTTTCATTTCAGTTCTTCAGCACATATTTGGTATCTATAGTTACTAAATGCTAAATTTGCATTATAAATTGGGCATATGTATTTATAGAATTCCACTTTTTCAAGAGAAATACCTCCTACCTAGCGAGACTATCTTCATTGAGGCATTTCCTGCTCCAGATTTCTCTCTAACAAGATTTCACTGGGGGGAAAAAAAGAGTCCACACACATTAATTTTCTCCCTCTTACNTACATATTTCTCTTTGTTTACTATTTATTGTTCTCTACACTCTTTATTCTTTTGTAGTTATTGTCTAATTATGTACATATAGCCATTTTCATATGAATGAGATCACACTATGTTTTAAATATTGACATACCGTTTAATCCTTGTAGCTGGGTTCTGCCCGTAGTGAATGAATGGATAAATAGCATAACATGCCATAATTATAGACCGAAAAGTATAAAGCGATACTTTTAAACGGCAGTGGTCCAGAAAAGTGAATTTCTGACCAAGATGGAGCAAGTGTGTTGCAGGGGGGCCACATATATCACTCCTCGGAGCGTCAGATATTCTGAATCCGTCTCTCAGAATTAGGCAGGGCAGGGGAAAAAATATCAAGCATCTGGATATGTATTCAGAAACAGATTGGAAGTCGTTTAAAATAGTAAATACTAAGAATTCTTCCAATCGCCTCCATAAAGGTCCGCATTATCTAAGAATAGCCCCTGCAATTTCGATGGCGCCTTCATGAAAATTACCCAGTCGTCCTTCGCATCGAAAAGGTAATTTTTTCTTATTCGGAGTCTTTTGTTAGAAGGCGAAAAAATACAAGCCCGTCAAACGAGTTTTACTTTTATTTCTTTTGTGGTTGGATAACGCAAATATTTACATCTCGGAAGAAACTCGGAAATCTCGGAAAAATGTACCAGCTGTACTACTCCGAAAGGCAACAGTTCGAAAATTCAAGACATAAAAATGGAAATAAAAAATTAATGAATATTGACTAAATAAATAGAGGATATGAAGCTTGCAAAATGAAAGCGACCACGTCACGATTACATGCAAATTTTCTTCAAAAAACATTTGATGGGAATTTTAATTTTATACACTGTATCGTTGCTCCAAACAGAGGCAATTTAATCTGTAAGATACGGGTTGGAGAGTTAATGAGAAACATATGAATAAACGTAATAATGTAAAAAAACACAACAGATCATTATCTTTCCTCATCTGAATGATTCACATTATAAAAGAATAGTATTAAATGTCTTATTTTCACTCAGGCATCTCAAATTATTACGAATTAAACTTTGTTATTATAAAATCTACGGAGACGGTCGAGATATTGTGGAAATTCACAATAAAGGAAACATATATACTTTTTATATAATAAAGGAAGATATATACTTTTTTAACAATTGACTGGTCAATAAAAGTTTTTGTGTGGAAAAGTATATATCTTTCCTTTATAATATATCTGTTATTATTGTAATACAACGAAAATGGGGGGTTGTCGATTTACTTGAATAATATTGAGTTTTCAAATACTGAACCATTCACGAGACAGAGACCTTCGGTTTGGAATCAAAATTTCCAAAAGAAATAAAAAGAGGATGATGACTTGAGTAGCGAAAATTCCTCGAACAAGAAAGCGTACAGAGAAAAACGCCATCATGACGGTGGCGAAAGCGACGACATTTTGAACAGCAATTGAAAACTGAGTAATGTAATAAACTGATGTGGAGAAAACCAGAATATTCAACATTCGAATAAAGTATAAACATTCTCAGAAGAGAGCAGACGATCTGAAATGTAATGCATGGAATGGCATACGTGATCGTGAAGGGATGGTTTGATCGAAATGCATAGAGATAGTAGAAGCCTGGAGTCGGACTTTGGAGTCTATTTTTTCTCTAGGCTAGCTATGTATCCAGCGTCTATTTGGGTCAAACTAAGCCCCTACTGATGACGAAAGAGACAGCTGGTTTGAGACTGTCGATTGGGCACCACGAAGAAACGCGGGTGTTATCTTGTTGTCATCGCAGCTTTCCCAATTTTTACGACATTAATCTGTTAAAATAATGAGTAATTTGGCCGCTGATCGTTAAAGAATTAGAATAAGATATCAACCACAAATCATCAAAAGTAAAACATACTGAACGTCTTCAGAGCAAGAACGCAAGCAAAGAATTGCAAAAATGTGTGTAATTCTCTACAGCAGTTATCTGCAGGCGTTCTTGCTCTGAAGATGCCCCCTTTGGAGGCGAAATATGCATTTTAGCAGTGTTTTACTTTTGATGGTTTGTGGACGATATCTTATTCTAATCTGTTGAAAAATTTAAAAAACGAGGCAGACGGAAAACTTACCAGAATATTTAGATTCAAAATCATGATATTCAACACTCAGACCTAACTTGACTTCACTTTCGAAGATTTTAAGCTTCTACCAACTGCTGCGGACTGAAATGCCGCTTACTTTGCGAATGAGAGTCTCCGTCAGCGGTGAAGTCGAGTATCAACGGACACAGTTTTGCATCGCTCGGTAATCGGAACGAAAGCAATGAGGTGGCACTTTCAGCACCGACCGATTCATCCGAACCAGTCGCCATTTCCCTGGAGTGAAAGTCACAGCGGCCTTGGAACCACGAGGAAGTCGAGGAATTAATACATCCTCGCTTTATTTTTATTCCTCCGACAGTCGTACCAATTTCTTCGGCGATATCCACCGACGGGAGCAGAGTTTATGCGAAATTTCCAACTCCGTGTCGCAAGTTTTTAGATATGTCCTTGGGTCGCAGATTCCGTGCCCGCCGAGGGGGTCACGTGACCGTACGGGGTGATTCCGCTAAGACCTTGAGCGGGGCTCTGAGTGGAGAGCCGCTCTTTTTTCTTCTCGCGGTCATCGAGGGTGATTGAACGGGCAAAGCGTCAGTCGGCGTGCCCGAGAGTAAGCGCCGCTGCAGAAGTGATGCTTCTCGGTACGTATTCTGCGACTTAAGATTCGAGTTTTCGTGGGATGCACATTCCGAAGACTCCGCTGAGGAAAGTAGCCGCCTAAGTCATAGTGAAAAGGGCTTCTCCACACGGGCCAAACCACGGAAAGTTAGACATGACTTCAGGTTTTATTTAGTTTTGAAAATGTTTATACTTTGGCACATCCTCAAGAAGCCCTTATTGAAGAAGTTACAGTAAAAATATTTCATGCTACCTTATACATTTTTAAAATTTTGCAATTTTTGCGAGATACAGTAATAAAATAAATAGACATGCACTTGAATCACCCTACGTAACATTTCTGGATTGGATTTCCAGTTTCACTAGTTGGTATCGCTAGATAATTGCAAATACTTCGCCTATAATTGTTGACAATATACTCCGAAGTGGCAGATCTAATAACTCTGTTAGTGGAGGGGCGATTTAAGATAATTTCCTCATGAACTCATCTCCAATTAACATTTGGAATGCCAATTTGGCGTGACAAATTTAGAAGATGTATAGTGATCTTGGTCAAACTTCACAGTCTGATTCTTAATCGAACTCCTCAGGTTCTAGGCAAGTTACCAATACTAGAAAGTCACAAAGGGGAGGGGGATATCGCCCCCGTGGAACCAATGATATTCTGCTTATCTTTCATTAAACTTTAAACTCCTCTCTAATTCCTACATTTAATAGAGGCAATCACGAAAGGTATTATTATTGTTGTCATTAACAAACTGCGGGTAGGCTGTAAACCTGGTGGCAGCTCTATTACCTCTATACATGCAATGTAATTACACAATAAATATTCAAAACATACATGACATACCCAATGCCTACAAGACTATTATATTCTTACATTCATAAATAATATTTACCTGACAACCAAGTAATGCTTACATGATATAAAATATAAATTGGTTTTACTGGATTTTTCGGGGTTCATGATGAACGATAAAAACAATTCACAAACAAGGTCCTAGAATTAAATTTTCACATTTACGGATCAAACTGAGGAAAACTATGATAATCAAAATTTTAACGGTTAGTTTAGAAATAGTTGTAACGATTAAAATTTTAATAAAAACATTGAATGAGAAGACGAAAACCAGATTTTACCTGGTGCACTCTCCTTTATAAATCAAATTAAAATTTAGGCACGTGGTTTTTTCTTTAACACCAGAGAAACACCACTGTAATATCTCTTCCCTTCACGATACAGCTACGTATTGCAATTATGCCATTTCGTGGGTCGCTAACGAAAGAAATCACAATGTAAACAGATGAAGTTACGCTCCGACACCTGTTCACACATCCATCAAATGCAGTGGCTCCATCTTGACGAAGATGGGGAGGGATTCTGCGAAGGATGGCTTATCATCAACGGTATCGGCGGCCAAAATAACTATCGGATTCACAGCAATTCAATATATTTTTCCTCCGAGGGCCTTCGAGGGCCCACGGGGAAAATGGGAATTCGTATATTTGACTGTCTACAGTTCTTTATGGTCTGTTATTGATTAGATAATGTTGATAAGATAATATTTACATTAAAAACTAACGTTATACAGGTCGCCATTACTTCTTTCTCTGTTCCCTTCAAAAGTTCCTCTTGGACAACTCGCATAAATGACTTATTCTCTTTTGTCCCGATCCCCACATCTCTTAGCTTTCCAACTTTCCGGCGTCCAAACACAAACAATGGCTGACTTCAGCATTTCCTTCACTCAGTTACATATCCATACGTTACATTTTCTTCAATTTACCGTATTCGTCGTTGCAATCTTGAATTTTCGCGCTTTATTTTATGATCGTTTTTCTTTTCATTATAAAACTCTTCATTTGAAATCTATCCAGACGTTTGAACTATTAGATGTCTATAAATTCATTCACTCAAATGTATTCTTCTTAATCGTAACCACTCTAAACATTAGATGTATGTACCAACCGGTAACTCCTAGCCTAACTGCAACAGCACGATTGGGGAAAGTCAAACCAAACCAACCAAGAACCAAATAAGAACAAATTTGGTGGTTCAGTCAATAGCGTGAGTCTTATGCACTTAAGTATTAATTATGTTAATAATATGTACATTAATACATCTGTGCATAAGTTTCACTGTAAAGTGAATAATAATTTAACGACAAACGTTTGAGAGACATCATGTAAACTTTTCGGAGCGGGGAAGGAAAAAGTTAACACGATATGGAATTCTCCCAAGAAAACCGAAAGGATAAGAAGTATTTTTCACCTGTTATCCTCAAGTTAATTTATATTCAAAAATGTATATAAATGTGATAACATTAATAATATGCAACAATACAGACATATGCGTCTTTTAAAATAATAGGAAATCTTCGCATTGTTAGGGAGATATAAATTAATTTAAACTAAATGTGCAAACCTTTATATGGTTGGAGGATACGCCTTATATCCTTCAAAAAATCATGTTTATTTTTCCATGTCCTCTACCAATATTGCGGCCTCATTCTTTTCGAAAAATAACCGGTCCTAATTTATCAACTTTTTCCCATCAGCCAAGTTCTTCTTATAGCCAAATGTAGCCATAAGAATCTATTCTCTCCAATTAGGATCTTCTTCGTCATCCGTGACCCTATCTGCCCAACTGACCCTCAGCATTCTTCCATAACGTCTCGTTTCAAAAGCCTCCATTATCATCTTTTCCACTGCTTATGGCCAAGTTCTCGCTTATATATAAAGATGGATCAAAATCATACAGCTTCAAAAGAGTCTTGCGTTGATCATATCTTTATTATTTTTTTGAATGGTGTAAAAGCATATACTGCAAATGATTACTTCACAATAAACACAAATATTTCCGAGCGTTGTCGGAAAATCCACGAGAGAATGCAACTACATTGTTGAAATTAGAGCCATTTATGTCACGGACATCATATATAAATAAAGATCTTACGCGGCAGAAATTTAATAAATTTATTTTAATAATTTTATTTATTGAGTCCAATAATTTTTGTCTCCAATATAACCACCTCAAAGGATAATTTTCATGATAATTTTTTAAATAATTAAATACGAATAAATTTACTTCTTTCTGCCCATTTAAACTTTCTTATTGCGTTTTTACTTGTAGTATAAATAAATAAAATATTTTAAAATGTGACATCACGGTTATAAAACTGAAAGACGTTGTGATATACCATAACTCGTATTATGGTATTTGTAAAGAAGCACGCGACACGATATACGAGATATATACGAGTTTATGACGTCAAAACGTTTTTTTAAGTAAAGAGTGATTCTCAATTTTGAATCTGGTATTCCTTCGCAGGTTTAAGTACTTATCTATTATATTTCCCTGCTTGTCTTTTGCAAACACAACGGAAAGAAATTACAGCTGATTCAAAGTTTCATATGTTATACCGCTGTAAAACGCACTCCAATGTGAATACTCATTATGAATTACTTAATGTATTGCATCACTCTAATTTGAATTATAATTCCAAAAATAATATAGACGTGATACTCCAAAAATAATCACTCATTACTCATTAATAATGAACTCTCATTACTCATTAATATAAAAAATTAGATGAATTGGGGGAAAAGTGTTAGAGCATCAAAGTTGAGAATTGAGTGAAGATGAAGTATTGACCTATGGTAGTTACAGATTTGTAGAGAATCAGGAAATTTTCGATTACACTCTACCTTATCGAAATATTTCATATATTATCAGGATCATCATTTAATACTTGTGTTTTTATCTAATTTTTCCATAATTAACATTAATATGTTTACAATATTTACCATTATGTAAGGCGTTGTTTATAATTGTGTTAGTTTATTCAGTGTTCAACTCTTATGGGAATTATGTTTCCCGCGTAATTAATACACCAGTTTTATTTATTCCTCCCCGACAAGGCATCTGTTTATTGAATGAGGTGCTCCAGTGAAGAGATGATAAGTGCATAAGAACCCAGGTGGCAAGCGGTATATTTCATGGGTTACAGTNAAATACGTTTCCATAAGAGATGTACGTAAATTACGTTTTCATGACTTGCAGAGGTCGTTTCTTTTACAAAATTAAATTATAAAAAAATGGTCTTACGAAATTGAAACAAGTGTCACAAGAAAGGAAAATGATCATAAAATCTTATTTTAGTCGTGAATCGTTCGTATAATTTCGAAATTGCGAGAACTATGATAAAATAGACGGAAAATTCGTAAAATATTTGGGAAATACACAACCCATCCCTTTGACGACCAAAGCAATAGTTGAACATTGCTTACATGAGTTATCCCATAGAAATGCACGGGAATAATCAGTTAGTATACTTTTCCATAAGAAATGTACGTAAAATAGGTTTTCATTACCTGCAGAGGTTGTTTCTTTTACAAAATTGAATTGGAAACAATGGTCCTACGAAATCAAGAGAAGTGTCAAAAGAAAGGAAAATGATCATAGATTCTTATTTTAGTCGTGAAATATTGATATAGATCCGAACTTTCGAGGATTTTGATAAAACACACGGAAATTTCGTAAAATTTTTGGGAAATAAACAACCCATCCCTTTGACGACCAAGGCAATTGTTGAACATTGATTTCATGAGTTATCCCATATAAATGCACGGGGATAATCAGTTAGTATACTTTTCCATAAGAAATGTACGTAAAATAGGTTTTCGTTACCTGCAGAGGTTGTTTCTTTTACAAAATTAAATTAGAAACAATGGTCCTACGAAATCAAGAGAAGTGTCAAAAGAAAGGAAAATGATCATAGATTCTTATTTTAGTCGTGAAATATTGATATAGATCCGAACTTTCGAGGATTTTGATAAAACACACGGAAATTTCGTAAAATATTTGGGAAATAAACAACCCATCCCTTTGACGACTAAGGCCATTGTTGAATGTTGATTTCATGAATTATCCCATATAAGTGCACGGGGATAATCAGTTCTTATAATTTTTATAAGAAATGTACGTAAAGTAGGCTTTCATGACTTGAAAACAGTAGAATAAATATTACAAATAATTGTAAGAAATAGATTGAGATATTAAGATATATTGAGATATTATGATCTTACGACGGAATTTTTTTGTGCTTAGGAGGACCAGATATATATAATAATAGATATATTTTTTAACTAAATTAAGTACCGTCATGCTTGACGGGGGCGTTTACTAGTTAACAATAAAAGATCGAGGGTGTAACGGCGCAACTTTGGAAAGTTATCAGTAATAATTACATTAATGAATCAATTACAGAGGAACTTATGCTTAGAGGAAAATAAAAACACCAAGTCACGGTCTTTTGGACTGCCTTCAATCGGAAGGATTTATTTTCTTGTCACCGTAAAAGGTTGGGAAAGCAATTTATTCGAGCCAAATGAAGGAGTGACCGATTATTTGATTACGCCTCAAATAAGATGACTTGAGGCTGAGAGTAGCTTTTTTACAAAATGAAATATGAAATTCAATTTTCGAAGGTGTCATTTCAGATTAGACTACGAAAATTAGCCAAATATAGCGGTTTCATAAATTACCATATTAAATAATTCGGTGTATAACTTACAAAAATGTATCATGTGGCTTTCATAAAACACTAAAATCAATAACTGTATCAACTAAGAGTGTGGTCCAGTCAAAGTCAACGTGGCGGTGTAGGAGTTGGATCGCTGATCACATACCACCCACTATATATGCCGCTTGGATTGCTCATGATTTGTTCCGCCACAGATTTCATTTATACTGACATTATTAATATAGATTTATAATTTGTGACTGATTAAAATTTCCAGATAGTTAAATGAAGCTCAATGTTTCTCTCTGCTTTTTTATAAATTCATGTCATTGACACGGAAATGGCTAACAGTAGGTGCTAGCAACTGCATTTATAACTTGTTGCTAAGACTTTCTAATGCTGCAAATAAACATAACATAAGTGATCTACCTTTCGGTCGTGTGCCTTCATATTCCCTACTCAACGCCATACCTTCCGTTTCTTGGTAACTTACCCTACCCATACGCAATAATAAGATGCCGGAATAAAACGCAATATATGAAGTTATATTAAGATTAATGATTTTAAAAGGTTGATTTTTGCAACGAAATGGGAACTAAATATTTCGACGCGCGATTTTTATCTTCCGGCAGTTCCGGGCCATATTTTCATCCAGAACTAAGAAAAACATCCGGAAATACAACTTAAATCGTGATTTAATGCCGTATAAACGGACTTTTCCGCATCTTGAAAAGTTGAAAGCAAAAGTTATTTTTCCAGAATTTTCCGAGTACACGCATGACAGCGTGATGATTAAATGCACGAGAGACCACCCATTTCAGGCTGGAGAGAGTCTCCATAAAACATGCGAGTTGTTTACTCAGAGAAACGTCCCAGAGGATAAGAAATAGACCGCATACATTTTTATCGATGCGCTACGAACTTCTGACCGTCTGGATGATGGAGTTGCGAGGTTAAATGTACTCTGAGTTGATTTGATTACACATGCACCGACGTCTGCCTCGTGTTTACAAAGCGATGGTGATAATAAACTTGGAAAACAGTGAAGGGCTATTTAAAAAGGTGCTTTATCTAAGGTGGAAGAAGGCGAGCTTAAGTTCCAGTGGAGAAGTTCACGGGAACGAAAATTTTAAATTCAGGGAATTAATGGTGACTTTTCATGGCGGTGATTTCACCTCAAGTCCCCATAGTCCCCAAAAATCTAGTTAGTGGTCTAAAACCCTGGTTTACATTATACCTGATATTATTTATTGCCTTACTATTTATCTACCTTGAGAACTATTTTAATAAAGAGAGGTTAACTGTCCCACCGACGACTTAACAAGAGTAATGTAATATACATCTTAAAAGAAAGAATACTTCGTAATTTCCACAGCAGATATTTATTGACTAATTTCCTCAACTAGTTGATATCTTCGGGCCACGAGAAGTACTTCAGGACATCACCTAGTCAAACTAGTCAATAAAAATCTGTGGTTAAGAAATCTGAAATTAAGAAGTAATGTTTCTTTTAAGATGCGTGTTGCGCCTCGTTTGGACATATTAATTTTATTGTAATGTATTATAATAATGATAATAAAACTATTAGATTTTTTCAATCTGCCTATTGAGCTATCGAAGTAACTGCGATTTTTTGCGTTTTAAAAAGGCGATTAATAGTTAATTAACGCCTGCTGAAAAGTATATAAATTTTAAGGTGAACTTCCTAAGATAATCTGCAGCTTAGAGCATGCAATCACAGCAAACATAGAATGTGTGTTGACACTTTATTCCACAAATTTTTTCAGCATTTCCTGTTGCTTTCTTGCCAAAGTTAACCTTTCTTCAAATTCTGAGATTTCATACCACTGCTTTACTTAAAAAAGTAAATAATTCAATAATCGTTTACATAATGCATTGACATACATTTGGTGCTTGTATTATGTTTTACGGAAGAGCATACCATTCATCCTGAGTCACGTGTGGAAGAATAGAACGTTCAGCATGCACTGATGGACGAATCAGCTGACCTTTTATATCGGTGACGCAAGACAACGGCCCGCACACTAAATGTGGGAGCCATGGCATTGTGTTCATGGGATTTACACTCTGTGGCATCACAATAGAAACTAATAATATTTGCGGGACTGGAGCCCTGAGCATCTTCGTCCGCTCAGAAAGAATTTTTGAACATAATTCTGGTTAATAAAGATTTTCTTCGCTGTTACATGTAACCGACTAATTACTTAGGTGGATGCGCGCACACAAACAATATCTAGAATCACTAAAATACATTGAATTCGTACCATTCTTTCTTACTAGTTAAGAGTTTGTAAGTCTTGTGAAATGCTACTTTGATACATGCATAACTTATTTCCAATAACTTGTAAAAGATATACCTATTATGAGTCCCATCAAACGTACCCGTTAAATCTCGTTTACTTTTAAACAGTAAATTCATTGGAACAGTCCATGTAAAATTTTCTTTAAATTGGGATTTCCACAATTTTATTCATACATCGACAGGTAGATAGACAGTTAGAGCCTCAATCCACGTTCCATCAGCAACCAAAAGCTCTTGAGAGGGTATGAGGGTTAGATGAGGAGTAGGGTAGTAGGCCCTTGATTTCCTTACCAGAATGCTAACAGTAGGAAACATCCACGTTAAGCGGATACAAGAAATAACAATTTCATAGCATTCAATAAGGACCAGTGAAGAGAAAAGCAATGACATCGCATCATTCATACCTCAGTAGTTTTCATACTATCATAGCCATGAGGAATATTAAAACGAAATGAAAAGTATAAAACTAAATGAAGAATACATTTTTCTACCTGTACCTACCAAAAGACAAATGAAAATATTCCATTTATCTAGACTTGGCAGGAGGAGCATATAGGCAATTGAGATTTCTAAATAATTCCCATAGAATATAGGTCAAGGAAAAGGAAATTGACTAAAACGTTTCGGAAGCTATCAAACGGAGAGCATTCATGTATGGTGGATATATTCCTTGGGTGAGTAAAAGAAGGGATGACAATAAAAAGAAGAAATGTTAGGAATATTAAATTAGCGAACGATTTGAATGTTAATTTGTATATTTTAAAGTGGAGCATCAAGAGCATTGAGATCCGCTCTAGCGATAGAAATAAAATCCGACGAGGACTTGGAATGTTTGCGTCAAAGGTTAATTAAGACTATCTGCTTCATTCTTTAAATCAATTTTTCTCTTTTATTTAGCGAAAGAACTCTTTCATTGATAATTGAGACGAAGACCTATGGCTGAAATATTTTTTATGTTGGAAAAGACTATAAATAGGGAATATTAGGGCCCATGGACCTACCGAAAGGTAGAAGACAGTATTCTTTTGTTTTAAATATCACACGTTGGAAATCTATTATGGAAGATTTCATTCCGCGAAACTACATAGCGAGGAGATGCAATAACCATCGAAAAACTTGCGTACAATTGCATACTTTGCCATAAAAACCGATCGGTATTGTCACTGTGTGACAAAGTATGTGGCTTCATGTACTGGAGAATTAAATTTTTATACAGCTATCCACTTTCTACATCGTGTCTTCAATTAAAACTCATGTATTGGAAACTAAAACGAAACCTTTAGCAAAATAATATTATCGAGGTAAGACTTTTATTAAACATTTAGGATTGGCACTGAACACAAATTGCTTAGCTCCCAGAATCGGATTATGGGGTGGGAAAGTAGAAAGAAGGAAATATGAGTATAACCTTTGAATATTGGGGGCGTGAGGAATTATCTGTGTTTCAAGTTCCTTGATCGTATTTCACAGCAAGACGATTCCGTAGACTTCAGTAGATTCCAAAAGAATCGGATCGGATAAAATATTGCAGGGCAATTGTAAAAACTAAATTCAAGAAAAAAAATAATTTGAAAATAAAGTCTACATCGTATTGATCTAGTGAAATTAAACCATAAATATCGTAGAAATAAGTCGAAACTGGTCGCATTAAAAAATCGGTTGTGGAAAATACAAAATCCTGATCTTTTTATTTAGTTCTATCGTAAAATTTTTGTATTAGTCTAATGGTTTAGCAAAGGTAGTAATAAAACTAGGAAAAATATTTACAATAATACACAGAGATATTACAAAGCAAAATAAGGTTTTAATAAAATATATTTATGCAATTAGTTTGAAAATGGTAAAGGGTTAAATCCCCAAACATGGGTAACATAAAACAAAGCAGCGGGGCAGGAAATAAACTTTAGAGATTAGGTTGATTCGCGCATATTGGAGTCTTGTAATATATCAGTAAATACAAGTATCACTCAATGCACTTCAAGAGGTTTACTAGTAATTTGAACGTCGGCAGATAATTCTTAAGTTAACCCGTCCAAACATTTTTTCTTTTCTACCTTACGCTTCCGGAATAGTGTCTATTTCTGGGGGCCACCACAAAGTTGATCGTAACGTATGCTTTATGGATCCATGGAGACCGTCGGTTTGTTTTCTTTGGCGAAAATGCCGAAATTTTAGGCCCCACTAACTGTCGATGAGTAAACGAGATTTCAACGTGGGGGATGTATACTTTAAGTTGATCCCTTATTTATAAACTCCCTTTCAATGGAGACTCTAAGGATGTTAGCATATTTAAGTATAAAACCAAGCTTCCACATCGAACTCAGAAATTCTCTCCTGATACGATCGCTGCAAACGATGCAAGGACATAATTGCCAGTACCTTATATTGTAGCACTCTCAGCCTTGTGGCCGAACCTAAAACCTATACCATTATCTACAAAATAACACTGGAGAGGTAATGAGGCATACTAGGATAGATGAGGAGTGGGGTAAGTTGCCCTCGATCTCCGCACTGAATCAGATTGGAAAGGGTTCGCAAGTGCAGCGCAATGACCCTATGAGTAATCCTTTCATTAGAATCGATTAAAGTTTAACCAAAATGATTGGCATTATTCAGCATCACTCATACCTCAGTCGCGTCCAGATTATCGCAGCCACGAACAAGTCTCAATAGAAGAGTAAATGGAAGAAATATTACCTACTATTCTGCATCAAAACACAAATGAAAAGTATTCCATTCATCAAGCTATGAATGAGCAGGAACAACGGCACAGAAAAGCTCGTTAAATAGGTATCGAATAATCTTCTGATTCTCAGTCAGTAGTAGTCCGGGCAAATAACGAAGTTTTTTTTTACTTCCTAGTATTCGATATGAAGTCGGAATATGACTATAGGACTTGTAGGATAGGACGCACATGTAAATAAAAGATAGGAGTCATTTGGTTTGTTGACTCGCAAACGTATCGTTTGATTAGAAATATGCAAACATTGCGTTTTTAAGTTCACTCAGCCTACACGATAAGGAAAATAGGTAAACTAGGCTGGATAGCTACATATACTAATAAAATGTAAATTGCTTTGATTAAAGACATTTTTTTGATCGGATTGAGGGTTTCCAACCGGGCTGTTTCGATTCCTGTCTCCGAAGTCGAGACATCAGTTTCAATCGAAGAAACAACCCGGTCCGAAAATCCGAAAAGCCTTCACCCGAGAAATCCACCGGGAAAATACGGAATCATTTATATTTTTTATCATTTCTAGGTATAGAACGTCACTATATTTTGCTCCTATTTATTTCACTAATTAACTCTTTATTTTGAATTTTCCTCGAAGGAATGCAAACTTCCCGTTGGCAGTTCGTGGAAGGCATCTCTTGCAACCTCGAGAACTTTTTATCTTCAGCTGTACCTTGCATAGATCCAATCACGTAACGTGACTTTAAAATCTCCGAATGCCTGTGCAAGTGCAATAATCTATCCTTTGCGTTACTTTCAAGCCTAATTTTGAATTATCTTTGGTAAATAATAAGCAAATGTCGTGGTTTAATTGCAAATTAACAAACTATGTAAAAATATCGAGTTTTAGTTATCTCTTTTCGTTCGAATCCGAATGATTCGAAGTCAAATTTTTTTGTCCTTAAATGTCTGATGGCAAAGTTTTACTAATCATGCAATGGAACCATCTGTAATGTAAATAGATTTTAAAATGACAAACAATGGCTCCCCGTACCGTCATATTGACGGTAATATTTCTGAAAATAAATTATGTTTGTTAACCATTAATTTTCTCGCAATTAACAATTATTGTTATTTTTGTTATATTAAAGTAAGTTTATGAATATGTAATTTTTGTCAGCTTTTATACCGTGGTGGTTATTAGTGCATTAGAAGCACGACTATTAAACAGTATATATATTCATGTACAACTACAACAATGAATGTAAAAATTTAAGATATGATAAAGTCATCGACAAAAAGATAAGTCAAATGTACGCTATCAAGTGTATTACTGTCGTCCGCAATCAAATAGTAAACAACCTACGGCATGCCTAACTTAACTTTTATTTTCTGCTCGATTTGCGAATACGAGCTTAGAATTAATATGAATGGGGGAAAATCTATGGTCGAGCTGGAATGGCGACAAAGGATAACATTTCCTGAATGCAAACGCTAGGAATATTTTTTCCACTCCAGTAATCTTCTCTCTTGCCGTGTTTTCCACTTCCTTTGAGGTGCACTTCCGGCTCACGGTTTCCAACTCGCGTTACTTCGCAGCGATAACGTTTGTCAAGAAGAGTTCATTCTCCTTCCTGAATATTTTATTATAAACGTTTAACTAACTTCTATGCTCTAAATTCTTAAATAAACGAGAGGAATGACCTACTGTAGCGCAAGATCGTAAATGACTCGATTTCGGCTTTGTGAGTAAAAGAGTTACTGATCTTTCTCTCATCTGGATCGAAGAAATACTTTCAGTTTTGAAATGGATTCCACTGGGGGTATTGCCAGGAAGCTGTGTGTAAAGCAATAATGGAAATTCACCCATGATCATACATTAAATATGCACTTAATTTTTTTTTTAGATATATGATAGCATTCGATTGCATCTCCAAAAGCGTCGATATAAGTTATTTCGCTAGGGTTAGTATAGTTTACTTGGACATACCGTTGTTAAGTATAAATGTTTACGTAATTCACCGCCTGCAAATTCAAATCATTTTACCAGCCCAAATGTAGTGAGCTCAAAATCACAAATATGACATATTACAGCAAATATTAAGGGGAAATACAGGGAAGTATCAGGTAGTTTGCAGTTTAACAAGATTTCGCTATGACAATAACGAAAATTTTCACTCCATACACAATTTTTTTCCATAAGAGTAATTTCAGACCGAATATATGAAACTTTTGTTTTTTGTTGCGAAGTATATTAATTTATTAATCAGTAACAACATGAAACACGAATGAGATGTTTGCGGGTAAACATAAGAAATGATTTGATCAAAAGAAATTGCTGTCATGTTCCTAAAATAAAGGAAAAGGGTAGAAGATAATTAAGAATTTCAACTTCCTCTTGCAAAAATGGAAGCGACCAGATTTCATCGTTTCAAGTGTTATGATAAATATACACTTCTATATATAGATATTATACGTTTTAGTTTCATCGTATCTGTTTAAAATATTATACCAATCAAATTATTCAGATAAAATAATACTTATTTTATACATTTATCGGAATACTGTCTATATTGATAAATATTTCACTATGGTGATATTAAATTAATAATAAGGATTTTACTATGAGATATTTCATTTCTGTAATTACTGCTTACTTCTTTGGCAACGAAACAACTTGCAGATCGTTAAAAACTTTAATGCCGAAATAAGTTGAAAGTTGGATGTATAATCTGTACGTGAGAGTCAAAAACAGAGTCCAAATGAGAGATCGTTAATCAAACGAAGGTAGTGGACCGCAGAAGAAGTATGCTCTTGAAAGCCGAAAGGTTCCGAATGACACAGAATAAATAATTGGACCTTCATTGCCATAGTCTCCAAAGTCATGGCAAGGGAAAAGAATGTTTTTAAGTGTTGAAACTGAAGAAATTTTTAATCA
>KZ308406.1:484875-495303 GCA_000376725.2 Ladona fulva | reverse complement strand
GAATTTCCTTTAATCGGTGATTTTCCTTTAAATGGCTCAATGATGTAAGAGATAGTTCCGTCTACTGAGATAAGATGCATGCGGCAACAAACAGCATTTTCTGGAATCAACTTTATCTTTACGCTACCGTCCATCTATCTTTCGTGTGCTACTTCCTTTTAGTTTTTTATTACTATTTACACCAAGATATCACAACTAAGATGTTTTCTTTGCTGAATATCGTAGATACATCTCTTCGTTCAAAAACTCAAATCTATGATCACCAGTTCAAAACGCTACATTGGTTTCTCATTAAAACTTAGCATAAACTTCATTTTTTCCCATGGATATAAATTAGAAATATTAATTTAATAAATAACTTTTGTCCAAGGAGAAACAGATGTGAAAAATATCGACATGACTAGAACAAATCTTTTGTTTTATTTTAGTTAGCTTTTTCGATAGATTTTTTAATTTATAATTAAGTTATTTGATCTTTGTTTTTAGGCCTTTACATCAGAGGAAATCTAAAGGATATGAACAGGAAACGTTAAGTAAACTCACTATATACATATGAATTTCAAGCTTTAGTTATATTTTTGCTTTGTTTGTACCTTATTAGTTTAAAATAAATGTTGACAAACGTGGTAGGAGGATAGATATACATAGCTAGTATTCCAGTGGATAATAACTTCAAAGATGAAAGAAAAATAATTTTCTTCTGCATATCTTAGAGCAGTAGTGGAGGGCCTTATGTACGCCGTGCGTTTCCGATATTTTCATTTGTTTGTGAGTTATCGATGGTGATAATAAAAATTTACATCCTGCTCATAACCTCTTCCTATTTTGACCTACAGCAGACGGTACGATTTAGTGTGCCACGATATTTGAGTTAACAAGTAGTGGATCCGCGACCCCGAGCGAGTCCATTAAAGGAGAAACGGGGAAGAAGGGTGAAACTAGTACCAACAACCAAGGATCTGCAGAGTAATAGTGGATCCGCGGGCCTCCGGATAGCCAAGTGGGCAGCGCGTTCGCTTTCGGCGAATTCGGTTCGATTCCCGGTGGGGGCCAAAATTTACTGACGCAATGGCGTCTGACATGATCCAAGAACGGAAAGTTCACCCTGAACAAGTCCCATTGAGGGAGAAACGGGGAAGATAGAAGAGACCGATCAGATATGATAAAGCAATGTGTGCAAAATGGATCCGCGAAGGAAAAAAAATTGAAACGCATTGCTTTGGAGCAACGAAAGTAATGAAAGAGACTCGAAAATATGGACTTGGTTATGTTAAGTCCGAAACTGTGCGTGATTCAGATAACAATCACAAAACAGAAATATTAGCGAGAAAAGCCAATTACTTTGTTGTTTCAAATTAAAGAGTAGAATAAACTACTATAGGAAGTCTTCCTTCACATACATCATGCACGTTGATGAAGAGGGATTTCCAACACAAACTTGACTTAATTTTTCATGCTTTGGTACCTTAATATCCGATCTTTATCTTTGAATGGCTAAAATCTTCTTATCTATATAGATGACTTACTTTTCAACATTCCTTCTTTGCGCGTGCTTCCCACCAGAATTTCCCTATCGTGTTTGCTTTTAAAATTGATGCATGCTGTCATTTTGCATTCCTCAACTCATCGATTAGATCTTAATAGCGGATACTCATAATATCGACTGTAATGTCTTTTTTATCACTACACAGAAGCTCATTCTTCTTTAACAAGGTTTCTTCCACCGTTGTCCGAAACAACAGATGTTCGTTCGTTGCTAAAGCACTCCGTTGCAAAAGTTCTTACGTAGAAAGAACTTGTACCTTCACATTATAGAAAACCTTCTTAATGTGAATGTTTCCTTATTTAACCAACCATACAACTGTAGTATTTACTTGAGCAATGACGAGATTCGACTGAACTCAAGAGTTCTGATTAAACGAGATAAACAATCAGTAATATTTATTCCACGGTGAAACTCAAGTCATGGTTTAATATTCTTAAAACTCTATTCTTTATATTGTGAAATAGTTCCTCTTTGAACGATAGAAGGGACTAAATTACTTCAGAATTTAAGGTTGGACTTCTCCGAATAAGTACGCTCTTTCGTGCAAGAAGATCTTCAAGAATCCTTGGCGTGTAGGATCCCCTCTTCGCAAGGCGTTCAGAGGATAGACTATTTTAGGAAAACGGTAAGGAACGAGTTTAACCCTCTATCAGCCCTGAGCCGTTGTCGGCGTGGTATCTTGGGCAGGCGTCTCTGAAGAAACCAAGACCTATCCCCATCAGATTCCGATAAAAATAGGACCCTGCTTCACTGAAGAACCCAGTCACAGAAAAACAGATCCTCGTTGGTCTAACCGCAGTCCTAAAACTTGTTTTAGGAAACCTTTGTCGAGGATTAAAATCCATAAGCGGTCCTAAGAGGGAACGCAATTACGCATGCCAGAGTAGGCCGTATACATTTAATACCATGGATTAATAACGTAGAAAAATATCTATTCACAATGGTTTAATGGCTCTCTGAAATAACATCTGAAGTCATTCCAAAATTTTTTAGTCAAATATGGCATTGTTTGCACCACTAGCTGGATAATTACTTCTTCGTAATACGTGATGCCTAAAGTTTCCTTCAAAGCCATACGAGTATTTCCATACAGATGTAGTGAAATACAACAGATAGGCTGAGCCAGAAAGAGAAAAGGGGGCATTTCAGTAACGGACCCCTTTAAGGGGCATTTCTCGTATGAGAAGTATTTTTTATCAAGGAAAAATTATGTCTAAATAATGATGAAATTATATCTAATTTTTACNAAAATATTTACAATAATACACAGAGATATTACAAAGCAAAATAAGGTTTTAATAAAATATATTTATGCAATTAGTTTGAAAATGGTAAAGGGTTAAATCCCCAAACATGGGTAACATAAAACAAAGCAGCGGGGCAGGAAATAAACTTTAGAGATTAGGTTGATTCGCGCATATTGGAGTCTTGTAATATATCAGTAAATACAAGTATCACTCAATGCACTTCAAGAGGTTTACTAGTAATTTGAACGTCGGCAGATAATTCTTAAGTTAACCCGTCCAAACATTTTTTCTTTTCTACCTTACGCTTCCGGAATAGTGTCTATTTCTGGGGGCCACCACAAAGTTGATCGTAACGTATGCTTTATGGATCCATGGAGACCGTCGGTTTGTTTTCTTTGGCGAAAATGCCGAAATTTTAGGCCCCACTAACTGTCGATGAGTAAACGAGATTTCAACGTGGGGGATGTATACTTTAAGTTGATCCCTTATTTATAAACTCCCTTTCAATGGAGACTCTAAGGATGTTAGCATATTTAAGTATAAAACCAAGCTTCCACATCGAACTCAGAAATTCTCTCCTGATACGATCGCTGCAAACGATGCAAGGACATAATTGCCAGTACCTTATATTGTAGCACTCTCAGCCTTGTGGCCGAACCTAAAACCTATACCATTATCTACAAAATAACACTGGAGAGGTAATGAGGCATACTAGGATAGATGAGGAGTGGGGTAAGTTGCCCTCGATCTCCGCACTGAATCAGATTGGAAAGGGTTCGCAAGTGCAGCGCAATGACCCTATGAGTAATCCTTTCATTAGAATCGATTAAAGTTTAACCAAAATGATTGGCATTATTCAGCATCACTCATACCTCAGTCGCGTCCAGATTATCGCAGCCACGAACAAGTCTCAATAGAAGAGTAAATGGAAGAAATATTACCTACTATTCTGCATCAAAACACAAATGAAAAGTATTCCATTCATCAAGCTATGAATGAGCAGGAACAACGGCACAGAAAAGCTCGTTAAATAGGTATCGAATAATCTTCTGATTCTCAGTCAGTAGTAGTCCGGGCAAATAACGAAGTTTTTTTTTACTTCCTAGTATTCGATATGAAGTCGGAATATGACTATAGGACTTGTAGGATAGGACGCACATGTAAATAAAAGATAGGAGTCATTTGGTTTGTTGACTCGCAAACGTATCGTTTGATTAGAAATATGCAAACATTGCGTTTTTAAGTTCACTCAGCCTACACGATAAGGAAAATAGGTAAACTAGGCTGGATAGCTACATATACTAATAAAATGTAAATTGCTTTGATTAAAGACATTTTTTTGATCGGATTGAGGGTTTCCAACCGGGCTGTTTCGATTCCTGTCTCCGAAGTCGAGACATCAGTTTCAATCGAAGAAACAACCCGGTCCGAAAATCCGAAAAGCCTTCACCCGAGAAATCCACCGGGAAAATACGGAATCATTTATATTTTTTATCATTTCTAGGTATAGAACGTCACTATATTTTGCTCCTATTTATTTCACTAATTAACTCTTTATTTTGAATTTTCCTCGAAGGAATGCAAACTTCCCGTTGGCAGTTCGTGGAAGGCATCTCTTGCAACCTCGAGAACTTTTTATCTTCAGCTGTACCTTGCATAGATCCAATCACGTAACGTGACTTTAAAATCTCCGAATGCCTGTGCAAGTGCAATAATCTATCCTTTGCGTTACTTTCAAGCCTAATTTTGAATTATCTTTGGTAAATAATAAGCAAATGTCGTGGTTTAATTGCAAATTAACAAACTATGTAAAAATATCGAGTTTTAGTTATCTCTTTTCGTTCGAATCCGAATGATTCGAAGTCAAATTTTTTTGTCCTTAAATGTCTGATGGCAAAGTTTTACTAATCATGCAATGGAACCATCTGTAATGTAAATAGATTTTAAAATGACAAACAATGGCTCCCCGTACCGTCATATTGACGGTAATATTTCTGAAAATAAATTATGTTTGTTAACCATTAATTTTCTCGCAATTAACAATTATTGTTATTTTTGTTATATTAAAGTAAGTTTATGAATATGTAATTTTTGTCAGCTTTTATACCGTGGTGGTTATTAGTGCATTAGAAGCACGACTATTAAACAGTATATATATTCATGTACAACTACAACAATGAATGTAAAAATTTAAGATATGATAAAGTCATCGACAAAAAGATAAGTCAAATGTACGCTATCAAGTGTATTACTGTCGTCCGCAATCAAATAGTAAACAACCTACGGCATGCCTAACTTAACTTTTATTTTCTGCTCGATTTGCGAATACGAGCTTAGAATTAATATGAATGGGGGAAAATCTATGGTCGAGCTGGAATGGCGACAAAGGATAACATTTCCTGAATGCAAACGCTAGGAATATTTTTTCCACTCCAGTAATCTTCTCTCTTGCCGTGTTTTCCACTTCCTTTGAGGTGCACTTCCGGCTCACGGTTTCCAACTCGCGTTACTTCGCAGCGATAACGTTTGTCAAGAAGAGTTCATTCTCCTTCCTGAATATTTTATTATAAACGTTTAACTAACTTCTATGCTCTAAATTCTTAAATAAACGAGAGGAATGACCTACTGTAGCGCAAGATCGTAAATGACTCGATTTCGGCTTTGTGAGTAAAAGAGTTACTGATCTTTCTCTCATCTGGATCGAAGAAATAATTTCAGTTTTGAAATGGATTCCACTGGGGGTATTGCCAGGAAGCTGTGTGTAAAGCAATAATGGAAATTCACCCATGATCATACATTAAATATGCACTTAATTTTTTTTTTAGATATATGATAGCATTCGATTGCATCTCCAAAAGCGTCGATATAAGTTATTTCGCTAGGGTTAGTATAGTTTACTTGGACATACCGTTGTTAAGTATAAATGTTTACGTAATTCACCGCCTGCAAATTCAAATCATTTTACCAGCCCAAATGTAGTGAGCTCAAAATCACAAATATGACATATTACAGCAAATATTAAGGGGAAATACAGTGAAGTATCAGGTAGTTTGCAGTTTAACAAGATTTCGCTATGACAATAACGAAAATTTTCACTCCATACACAATTTTTTTCCATAAGAGTAATTTCAGACCGAATATATGAAACTTTTGTTTTTTGTTGCGAAGTATATTAATTTATTAATCAGTAACAACATGAAACACGAATGAGATGTTTGCGGGTAAACATAAGAAATGATTTGATCAAAAGAAATTGCTGTCATGTTCCTAAAATAAAGGAAAAGGGTAGAAGATAATTAAGAATTTCAACTTCCTCTTGCAAAAATGGAAGCGACCAGATTTCATCGTTTCAAGTGTTATGATAAATATACACTTCTATATATAGATATTATACGTTTTAGTTTCATCGTATCTGTTTAAAATATTATACCAATCAAATTATTCAGATAAAATAATACTTATTTTATACATTTATCGGAATACTGTCTATATTGATAAATATTTCACTATGGTGATATTAAATTAATAATAAGGATTTTACTATGAGATATTTCATTTCTGTAATTACTGCTTACTTCTTTGGCAACGAAACAACTTGCAGATCGTTAAAAACTTTAATGCCGAAATAAGTTGAAAGTTGGATGTATAATCTGTACGTGAGAGTCAAAAACAGAGTCCAAATGAGAGATCGTTAATCAAACGAAGGTAGTGGACCGCAGAAGAAGTATGCTCTTGAAAGCCGAAAGGTTCCGAATGACACAGAATAAATAATTGGACCTTCATTGCCATAGTCTCCAAAGTCATGGCAAGGGAAAAGAATGTTTTTAAGTGTTGAAACTGAAGAAATTTTTAATCAATGTTGACACCCGTGTTACTTTGCGAGTCTACCGAGAGAATTGTTTAATTCGAAAGAATGGCACATGTGGTTGGTGGGAGATGCTCTTAGAGCGAATGGCGAATGAGAAAATTTTATCGAATTAACTTTTAACTGACCTTCGTCTGACGTGCGGGTAAGTTTATCTGCATGGATACGTACATAAATGTACCACAGAGGCGGAAAACGTTTAAGTGAAATGTTATTTCGCTCTATAAACCAAACTCATGATTATTCGTAGAGGACTACAATGTATATTACGTTCATATTTTGGTATTCATCTTGACTATGTGCGTGATGTATGTAAAGAATATTAACAACTTAATCCTCAACCGAAAAGCTGAGTTAAAACCGTTAAAATAAACCGTAAATTAGATTTTAAAATAAATAGCGAATGTTTTGAGCATATTATGAACTCGCATGAAATCTTTGACATAAAAGAAAACATTTGGATTTATACAATTCCGCCGAACTTTCGTGTTTAGATTCGTGCTTACTAGTAGCTGTAGTAGTAGTAGCTGTGTCGCTAGCATTTTCCCAGCAGTGTTGCCGACACAAGTTCAACTGCCGATGGGAATTTGTCATTTAAAAGCGTCCATATATAATAGATACTCCGGAGTAGCTAGAACTACCAAACCATATTTCAAAATGTCAACAACATGTGGGAATGTAATCGATGTGCTGGTATATGTTGCAACAATTAAATGCCGAGACAACATATTTGATAAGCTCTTCGGCGAAACTATCTTTTCATCAGCGTGTTCCCGTATGACCTATTTTCTCTCAAAGGGCATTACAGTTTGGGAAATATTGGTTAGGAAATATGACCGAATAAAGGTAATGTAGTTGATAAAATGCGTATACTAAAGCTCTTTCGTTTAACACTGTAACCTTCGAAGATCTTTTCCTATGGAAATCCAGAAAAATTATATCTAGGCAAAAATTAAAATCCAATCTCTTTATTGCCAGCAAAAGTTACATTTAAATCCATCTAAAAATGCGGAGATTTTGTTAACTAGCTAGCAAACACTGTCTGATAACAGCAATTAATATTCTCTCTTCCCAAAAGTTGAACTGTCTTAAAATATCCGCAATGCCTGTAAACAATCCAATATTAACAAATACTACAGAAATAACAAGTATAATTAATCAACTTCCTAATAATAAGGCACCAGGCCAAGAAGAGTCAAAATTAAAATTCTAAAATTGCTGTAAAATCCCTAAATTCCTATAAATACGAGTAATAACAAACCTTTTTTCATGCCTCTATTAATATAGAATATTTTCCCGAAACAAGGAAATTTGGGCAAGTTGCAGATATTCCCAAACTTGGAAAAGATATTACTCTTCCAAATAACTATAGACCAATAACCTTGGGCCTTTGTTATTACTTTGATAAGAGCCACCAAGAGTTAAAACCACCCGCACAGCCATAGTCTATATGGTACATTTCCAATAGAACGGTATTTCAAGAAGTCAGGTATCAAAAGAGCTAAAGAAAATCGGAATCGATCGAAAGTGGTACGCGGGTACCACGTCGCAAGAATGTCGGTTTGATCATCTAAAGCTACAGTTTCAAGCTCCAGATGATTCCATGTTCACCAAGTATTTCCACAGAAAAATCCCGAAGGACTTCCGCGGTTCAGAGAAAATGGAACGTAATTTTTTTGTCAAGGCCTATCACACATGATCAGTCAAATGTATTGCATTACTACCAGGGTTTTCTCTGAGCCGGGTAACTAAGCGGCCTCCCGAAGAATTTTTATGTGCAACCCAGAGCTACTTTGAGCGCCCTTTAGTTTTAGAATAAGTTTCAAAATTTTACGAAGAATTTTACGTAAATTCTTCATGTAGCGACACATTGACAAACGAATAAATTTTCCACAAGAAAGAAAGCTGACTTTGCGCGTAAAGGCTCGTCCCTAGGAAAATTCTCAAGGGAAAATGGACGTGAAAAAAATCTGACAAGACCGGGTTACGAACACGGGTCTTCTGTATGCCGGTCGGGTACTCTGCGAGAGGAAAACTTAATCTCACACAATTCAAAAAGTGTTTCAAGTACAAAGACGGATGACAGAACCAAGGATTTAGACAGCTTTTCGTTAGGCAATCATACCTAATAATGCAAGTAACGCGTGACTCAGTTCATGAAAGACTATTGATTTAGCAAAGAACGGTTTGAACGATTGCTGACTGGGCTGATTCTGAAAGGTAGTTTTTGTCGACTTTGTGATTTATTTTTTTAAAAATTCGTAGGAAAATGCGTAAGGTTACTTAGAAATGAAGAATTTACCGCATAAAAGTCCAAATTGAAGCGAGGCAATTACTTCGGTATCTGCCTTCTTTCCCGAACGTTATCAACCTTTAAAAGCAAACTATTTAAAGAAAATATCCTCTTCGAGCGAATGTTCCTGCCCGAGCGTTATCTCCAAGATGGAGGAAATCCCTATCTCATTCAGGATAAAACACTGCTACATCTTTGTTTGTTTCGGCGCTTCTTCGTCGTCTCTTCTTAGAAAGCACAAATACAACAGTGTATTGCAAAGAAACACCTTTGCATTGATATCAATGTGACGTACTACAGAGAATAATTCATTGCTGTTTCTTAGACCCGAATGTTTCACTTTATTAACCTAAAAACTGAACGCCGGACAGGTTTTGCCGTTAGTCTCCCGCTCAGTGGCGCTAAAATTTTTGGGCGCCAGGTTAAGGACACTTCCAATAATGTCTACAGGCATCTAAATGAATAATGCAATTCCATATAATGCATCTACAATGATTTAGAGTAATTCACTGAAAATTCAGGAAAGTAAGATCTCAAAAACTAGAAATTTGATTAACGTATATATCATATAGTAGATTTCTTAATAAAATAGATATTTAAAGTTGATCATGTTTGAATTAAAGCGTTTTCCATAAATATCCCAGAATGTTTCTTGCATAACGTGCTCATGTAAGAGAAAATATATGGACAGTAAATAAGTGTAGCTAAATTCCATTTACTGTCCGGGGTCATACTCTCGTACCGACCCCGGCTGTATGCTCCAATAAATCCAGTGAATTTACTATATTACTATTTTACACTTCATTTCTATATTACATTGGATATTTGAAAACGATGTTACGAATATTGGTACTATCCATCTCCGCATAGATATGAGGGAATTACTCCATCGGTAGGAAAAAGTTCCATAATGTTTTTAGTAAATACGTGTACTTTAACAGTCAATTCTCTTCCTACTTAAAAAAAATCGTTTCCGAGTTCGGTGCTTATCTTCGCCAATCCTAACAGTTTTAAACTGACATCTTATTGTATTAAAATTACCACCAACATATAAAGTACAGCGAACTAATCATGCTTAAGTTTGCTCAGCTCTTATCCGCTCGATTCTTGTCTTTTGCTGTTAAATGTGAATATTCTGATCGGATATCGGAAAATCGGAATATTTACAATTTAAGTAGTCAGTAAATGGTACACCGGGCTGAACCCATCATCATCTGAGGGTATGGCGGTATACTGATCTCCTTCAAAGCGACTGAAGGGATGAAGAATTACCGGAAAGGGTATTCCATTTCGCGACCAAAATGTGGATACAATACAATACGAACGTCTTTTTTATGTGGCGAAATTGGGACTTAAGAGTCCCATCTTCCGTTTAACCCTTGTCAAGATAATACACAAGCATGAGCATACAACATTTAAGAAATTTTAAATTATAATATTTACGTATTTAAGAAGAAAAACGGAAATCGAAATAAAG
>KZ308406.1:434641-468305 GCA_000376725.2 Ladona fulva | reverse complement strand
ACGCAAGCAGGGTAGCTGAAAGTGACGTTTCCGCTTTCTACTGCATGATGTCCCCACGGAAAACTAATTAAGGAAAAACCATATGCGGAATATGTGATAAATGAACTGCTTCCGAGTTGTCGATATCTGTTAAACATTTAAATGATGCACCCCAAGGAGAAACCAAGTCACCTTAACCCATTTCCTTATTTAAATGATGCGCTTTTTTGAGGAAAAACAAAAACAATCGTATAATGCGCTTCCTAAAAAATGCATGAAAACTTGTACGAAAAAATGCACCGTGTAAACACCCGTTCATGAATTTCGTTCATGCAAACGTACGTTTTTTCGTACATTAAATGGTTCATGCATTCGTGCATTAACTTGTACTTTTCCCTATCTGTTTATATCCGTTCCTAAACCTAAAATTATGAAGAGCCTTCCAAACGTCAAAACTAAGTCTATGTGAACCGCTTAATAAGAAATTTCTTAATTTTCTCATCATCCCATCCCTCAAATAGTTCATCCAAATTACTCCGATTTCATGCTCAAATTAGACGTATATTGTAAGCATAATTTTATCCGGACACTAAAATTAACATGAATATTTTAAATCGGAAAATATGCTTTGATAGACAAACTTATCCATCTAATCATGGACAATTAAAAATGAGAAAAGCGTCTGAAGTACATTGATTTATGATTTATCGGAATTTCTGCTTCATATTACAGTTCCAACGAAATATACCCTCAGAAGCAGTTGCATCGGGCGTAACTGTCAGCTGCACTCATGATTACACACGTATGATTTTTTAGTCTGGCAGAACGTTTCAGTACCTTCACACAATTTTAATTTTAATGGAAAATTAGCTGAGCAATTCCTATACCTTTTTCACGAAAAATAATTGTACTAATTCTTTTATTCCAAAACTTTGATAAAATTATTGTAACGCTTACTGTAGGATCAGAAATGGACGATATTTCATTGTACAGGCGTAAATTATTTTAAGCTTATTTTAGGTGTGCCATACAAACTACAGAAATGTGCCTTCAACTATAAATAAACTATTTACTATTTCATAAATTCGCTTTCTAGATTACATGGGTCAATTATGTTCGTAATTGTGTGTCTTGTGAGGTGATATATATCTTAGTAGGTGAAGAAAGTTATTTTAAATTTTATTATTAATTCAATGCGCCGCTTATAACACTTCTCTCCTGTGCTTCCATATTCCATAGGTTTTAGTGAGACGCCGCTTCAAATGTGATAATTTTCGTGAGGTTACATTTTTCAATCTCGAGTGTTCGTACAAAACCGCCTGGGTACGTGATTTCTAGAAAAAAACAATAAAATATGAAGTTTCCTGCGCAAACCACTTTCGAAAAACCATTTACAAGTAATTTTATGTATATAAGGATACAGACAATTGGATGGGAAAATATTTTTACCAAGAGCCGTAAAATTCCGTTACCGAAATTTTGTATTAATTTTTCCTGTAACTCGCAAACGAAAATTTCCTGATTCGTGGTTTTCAAGTTGGACCTCAAGATGGTTAAAACCAAAGCGCGCTGGATTAGGATTTTCGCCTCGTTGATTTCTCACTCCCTACGACGACAGCTGGTGACAGGGTTAATTGCGTCCACACTCTTTCCAAAGGCATCCAATTCAGGTGAGCAATTTCCGTTTTATGTGAAGCAATTTTTCACGCACGTTGGAGCGGATTCATTTCGCTAGTTAACGGCTCGAAATGGAAAGTCTTTCTCGCCTGGTATCATAGCCAACGGTTGTTCTTGTGCGACCTTCACATCACCATCACTAAACGGTTTACATAAAAATTCGGGATCTTTGGTACTTAATCGGCTGGCATCCGGCGGATAAGGGCTAACACATGATTTCTGCCATGTCTTTCTTAACTAGTCCTTATACGCATATTATTTTCTTCATTCGGGGCTCGTGAGAAAATTTTCCCCTTGAGTGTGTCCGCGCAGTCCAAAATGACGGCCCTGAGACAAAGCCTAGTTTTTCTCTCTCGTCCAAGAAAAGACATCGGGAATCCTTCGCTTAATGTTTAGTAACCTGCGAGAGACTGGGGTCTATTTTCTCTCCAGATGTTAGATAATTAAAACGGATACATATGTATCTAATCAAATCAATCAAAGTTTGATTTTTATGTCGACAGTTGTATGGTTCCCTCAAAGATTGGCGCCTGGGCGGTCGCTCAATTCTTTTTTATTCGGCAAATTAATATAATTCCATCGCAGTAAGGCGCTGGGTCATGTGGCGACACTAAATTGCAGCGTTTAACGGTTAACTAAATAATTTCATAAGTACTTAAAAATTTAGTACATATAATATCACTAAGTAAATTAATTTTTTATTCAAAAGCCGATCGATTCTCCGAACAGTAAATAATTTGTAGAAAATTTGCTTGTTATCGCCTTCTCTTTGGTATATTCCTGGATTATATTTAATTTCTGTTATGAGATTCCGTACTTTATTTTGTCACTAAAAGATAAGAACTTTTTAATTTGTAATTCATATCCTTCCTCAGTAATCACGGCACTGCTGCGCATTCTTATTGCGAACTACAATTTTCTTATCGCTCTAACACGAAAGAAAATCAAAGGGAATTATGCACAGGGATAGTTTTTGTAAACCTTATCACATGTTTCATAAACTCTTAGTAAAACATTCCCATTCAAACGATGTATCATCTAGTATCAGGATCTAGGATCATCGGGTAGACAACCGGGTTATTTCTTCGGTGTAAACCGACGTTTCGGCAACGTCCTCTGTTGCCATCTTCAGGGATCGTATTCGTATCGTATTTTTCATACGTCAATAAGATGATCGGCAATCCATAAATCAAGCATATTTTCAAACTTGCTACGTACATGCCTATCTGTCAACACATTATGATGCGCGGTGTGTTTAAAACAAACTTATTTTAAAACGAGGTCGGATAAATGAATATTACAACATGAAGGAAGGAATATATAGTTGGCGGAAAGAAATTTTGCATTTTGTAGAATACATTGCAGTAAAATACAGTAAAATTACGTTTCTCAAACAAGGTTTGTGATGATTTTCAAGTGCGATAATTAATATTCATAAAATAATTTATTAGCTCATAAGTTTGATTTTTATGTCGATATTGAATCCACTGAAATGTATGAATTCTATTGTGACTGCTTCGTATTCTCCGTTCGCGTTAACTTGGCCGATGACCTTTCCTAAAAGAGGAAATAAGGGGAGGAAAGGGGAGACATTTGCTAGCCATGAGCCATTCTGTGAATGAGCATGGTTCTCCTCTCCATAAGCGCTAGCTCTCCTATTTTCTGAGATGGACTAGACCCACCTGCGCAGTAGGCAACTGAGTGTCGGTCAAGTTAACGTGAATAAGCTTAGGATCATGATGATGAAGTATTGTTAAAAGTGCTTATACAGCTAAGATAATTCCCAATGTGAGCCCCCACGGGAAATCGAACCCGGAACCGCTTTCACCGAAGTCGAACGTGTTGCCCACATGACTATCTGGAGGCTCAGGTTATGGTGCTCTTCTCCGTGCAGGTATTTGTCGACATTAAAATCCATGAGTACCATCAAGATATTGAATAAACTATCGTGCAGGCGAAATTAGACGTGAGACAGTGAATTATAGTAATGTCATTAATGTAATAAATTATCTCCTTTTTTCTTTCTTTGATTTTTGATGCCAAGAAAAAAAGTAAATCAGTCGATAACCAATGTAATTTTAAAATTCAATCATTTCAGTCAATTCTTCCAAGAAAATATCGCCTCTCTGGAAGGAGGAAGAGTTAACAAAAGATAATTTGCAAAAACTATTTCTACGCTGGAAGTGTGCGCATCACTATCTTAAGATCTAAACTGTAAGGATGCCATTTGCATTCACCACTTTGATACAATTTACTAAAGCAATAAACATATAACGAAAATGTTGTCATTTTCTCCATAACTAAAAGATTTCCAACGTCAAGATATGGAATAACAATAGGCTAATCTATGTTCCACAGACAGACTTCTGCAAATAGATTGAGGACCTAAGATTTTCTTTAGGTAACGTTTTGAAAGGACAATACTAGAGGCTAATTTGTTTTATCGTCATACAATCCTTCAGAAACTCGTAAGTTTATATTTCCCATAAGTGTTGGCATTATTCTATAATTAAGGCACTTCTCATAATCTAATCTTACGATCAGCGGCGTAACATATCAAAGAACTCACTCGTAGATATAAATGATTGTGGAATTATTATTTCCTAAGACTTTGAAAAAACGTTGTTATGTGACTTCGTTCCCCATCTTCCATTGGTTATTTAACATCAGTAACAATTAGTTATGCATATTCCTTATTCTGACTAAGAGAATGGTCATTACGAGTTAATTGTTCAAGTTGCTTCTGAGTATCATTATCTTAGAAGCAACAGTCTCAGGAAGTGTCAATAAAACACGCAAAGCTATTTAAGAATTAGAAAAGAGTCCCAACAGATCTCTCGTGAGGATATATTTTACAACCTGAAGAGTCTTTTTTCTTGGTACCAGAAAATTGTTTTATGGATGCCAATTATTTGATTAAATCTACGTGACAAATTTTTCTAGTAGTAGTAGTAGTAGTATTGTTTAAATACCGTGAAAAAAAGCAAGTTGAATGTGTAAAAGAGATCTGATGAGAATGAACGCTTGTTGTTGTATAAATGAGAATGCTTGAAAAGGTAGATGGATGTTTAAAGGTCAGGGCATATATCTCGGACGGAAATTATAAAATCTGCAGCTCCCTTCCTCGAAACAGCACCAGTATACATGACGGAAGTTTCTATAATTGCCTTTCCTGTCATTTAAAAGGACTGTTGCTTAAACATTTTCATCATTATTTCACCAAGAAGCACCTATCTTCATTCCCACTTTTTTATACGTCAACCACAGTGCCCATAAAAATGTAACTACCAAGTGATTTGTACCAAGTAATCAATAAAAATCAGGTCTTATTCCAATAAAATCCAGCAACTTCCTCGATTGCGACTCGATTAAATCCAGCGACTCGATTATCATTCGATCGTTAGAATAGGCCATTAGATTTAGAGATATCCAGGCGAGGAAAACGAATATATAATACATGAGTATGATACCTATAAGGAACTAACCATTAAGCACTAAAGTCAATTCAATGACCAAGCAACTACCAAACCAAAAAACCAAAATTATGTATGCTAACTAATGGAGCAAAACAATTCGAATTTCCATCATCTGAATTTTCGGTTACTTTTTATCTTAAATTATGCTGTCGTGAGTTACGTTATGAAAGTTTGGTAGGACTTTCTGTTAAAATTTTCACCAAATAGATGCATACACTACTCGTATGTAAGAATGGACATGAAGAATAAATAAGAATAGTATCTATTATCTCGTTACGATTTAAATTGATCATCTTATTGAAGTTATCGATCCCAAAAAAAAGATCATATTTTTAGTATTATCTTACTAAATAATTAATATGATCGGAGTAATTAATTTCTTTAAATTCAAGGAAAAAGTTTTTTTTATTCGATGATATTCCTTCACGTAGGTTTCACAGGGTTCTTGAATTCCCTTTCTTGTGAATGATTTCCTGCTGTGGTGTATTTTTTCAAAGTGCAAACTTAGGTTTTTAAACCCACTAAGTAGTTTTATTCCTGCACTACTTTCAAGCTTTCCCTTTTAAATTTCATATGACGAAGGGTTAAATATAAGAAGAGACTTGATCGTCTCAATCTCGCCCTAATAGGGCTCCTAGATAGCCAAGTGGGCAACGCGTTCGACTTCGGTGAAAGCGGTCCCCGGTTCGATTCCCGGTGGAAGCCTAAGTGCGAAATGACCCAAGCTGTCGAAGCACTTTTAACAATACTATTACTCTCGCCCTAGTAAAGCCGCATTATATTCCTACGCGCCAGCCTTAATTTCAATCATAAAGTGCATTATTCATTCGAGCAACATTCATCCATGCGTTCTCACACTAACATGATGAAAGTTCCATCGCGGTTCATTCTCTACCTTGTATAACAACAGCGTCCTTCCCGTTTTTTCGTTTGGCGAGGGATTTTCAAAAGCTGCACTTAGACAGATAAGAGGATTAATGCACTAATCTTGTCAACCTCTCGAAAGAAAGAAGTCCGCGATTTTCCTTTATAGAGATAGGGTAACCCTGGAGATGAGATGTGTCATCTACAAACAGCTTAATCCACCAGAAGGCGGTAAATAACTGAATGGACCGTGGTTTAAGTAACCAAGAAAAATTCTCACCGAAATCTCCATTATCCTCACGTAATCAGATTATAACTAAAAATACTCGAATAGCATGCTGACATAAATAGGTAAAGCGATTAATTATTTATGATTTATATACGATAATACTTTCCCAGCGAGGAATTGTTTCAGCAAGGTTACTTGGCCTTTCTTTTTTCAGTCATCCGTTTCCATGGCGTTGACCAAAAAGACGGTAATTCATCACAAATGACGTGGATGAGTCCTTGACTGACGCATAACAAATTGATTCAGCTTTGCATCTAGCTCAAATAATTGCCCTTTCCAAATAACGATTGCTAATTAAAAAGAAATAAAATAATTATTCGGCTTAAGTCAGGAGAGCGTGAAAATATTCATGAACAAATCTTGTTAGAGAAAATGTGAGTTATTAGACGTTCAAATTGAGTGAAATTGTGTGAATAAACTGTTTTAATGAGATCGAATGATGTGACAACATGCAATCATAAACCACTTAAAGCTTAAATTTTAGTTGACTTTTAAATTTTTGATGCTAATTCTTAAGTGACAAATATGACCCAGGAACCTTTGTCTGGATTTTGAGAGAAAGAGAAAGGTGAAAAGTAAAAGATAGGAGGCTTTGTTAAATTCAAATGGCTCTTGGCGGAAAATATTAAACGGTCCCAAACCAATGAGGAAGTGATGAGATGGTGGAAAAGGGAAGGAATTTGAGGGAGACAGAAGAAGGGGAGGTTAGGATACTGAGGAGGGGTAGATAGCCAAATTAATGTGGTGAAGGTGGAATGCCGAGAAAACAGCAGAGGGGGGAGTAAAGGCAAAAGCTATTGGATGATGTGAAAATGGAAGGCTTAGTTATCAGAACATTCAGGAAATAGTGCTAAGTGTGGAATTCAAGGGCACTTAAACCTGTCAAACGGTAGCAGACTGGTGATAAGAAAGTTTTCCTCTATCCACAAGGCAATCATTAATTACGCTTCTTTATACGTAAAACAATTACATTTTGGTCTTGCGAATATCTCTTTGCAACGATAATGAGTTTTATCCTCAGTAAGATGCAATAACATTCCATCACCCCGTATACAGTTTCTATTAGGCACTAAGATATTCTTTTCTTTGTCAATAATTACTAAAACCAACAAAGTTTAAATTTTACGAAAACTTGTAGTCTACCAAATTTAATATTAATTCAGATGATTCATTTGGATTTTCAACATAAAAATAAGAATTTAATGAATAATTTGAGATTTAATCAGAATGGTAACGGTACCTAAGGGGTACATACCTGATAAGGTCTTCAAGCCTATACCGAGCACAAATAAGGTGTTTAGAGAAAAATGTAAAAAGTTCCTATTACAATGCGATAATTATTGTATATGACTATATATTATGTTATATACTATAATTATCTATAAATATAATGTATATAACTATGTATAACTGTAATTAATTTTATATAATTAAAATGTTGTATATAATTTTAATATTCAAATAATAATGTATGCAATGTATAGTAATAATGACTGATTGCTAGTTGATAAGTTCATACATTTTTTGCTTGGAAAGTAATGTTTACTTTTGACTCATTAACCAAGGTACCACTTTGGTTATAGACGACCTCAGTTAACGACGTACTACTTGGTTAACGACGAGAGGCTGTAATAAAAAATGTCTTTGGTAACGACGCAGTCTTTGGTTTACGAGGCCTTCTGGTGAAGAATGACTATTAAAACTTCCTTAATGACTGCTCATTTTATCAATGATAATTTTTTGTTGCAAACATAATAATATTAAAAATTAAATGAATTGAATGAACCATATTTTAATGAAATTTAAGCGAGTTTTATCTGCATATTTGACATGCAGTATGGTTGTGGAAAATCGCGTCTTGGATAACGACGACCTTGGTTAACGACGACAATCTTGGAATGGATTACAGTCATTAACCAAGGTACCACCATATCTGCAAACATTTAAGTATGTAATAGGGTGAATGTTTATAATTTTCTAGGAGAGGGCAATAAGATTGTAAATTTGCATTTCCTATAAACTGCAAATAAGTTGCCTACATGTTTTTCAGCTGCACGGCTTTCCATGCTTTGTTATTTACCTTTGCTTCATCCAAAATGAAATAAATAAATGTATAATTTATTGCTAATTTTTAATTGCAGAAGATTACGAGGTTAAGTAATGGGACGATTTATATTCTATTTAAAAAAAATAATTCCCACTCAATCAAAGCCGAATGCCTGCAATAAAATATGTGAGCCTTGTAACAAAATGTATCAGACTCCAAAATGACTCGGAAACGATATATACGCATACACATAAATATATAAACAAACATACATACGTATTCGTGCATACATGAAAGTCTTCTGGCTGATTGACAAGGAAAAGGAAATGCTTCTCTCTTAGTTTTCATTGACTATCTTCTGAAAACATCTTATTTATTCCTTTCGAATATCGGTCAATGAGACTCAATATACCGGTTAGGCAACATTTTAAGATGCGAAAAAATAACTAGTAGATTGGGAACTAAGAAATATGCTTGTTAAGTCCTATTTAAGAATTAGAAATTCCTGGAGTGCACTTTAAAATAACAGCATAGAAGTTAAGCGCAATCGATCGCTCTGTCACATTCGTCCCGTTTCTGCAAAACCATTGCTACGCACTGTCCAAAAAACGGGCACGAAATATTCAACACAATGATTCGCCCATAAGTCACTTCAGTCTACTGAAATCGAAAGGTCGTTTTTTCTTATTTCCGTAAAAGCGGATTTCCTCTTTTTTTCACCCTCTTTCGCAGCCAACAACGGCTGGAAACCTCGTCTCCTCGAGACCTCCGTTTGAAATCGATTAATCCTAAGAGCGTTGCAAATCTTCACGACCGTGCAGCCAACGCCGGAGTGTCCGCGGAACAAAACGAGGCAAAGGAAGAAAGGAAAAAAGATCTTCGAAAAAAGGACATTTATTATCCGAGTGTAGAAAAATCTTAAAAGGCGTTACGCAATTTCCTTTTCCTGCCCCGACACCAAGTCCTCCACGCTCGACTACTGCGAGGAATTCGTCCCCGAACCTAGGATCGCCTGCGTACCAATCACGGGCAAATCATCAGGTGGGCGGTGTTGGGGCACCCCTCAGCTTCGCACTAGAACCAACTAATTTAAAGGAAAAAACAAAACCAAATCGCTCCTTCACGGATGTGGTTCCGAAAAACCCCTCTTTATCTTACCACCTACATCCCCACCCAGAACCCTCTGCCTTTTGTATCCAATGGGATTTGTGGGAAAGGTTCACAGAGGGGTTCCCAAGTATAAAAACCCTACAAGTCGCTCATCGGATCATGCACAAAGCATCCGAAAGCCACACAGACATGGAGTACCTCAGCTTCTCTTTGATCTCCTGCTTGGTAGTGTTCGCCGTATCGGCCAAGCCAGTCGAAAGGGTATCGGAGTTTTCCGTAGTGGAAAAGTCCGAAGATCTTAGTCCGGAAGCCACTGGATACGCCCACTACGGTGGTTATGAAGGCCCACTGGGATACGAGGCCGGTTATGGACATCACGGACCCTACGTGGACGGAGGATTGGTGCCGGAGAAAATAATCTATGAAGGAGTTGCAGAACCATATTACGGAGGGGTGGGCCATAAGGTTGTTTACGGTGGACCTATAGCGCCCATTGGGCCTGTTATCGGAAAGGCTGTGTACGGAGGTGGTTATGACGGAATAGGTGGCGAGAAAGGATACTACGGAGATGGGGGACAAAAGAACTACTACGGAAACACGGGCCAAGGAGGATTCTACGGAGGGGACGAAGTGTATGGAGCTCGAGGAGTGACCGGGAAGTCGGGGTATTACGGAGGTGGTGGCGCCGGTAAAGGAGAACACGGGCACCACAACTACGAAGGATATGGTGGAGAACTTGAGGCTGAGCACAAGAACAAGGCAGGCACTGGCTACTACGGCGGAAGCAGTGGTCAGAAGAAAGGGTGCGTATATCTAACGTGAAAGAGTTTATTATTGCCGAGAAATAAGGAAAGTTACTCATTATGTATTCGGTAGTTAAAGTCTCCCTACAAAGAGAAGCAAGCCAAACATTTTTTTTCACCCAAATTTGAAAGATGTACGCAGAAATAGTAATCTTCTCATAAAATATTCAGTTACTTAAAATGGGGCATATAAACACAAAAAAATGAGCGTAAAGGCTGAAGAAAATGCAGTCAACTTAAAAATTTCGAATCACTCGGGTTTTCCCAGGTGCATATGACATAATTCTCATGAATTTACATATAAAAAATTAATAACTAATTTCCTTTCAAAAGAGGGTTTATCACCTGTCAAAGACGACTCGTGTGAAATAAAATCAATTAAAGGCGTTTCCCTCGATATCCCAATCGAACATTCAATTTCTGATACCCATTTACGATCAAGGATAACCTCATATCATAAAATTATCCATAGAATTTAAGGTGATACATGTGCGTTGATCTTTTAATCTTATTTTCTAAAAGTACCTCTTTTGGACTGTTACTCTGGTAAAGAAAGTGCGGAATAATTTGCTTCGTTAAGTTTCATGATTTAAAGATGCAACTAGATGAAGGCATTTGTTTAGTTCATTGAGAAAATGCATTATAGTTGTAAACATAAGTAAAGTTAACTTGCGGTGAGTTTAGCTTGAGTGTCACTCCCGTTTGAAACTAAAAACCAGATAGCAAATAAATATCGAGAATCGAGGCCCCTTTACATATAAAAGTGGTACCCTATTATCCTTAAGTTAAAACGTGTGCCTGAACTAAAAAATCGTTCCACCGTACAGGTAAATTAGATTTGATAAGGAATATTATACATATTTCTATTCTTGAAGCGCAAGAATTGATAACTTTACCCATTATTGGAAGACTAAGAAGTAAAATGAGTTAATAAAAAAACACAACTAAATTCGCAGTGTTTTCATTCACTAAAAATACAGCAAATATGGCATTTAAGATTGTTCCAAGTCCTAACAAAATTTTCCATGCCAACGCTTTACCTAGAGCTCTATCTTGTCACTCAATACAAAAATTTAATCAAATGCAGGTAGTTATCTTTTGCCTATATGATCCTTTTCATTCGAGTATTTCCCCGTTTAATACAAGTCATGAACGCAACGGTATGTATTCTACGCTCTGCTGCAAAAGTTAACGCCCGGTCATTCAGTCTCTATCTCTTTCCTTATGGAAGCAGCACTCAAGGAAACTATTGCAATTCCAAGCAGCCGTTCACCTTAGATTCACCATAACCATGACGTATTTGGCCTTACACTTGACAGCGTTTTTAAGTTCACGAGGAAAGTTCTCTCCGAAGAAGAAAAACGACTCGGTTGGAGTCCAAATCAAACCGTCTTGGAAGCGCGCCTATAAGCGGCTTGTTGCACAACTTTTTCGTTGGAATTCTTCTGGTGTGGTGTATCTATGAGTAACGCTTCTAGTGGAAATAAACTGCTCAAAAATTTATGGCTTTAAAACTCAAGGAAAAAACACAGCCTAGGTTTCGTGAATGACATAACATGTTACTAAGAAAGTTTTGCAACGGTTTGAGATTTTTTCGGGAAAACGCGGTCACAAGCAAATAGTTTTTAAGTTAAATTGAAAATGTACGCATAAATGACTCGACTCCATCACTTGAGCATTTGGGTAACAGGAGAAAATTGCAGACGATGGAATTTTCATGTCTTTTTGCAAATTCAATCTCATTAGGAAAAAATATAATAAATTAATACCCTGCATTCGTTCTTCATTTGTATTTGCAATCACAGTTTCATTTCCCCCTGCCACACGCCGTAAGGCGGCTTGCAGGGTATTTATGTAGATGTAGAATGGCATCGAGAATCCACAGACATTTTCGTAAGTCAATCCCACGCAATTAATTTATGAATGAATAGTCTATACGCTTATGAGGACAAGAGATACATACAGACCTTTAAAATACTCCAAGAAAGAGTTGTGATGGCTAAATTTCGAGTCTATAGAGTTATATTTTTAATCTACTATCTGATCGTGTGAAGACTGCGGGTTTTCATTCGATCACACTCAAAGCCAATATTAACGTAAATTTCCAGGAAACAGTGTTTTTGGTAAACAGATTGCTTATTCCCTGAAGGTAAATGACTATAATTTTTAAATGAGCAAGGGATGAAAGGCATATTTTAACCCTTCAGTAGAAAGCCTTCCCGTAGAGAAAATTATGACACGCAGTTTTCAAGCTGTCATTTTCATTATAGTCATTCGGGATTTCATCATCCAATCGACCTACTTATATCATAACATAGTAAAATCATTACCTGAAATTTCAAGAGTATGTTTTCCTCATCTCTTCACATATTTTTAGCCACGAAAACGAGGGATCCTTCCACGGAGGACAGGGATTCGGTGCCGCTGGTCGCGCCGCCCTCTCTGCTGGTAACAAGGGCGCCAAAAAGAAGGGCCATCATGTCTCTGGTTTCCACAACACCTACCACAAGGACGAATCGGGAAAGAACTCTCACTATTACGATGACTCCGACGATCATGGAGAACACTTCGATTACAATGCAGAGGACAAGGGATTCGGGTACAACGGGGGAGAGGGGTATAAGGTATGGTTTCCCGTAAATTTGAAATATAAAAAAATATACTAATAATGCAATTATTGTAATATACAATTATCTAGCTTTTTATCTACACTTTCCTCCTCTCTAGATTGGCTTTTCAGGTATCTATTTATAAGAAACTGTAGTTTCTACAACTAGAATCTTTTAAATGTCTTATCTATGGCGTTCCACCAAGTAAGGCTAAATCAGATCGATTATAGAGATACCTGTTACTAACTTATCTCTATTTACTCTATTATGATTCTTAACAGCTTGTCATTTTTTGATGAGGCCATATCACATGCGCTTTCAAGTTTAATCTTCAAATTAAACACTATAAGATAGTGGAAAATAGGCTACAGTATCCACATGATTCGTGAAAGAACTAAAAGTAGACGACCAATTTGCTATGGTGATGGCGTTACGAGTAGCTCGGGCAAATCATTCTTACTTTTGAAAAGAAAATAAGTAAAATGAATGATTATTGAATTAAAAACTACCATTGATAATTTCCAACTTCTTATCTATCTTCATATTTACCATCGATTTTACAGTTGAATCTAACATCCAAATAGTATATAATCAGAGGGATATTCCATTGCTTTCTTCGATGCACTCACGTTCGTACGTTTTATAGGGAGGTCACGTCAACAACGCCTTCGAAGCAGGATCACGAGGGGAGTCCGGCCATGCAGGCGATGGTTTCGCCTTAGAAGCTGAACGGGCAGGAAAGGGCAGTTACGGAAGTAATGGCTTTTACGGTCAGAAGGCTGGGTTCGACCAAAGCAAAGGGGGACGAGAGTACTTCGACTCTGGGAATAAGTTCACCAAAGGCGGCGAGCAATTCTACAAAGGGGGTGGCGGTGGAGGAGGCTACGGAGGTACCGCCGGCTTCTACGGCGGAAGCGGAAGAGGACATGGGGGTTCTGGTTACTTCTATTGATGAAGTGAGACGTCCATGACCCATTCTTCTATTTAACAAAAGAAATTATACCAAGAAAATCTGTACATGAAGTTAGAGTGTATTACGAATCTTATATAATTTACCGTATATGAATGCTTGGCATCAAATCCACAAGAAAATGTAATACTATAATAAAAATATTTTTATAGGCAATTTTCAGTAGTTTAATTGAACCTTTCGCTATGAAAACTATGAGATTTTAAGACTGTAGTGACAAGGAATAAACAGTGTATAGATACAACTTCCAAAGATATTTTTACTAAAGAGTGAAGTTTTTGTACCTTATATACAAAACATTGACTTTCACTACCTAAGTACTTAAAAACATTAAAGGATAAATTTAAAAAATAGTTATGGTAATACTAAGAAGAAAAGTTTGGCCTGCAAGTTAAATTGGAGAATCTCAAACTTTATCCATACTTTCAGCGGTGTTTTTTGAAAGAGTTTTTTAAGTTTATGCTATTTATATCTTACCCTTTAAGTCTCTCTTGAGAGTTCAGCGGTCATCAGGGTTATTTTTATGGCAAATAAAGAAATAGTACTACAATAACAATCAATCACAAATGACGCTCATTTTTCTTTCAAGATTCAAATGTTCGCAGTTCACATTTTATCCGCCTCAAGTTTTGTGGCGGTAACTCTTGAATGCAGACTGACACGATCCCCCCATCGCTCGAGTCGTAGGATGGGTGTGTAATAGAGCTTGCGTGTGTTTTCCTTGATCAGTATGGCCTAATTGACGTAACTCTCAGAATCGTTTTATCCACTATAAAGTCATCCAGACCCACTTTATACAATGCCATCGCAGGTTTTTACTCAAGGAACCTCTTGTTATTGTCACCCTCGAAAGTGTATGCTGTGATACGGTTTGAAAAATATCTCTACAGCTTAGAACGTTTCTCTGTTTCGGATTATGAAGGTGAAGTTTGTGCTGAAGAGATAACACTGGATAAAAAGTAATCTAACGGTTTGTTCAGCGATGTCAAGTACAGGAAGGAATGGAGAGGGCGAAGATCCAGAGCCGACGGCACCAGATTCGGATTATGATGAGTTCTTAGACATTCCGTATTTGGATGACGTGAATGAAGAACCGAAGCCGCTGGACGATAAATTGGTATACGATGAACCAGGTATGATTGTTTACTGATCGCATTTATCCTTTTTTTTACGTCTTACTTATAGGAATTCTTTCATAACTTTAAATTGCTCCGTTAGTTTTTGCCGTAGAATATTTTTTACTTCTTGACACGATTAATAATGTTTAAAACGGTAAATATAATCTTAGTGCATTTCAGTGTTGCAACTTGGTTAAGAAACTGATTGTTTTCGGTTTCAGAGAATCGTTAGTTTCGTGACATGTTCATTAATCATTTCGCCATGCATGGTATTTGAGCTGTTCTGGCAGAAAATCAATGTAAGATTCTCTTTTACGCTCTGATTTCGAACCGCGATTCGCCTATCGCAGAATTTTTTACCGTGAGGAAGTATCGGAATGTTTCCGCTAAAATAACGGTGAGATAATGGTTCTGGCTGCACAATTCTCGGAATTCTTGTAAGCATCCGGTAGCAAAGGGCATAGAAGTCTGCGTGAATATATTCGCTTTGATGTTTTGTGAAAAGAATCTACGGTGTAGCATGACTCCTATCCATCGCGGATCGATTAAGCGTATATAATAAAATGATGACTACATTTTTCATTTACGACGATAATAATTTTCATTTTTTCAGATTGCGTGGTGATCCCGTTCCAAAATATTCATAAACCCACCGTTAAGTTCAAGTCTCCGCAAAGAAAAGTCTTTATTCCTGGCAAAGAAATAGAAGTAAAAATAACAGATTTCGAGAGAAATGTTACAGTTCATTTCCTCAATCCTAATCTGTGAGTATTATTTTAATCTTGTATTAAAATTCTTTTGATGGATATTGATCTCCCTGTCTTATGTAAGAAGTTTATATTCATTTCTATGATAACTCTGACTCGTAATATTGTTGCATTCACGCTGTGATGTCAAACATATCCATATGTCACGTCTTCATTTTTACTGTTTTGTATCGTTTAAGTACGACCTTGCCAGTATTGGTTTTCCTTATGAGATTATTGACCAAGGAGTTAGAAATTTGGTATCGAGTATTTCATTGTCTTGAAACGATTGCTAATCATTAGCAATGTCTTAAAGTTACCAAATATTTATTAATATGTCAATTGAAAAAGTGAAGATACTATCATTTGCTATCAATAAAGGTGAATTATAAGCTTCTCAGCTTTGAAGTTTCCCTCAGAATAATTGATGATTCATTAATTACATATTTTAGGGTTGCTTGTAATCATAATTTACAAGGATTTATAAAGCTATGAGGTATTACACATGTTGAATTTATGTTATTAGAATGTATGAATGAGTAATAAAATATGACATGTAAAGATTGAGGAAAGGTAAATTACTAAGCACAGAAGATCCATGCAACTATATCCCAAGGGAATAACAGATGTGAAAAATTGCGACTTGAATCCGGGCAAGTATTCTAAATATACTGAATACCTACCCAGAAAGTGAGAGACCTGAGTTCGAGTCCCAGTCATGTTGCTCTTTTTCAAACCTGTAATTCCTTACAACATGTAAATCTATTCCAATGTTGTTTCCACACTGTCCTTATGATTGTTTGTGAAAGGTATTATGAATTAAGCTTCTCTGTATTTTGGTTTAACTGTAAAAGAGTAAAGAAAATAGTGGTTAATTTCACTTGTATAACTCGTCTTTCTTGTTAATTCTCTTTTCATTTTATTATACCTTGTGAGAAATTTAAGTAAAACCGAAGGAAGACTAATAAACATCAATATAATTTGTATTTTGATGTTGAATTGCATTTCTTTTACAGGTACACTATTAAGTTCCGCCATGGAGATTTTGAATGGACTGTCACTCGAAGATACAAACATTTTGAAAGTCTTCACAGACAACTCAGAATCTATCGAGCTAGTCTCAATGTCCCCTTTCCCACTCGTAGCCATCGAGAACGACGGTCTAGCTTTCGTATGGAGATGAGAGGGAATGGGGAAGAGAGTATTACTCGAAAGAAAGGTGCTTTACCTCGTTTCCCAAGTAAACCGGATGCCTTACTTCCATATGAACAAATAGAACATCGTATGGAACAGTTAGAAGAGTACCTGAGGAATTTGCTTAGAATAACTGTGTATAGAAATCATCATGCCACAGTAAGTAATCAGGGTTATATATTTAGATGAACTTTGTATCTAGCCCAACATTATGCTCCCCTTATCATTAGATACGATGATAATTAATAGTTACTTTAAGAATGGCTGGAAAATGATTTTTATAAGTTCACACTTTCATTTAGTTTTCATAGCTTAATCCCTTCTGTAGTATTGGTTCTATGTTAGGTTTTTTGTATTTCTCAGTTTTGTACTTTCAAGTATCATAGATTTCTTTGGTTTTTGTATGGAATGGAATGTATGGATTATGGACCTATAACCAAGGTTCAGTGTTATTAAAAATAACATTGCATTATAATTCATAGATTATATGCTCGCTTCACTCACTCACTAATGCTCACTTCATGTTAAAAATGAAGATGAAAATCTTACTGAGCAGAGATTTGATGCCATTGGAATCCTATCTTGCAAATAAAAGAATTCTTTCATGGGCTCCCTGATGGCCAAATAGGCAACATGTTCACTTTTAGTTGATGTGGTCCTGTATTCGATTCCCAGTGGTGGCCCATATGTGCAAAATGACCATAGTTGTCGAAGCATTTTTAACAATACTACTACTTCAACAATTATTTCAGAAAAGTACAGTAGATTAGACTATTTTGGGAATAGTTGCAAATGACCTCGGTAGTTGAGGCACCATAGCTCCAATTCTACTACTAGAAAGGCAGCGCACAAAACATGAAAAGATGTTTATTCCAGCCTCAGCGGATCATGTGCAACATCTTCCATAGCAGATTTTAGAAGAAGCTATGTAATTTAAGGAAAAAATTGGGAACAAAAACTTATTGCATATTTTTTCTTTATGAAAAGAAACTCAACTATCACTTGATTTTGAATCCAGGTTTTCTTTCACCAAATGTAAACTTGTTACCCACTTGGCTATCCAGTTGCCCCATAGTGATAATAGGATTCAAGTTTCTTAATTCATACATTTTATGCTTTGTTTATTCATTCAAATTTCAAGTACTTTACAAATGTTTTATGAGATTGTGGAAGAAGATCTAAGTGAATGTGATTGTGTCCTCAAGGTAGCCAAAAGTTATCATCCCTAATAACACAATGAATGTGTTTTTAACCTGTATTTCACATATTCTCTTCATTTAAAAATGTCATCGCTGTGTTAAATAATTGTGAACTTTAAAGAAGCATGTAGTTTCCTAAACTTACGAATTGAATGCTAAGGATCGCCCCTAGAAATTTTGATCCACCCCTGAATTGTTACAAGAAGTTTTCAACTAAAGAGTTTCTTTTTTCCGTGAAGAGTTAGATTGAGTGACCATAAATTCTTTGCATCAAGTAATAGTCCTTCATTTCAAGGTACTCTCCTGTAGATTTATTAATATTTTAATCTTGTCATTTATATTAATAATGCAGTTTTTGTGTATGATATATTTTTAATAGTTCCAAAGTTCGTTTTGATTGAAGAATTATTTGAAAATGTTTCATTTGTAAGCATATTCACTGAAACATTAGTAATATTCTTCTTGAAAGAATATCTTTTCCGTCTATTTGTTAGGAAAAGTGCAGTTACAGAAACAAAATGTTTATTATTTTCACCAAGTTTTTAGGTATGTTGTTTGTTTTCATCGTTCTTAAAAACATATTTCCCATATGCTTTTTTTCCCTCTGTGAATGAACATGGTGTTCACAACAAAATATGCATCCATTTATGATCTTAAAATTGAACTGTAGAATGATATCATTCTTTGTACCATTGCTTGTAAAGTATGTGGCTTAATTTGTTATCATTCTTCTATCCCTGCAATTTTAAATAACAGCTCTACTTCATGGAGGTGAGTCATCTTTCATTTGTGCATGGACTAGGACTTAAAGGGAAAGAGGGAATGGTGCGGAAGAGGACTGGAAGTACACAGCCTGGAAGAGCAGGATGCAACTTCTGTGGGCTTTTAAGTCAAGATGTTTGTGTCAGGTAACTGAAATTGTCGATTTCTGAATGCCAAAAGTAAACTATGAGAGTTGTTAATGCTCTATGTCTACAAACCGTCTTTACAAAACTATAAAGACAGTTTTCACTAAATGTAGCCTTTCTAAAGTGGCAACGATACGTTCCTGTAAGATCCAGCTGCATGTAATTATCAATTAGTATTTAATCATCTTTTATTAATAATTTACAAATTATTGTAACCATTATTATTTAATGGTTTTAATATGATTACAACGGAAATAAGGATTCATTTTTAACATTTTTCCTGTATCAGTTCAAGACAAAATGACGTGAACAGAACAAATTCATTATTTTAAAGGAAAAGCTTAAATTATCCTTAATTGGTGGTGCTAATCTTACCCTAGTTTTAGTTTAAATAAATATTCTCTCTAACAAAAAGGTCCCATTCTCAAAAGCATCATGAATTCTCATGTAGAACGTAGGATGCTCTTACTGTCAGCCTCTGTCAGTTGTTGTATGTGAAAAGTGCCTGGGCTACTGAATAAACAACTAATCTTTTTCTGGTGTAAAATTAAGAAATTGAAGAGTAAATGCTAGTTAATAAAGGAGATTAAGGATGAGGATTCCAAAGCCTAACTTCTTCCTAGAGTGGTGCATTCCCAGAAAACATTCTCTGGGTATGTAAAAGGGATTAAGTGAGGATTCAAGAAACACTCTTCATACAATCTATGTCATTTTTGTTTCCTAAGGTATATTTTCTAAGGTTTTCATTGGCCCGTACTAATAATCAAGAGTTGAAATGAAAAAAGAAGTTAATTACAACTTTTGTTGTGCACTTTAATGACAGGTGCCATCATTTTGGAAGTCATGTATGTGGATCATGGAGAGATAGGTGGTTGTTCATCAAAGATACCTTTATTGGTTACATTCGACCCACAGATGGGTCTGTGAAAGGAGTAATGCTCCTTGATTCCGGTTTTGAGGTTTCTTCAGGCATTTATGCTGCAGGAATGCCAAATGCATTACAAATAACAAATCTCAGCAGGTATGGTCATTTATTTTTTATTTTTGCTTAAGAATTATCAAGTTTGTGAATTTGATGAAATATGAAGAAATTTATTTCACAAGTAAAGATAAATACTGCTTGAAACTTTATAAATGGACTTAATCACTCAGTATAATTATTCAATTTTTTACATTTCATTGACATAGTTACACTCATGTATATGAATATTCATAACCATTTGGCTACCAAGGAAGGTAACTGAATTACCACAATGTCATATTTTTATTTCCTTTTCTATAACGTAATGTTTTAATTTTTTCATGCATTTATATATATTTTTTTAAACATGATATTATTTGCTTTAAATACTTCATCAGTAGGATTGTATTTTGTCGAATTTAAAATTGAAACTTGGTTGGGGTATTTGCATTATCTGCATATGGATAGTTTGTATCAACTATATCCTAGTTTTTTTGCTGCTTTACTTGACAGATCTACATTTCTTTTCTGGTATATATTTGCCAAAAAGAACTTTCAGTACATATTTTCATTAACTTAAGAAATATAACTAATAATAATTTTATCAAGCAATTGTCTCAAATATGGAAATATTATGGGAAAATGTGGAAATGTTATTATTATTAGTTACCCAACTTGGGAAGAGTAAGGTGCAAAATAGCCTTGGTAGTCGAAGGGTTAAGAAAATCGGATTTAAATTCAAAGTGGTAACCAGAGTAGGCATAGTTTAAAATGTATGTAACATTTTATAATTATAGATTTACTTCAGTGGCTGACAATAAATAATAATATTTATTTATAGGCACATGATTATTAGAGACTGGACCAAAAGAAAGATCAGAGAATGGGCCACTGCTTTGAGAGAAGTGACTCACAGCCCCGGTAATTAATTGTTGTTTAATTTTTTTTTTCAAAAATATTATTTTTTCACTTCATAATGACTGCAATTTGAGGTGGTTGCTTCTCATGTTTACTATCTAAAGCTTGATTTACCTATTAATTTAGCAAAATATCAGATCTTTCTATTGAATCCTATCAGGAAAGACAGAAGGAAGGAATAATGCTTATAAATATAATCTCTCTATAAAAAAATCTTATTTAAAGAGAGGAGAATCTGAAATATTTCCAAATAACCGTTTCTGGGAGTTAGTTTTTATGTTTTGTAATGGGGAATCATAAAATTGTCTAGTTCATATTTACCATCCAATAGTTTCGTTATTTATTCCTTGCATGGCATACTTTTGCATTGATTTATAAATGTAAGCAGAGTCATTCCTAGCCCTTTTGCTGCCTAATGGGAGATTTGTTGCAGAGACTTTTATTCTGTGCTACAGAAAATTAAAATTCTATTTCAAAATCAGAGAAGAATTATTGCTTATCTATACTCATATTTACATATCTAATGCTAGCCTTGGTGGGGTAGAGGTTAATGTACTATCCTAGCAACACTAACATCCTGGTTCAAATCCATGGTTAAGGTTTGAATAAAAATAGTTTTGAACAATAAAGGTCAAGATTCCACAAAGTGACGGCCTCCTCCAGGATTTTTTTATGGATAATTCAGTTTGTTTTACTTAAAAAGTGTAATTGTAAGCATGGCTGGTCATCAGTTAGGGCCCAGGTGCAAATTTCTATTTGCTTCCAACTTTGCTTCTATGTTCTATACACTTCCTCTACTTAGGTGATAAATAATCTTGAATAATTATAGCAAGATATTTGACTTAAAACATTTTGTACAGATGTATTGTTTGTCCTCTGCAAAATAACATAGCTAACGTTTCAAATGTGGTCCAGTCCAACTTGGGTACTGCATGCTAGGCATCTGCAAAACACCCCTCTTGGCTGGCCCTGTTAAGTGTGGTCTTAGAATAAAATTCAGCTAAAAACTCTTGGTTATTGTTAAAATCATTACTATTCATTTTATCTGTATTGATTTTGTTTATCTTTAAGTTTTTTGTGTTTATTTTAACCAAACATATGATTGTCAACATTTCAGTTTCACATCATCAGTAACATTTAATGCAATTTCTTGTATAGTGAAGTGATATTGTTTATCTAACCATCTCATTCTATATTTTAGCGGGAAGAGAATTTGTGCAGAAGAACAGGTACGATTCATTTGCCCCTGTAAGGCATGGTGCCTTGTGCTCTTGGTATGTTGATGGTGCTTCTTACATGGAGGCTGTAGCTGATGCTTTGGATGCAGCTAGAGAAGAGATTTTCATTGCTGATTGGTGGCTCTCTCCTGAAATTTTTATGAAACGTTCAAGCAGGGATGCACATTGGCAGTTGCATCATATTCTCAAAAGGAAAGCAGTAAGTTTAATGTTTTCAGAAAGGAGCATGAAAGGAGGCTCAAATTAAACATCAATTGCAAATTGTTTCTTCAATAAATTTGTTTCTATTTTATTTTTTGTGAAAGCATGGAACTTTAGCAGTAAAAAATATGTGTTCATTTTATCATAATTTTATTTCAGGAACAAGGTGTAAAGGTGTTTGTCATGCTGTATAAAGAAGTTGAACTTGCTCTTGGTATCAACAGTTATTACAGCAAGCAAAGACTTGTGACTCTACATCCTGAAAACATAAAGGTGTTACGACATCCTGACCATGCCAAGGCTGGCGTTTTCCTCTGGGCACACCATGAAAAAGTAGTTGTGGTGGATCAGAGTATAGCTTTTGTGGGTGGATTAGATCTCTGCTATGGACGTTGGGATGATCCAATGCACAGGTCAGTTAATTAATATATTTATTCTAAAAACATTGCTCAGTTTTCATTCTTGTTCATGAAATTTACCTTTTAATTAATCACTGTTACTTGTAGTTTTATGCATATTAAGGGTTGGATGTAAGAAGAGACCTGGGAGTCTCAATATCACCCTAAGAAAATCAATTTATTATTATTTTATTAGTTTACGTTGTTCATTCCCTCTTTGCTATTTATACATCATCTCTGCATCTAACTCTTGGCAATAAGAGAAGAGCTAAATTCTAAGTATCACTAAAGTTGTTGTACTTTGAGATATTCTTCACTATTGCTTTTTCTCTGAAAGTAGTCTGAAAAATATTTATAGACCTATATAACTAATTATACAGATCATTTGGTGGTTATTCATTACATTCAAAGAATTTTTTGTCAAATAATTTTATAGTCACCTTACTAAGTTAAGGTAATATAGGAATATAATTGTCATGGAAAATTGTAAGCCAAAATGTGGAAATATACTATGCCTATTTATTGTCTAAGCAATCATGTTTGTGGTAGTCAATTTTTCTAAAACTTCCTCTATAAATTATAATAGTTTTTTGTGAGTCTCTTAGCAATTGCTTCATTAATTTTTCTTCATTAGGTATTTAGATAGTCAATAATAATATTTGTTGGCTCTACAAGGCCACGGATTACATGACATGGGGCAGCTCAATTTGAATTAGATATTAATAAACGATAAATACAAAATACAGTTTTACAATCTACTGCAATAATATTCATTAGAATTAAATGGATAATGGCACAGCCTGTATTAGATTATAACTTTCATCCCAAAAGATAAATGGAGAAGAAGCAATTGACATGTCTTGGGCTGAAATGCAGATCTCATGCTCTCTAGACAGATTTTCTTAGAAATACGCCCTTATCAACAAAATTTCTTAACCACTTCCCCATCCTTCAGAATCTCAGGTGGAGTTCCATTGCATTTTAGACTGGTTGTTTCTTTGAGAACCTCTACTGATGACAGTTACCACAATGTGGAGACCCTGCACTTTCTGACTATAAAGGGTCTCGTAAATGGGGTGAAAGTGTACAGTTTGGATTTGGATCAATAGGCACAGATTGCATCCTATTTCACATTTGTGAGAAAGGTCCCTTGATTATATGATAAGATTAAACAGTTGATCTATGGAGATTTACTTTAGTGATTACAATAATTTTCTGAGAAGTGAATTTATTAAAGAAAATGTGATTTCTTTTCCAGGTTAACTGACGTTGGTGGACAGCACAAAGTTTATCACCCACGCTTACCAAAAGTTAACTCAAGTCGTCAGACAACAACTATTAATACTTCTCATGCAATGCTACACCTTGCACAAGCCAGCAATACAGTTGGAGTAGGAGTGTTTGGTCCTAGCTTAGAGATGCTTCCTGTTCCAGTAGTTAGTGAATCTGATGACACAGTAGATAGTTCAACAGTTGCTGCTAATGGATTGGAAAGTGAGGATCGGTTAGTAGACACTTATTAGTTGTCCTAATTAATCATTGTTCTAATTACATGCTCAAGATTTTAAATGAAACAGTGCTTATCTTTGAGGACAATGGATCATTGTCACTTGGTGTTAATCTCTCTCTGTTCCAAAACACCATCTCCTGCTCTGGCACTACCTTCCTAGTTTGTCACCCAAGTATGATCTCTTCCTCCTGTTGGTCATTCCTACCTTGTCTTATTGCTAACTTTCCTAGTTGCTGCCCCATTCACACTTGTTACTTAATTTGTGTTTTCCATACAACTTTGATAATCACAGGAAAATTGGTAAGGGTGATTTTGTGCAAGATGGTGCGCACCCAGGAAAAATCCCAAGGAAGAATGTACTTGAAAAAAGTCTGACGGGACCAGGAATCGAACTCAGGTCTCCCAATTGCCGGTCGGATGCTCTGACCATTGAGCTATCCCGGCAGAACATTTCTTCAAGCCACCATGTGGACGAACTCGCAACGTCCTTGCACGCAAAGTCTCCCAAATGGCTTGGAGAAATGTTCTGCCGGGATAGCTCAACAGACAGAGCACTCGACCGGCAATTGGGAGACCTGGGTTCGATTCCCGGTCCCGTCAGACTTTTTTCAAGTCCATTCTTCCTTGGGAACTTTGATAATGATTTGTGTTCTGCCATATGGCAGGTCCTCACACACAGTCCTCCTTGCTTCTCTGTCTTAAGTCACCCTTTTCATCTTGTGGTAGCTCTTGTCTTTCTTGATCTCATCCACCATCTGGATGCACTTTGGGCCATTAGAATTTGCTACATAAGTCTTGGTTTATGCATCGGAACTGTATGTATTTAAAGATTTAGAATTTGTTTTTTTGTAAATAGAACAAGTAATTAATATGGGGAGATTTTTCATTTTAAGTGTAATCGAAAAAGATAAAAATTGTATTAAGATGATAATGATTTTGTTTTTTCATTCATCCCAAAGCTTTAGAGGATTTTTTTATAAAAGGTATGTATGTTTGTGAAATGTAGCTGAAATTCAACAATATTCTTGTCAATACTTAAAACATAAACCATAACTTTCTGTTTTATATGCAGGATCTGTATTACATAGCAAACTAGTTGTAAGTGCATAATAAAGTAAAATCTTAGAGATAAAACGTGTGTTATATTATCTGAAATATATATCTGCAAGTCAACGTGTTTGACACTGGTTTGTCCATTGGAACTAATTATCCAGATACCATTTCTTATTCACTTCATTATCAAGTTAATATTTTTAATTGTAGGTAATTTACATTATCTTAATCTATTGTTTTTCTAAACCATAGAGAAGTAATTGTGGCAGGTTCGTAATACTTTGTTTCCAAGTAAGTCCTATCCTACACTTATGGGTATGTGAGTTTTAAGTCATGTATTACTTTATATGTATTTCAATAATTGGAATTTATCTATATCCTGTTGCTATTAAAGTAACTTTCAGTACATGATAAAATTATTTCCAAGACCTCTTAGGCTGAGTCCATACTGGAGGTGTCTCACTTGGCACCTAGTTGCTTGATGTCTTGCCTGGTGATTCATCCTAGTAAACAAATGGCTTAGAATATTTGGGACTGGCTGCACCAGTGCTGTGTGACCTCGAGAATTGCTTGTTGAGTGTTCAGGTGAATGGTCGTGCCAGTTCCTCCTGGTGTGTTGCCTAGTGGTTTCTATCATATATCTGTAATGCAATGGTGTTTATATGGTCCATAAAAATTGTCTTCATACTTTCAAAGTTGTTTTTACAACCTGATAAATTCACCCATAGATTTCTCTCACAATTAATATTGTGTACCCAGCATGATGGCTTCTGCAATTGTTCAAATTTCAAAGAAATATTTTCTGCTAGAAGTATTTTTCTACTCAACTCTGAAAAAGACATTTCAACAATGTGAACAATCAACACAACTATTGTGATTGGCTTTAATGCTCCAGCCAATAAGCATCTAGGCATTTGGTACTTGGTGAATCATCAGGCAACTGGGCACCAAGCGAGACATCTCCTGTGTTGCTTCAGCCTTACAGTCTTATCACATTTAGTGCATGAATAAATTGAAACTTAAGTCTTAACGTTTCTGTGCCATGATTCTTGCATGTAATCAAATGATTGCTAATTAGAAGGTCTATAAAGGTATACAAAGGTATATATCTAGTAATTAACTGTATAAATTTTGCCTATTCGTACTGCAGTGTTCTTAAAAGACATCAAAAGATTAAAAGTTGGTAAAATTTAGTAATTTTGAAGATAGGCTTTTACTAAAACTTATCACATGCTGGTAATTATTATAAATATAAAATTTTGTTGAATGCAATCCAAGATTCCTTCATTTTTTGTTTTAACTCTATTCTTTAGGCTGGCAAAAGAAAATAGTCTTGAACGAATGCATAGTGAGATTGAAGTTGGTCCCTCACCCGAGAACATCAAATGTAATACTCCTGAGCTACCTAGAAGGAGTCTAGCAAATCAAGTAAGACTAGTCACAAACATTGGAAAAGACTGGATATCCAGGATATACTCAGGGGGAGAAGGAGAGATGGAAGAGAACAAAGAAAAAACAGATGCCCCAGATTCCGAAGAAGCTGCAAAAGAAGAGGAAGACATGAAACCTGAAGGCAATGGAAGTGTTTGGAGGCCAGCAAGAATTAGCTTTGATCATGGGGATGCAGATAATGGGGCTGTGAAAGAGGATCTGTAAGTAAAATTCCTAATTTTTAATTTATTCTCTCTTTTATTAAGATATTAAATGAACTCCTGTATTATTTCCAAATAGCTCTTTGGAAGAGCTCTTCACTTCTCACTAATCATATTCTGTGAGATATGATCAGTGGTTTTTCTAAGGAGTTGCGGTGAATTTTAGTTTGTAGGCCATGCCTTGATCCATTTACTGGAATTGAATGAAATACATTCTTCACATTATATAATTTCTAATTTCCAGGAAATATTTTTAATTCCTCATAATGGTATACCCCTATAGGGTAATGTTACTTTTATTGATGAAGCAACTATTATACAGAACAACTTTGGAGCTCTTTTTTCAGGGTTAAGTATTATACCTTTTGAGTATTGAGCCTTTTCTGTTTGAACCTCTCCTATATGAAAACATTTTGTTGCATCCTCCACTCTTCTGCAGTTTTTGATTAGTTTAACATAATGTAATGTATTTTATTTGCCTGAAAATCTAGCTACGGTGCCATGTATGTACAAAATATGAAGCACATCAGATAATAAAAAAGCTGCAATGCAAAATATAAGACTTAAAAATTCAAGATAGCATGTTTATTACAATAGTACACATTGATTTACATTTTAAAGCTCAAAAAATGAAAAATAAAAATATGTTCATTGTCAAAGTTTATCATTTAAGTAATCATGTATAGAATAGTAGGTTTTACTGAGTAGCACAATTTCCATTTTAATTCTGAGTAAGATTTAACTTTTTATATGAATTGGTAGTTAATTAAATCTTTTTTTGCTTGGTTTATCTATACCAGTATAAAAGATCTCTATTCCAACACTTTGAAACTTCACTCCTTTTACTCTATAAATATTTCTTCCATACATCTTGCATTGTACTGCCATAGTTATAATCTTCACTCTGCTTCATTCTCCATTCTTGGTTATTTTTTTCTGATCAAAATCAAAGCCATGTTAAGAGATTTTTAGTAAATGAGTTGCTTATTGAATGTTTACTTTGGGTATTCTTTCAAAGCTCTGCAAATTTTTGCTTTTACTTATAATCATTGATTATAACATTAAAGTTCTAATTTAAATAGAAATATTTCTCTTCACAGGAATTAAAATGTGATATTTTTGCTTAGAAAATCCTGTGCTCTTGATCTTTATATGTCCTGTTATGTTATGTAATTTCCTTCGACAGCCAGTCAAGTTCCATCTTTCATTTCCAATTTTTCCATCATATGACCATAATGTGCCCTCAACCATCTCAGTGCATTCAAATTAGTTTGCCTGTAGGCTTAAGTACTGCCCTGGCAGGCTGAGTATGACCAAGGGGTACCTTATGGATCTCCTTTGATACAACCATTAAGGAGCCTAAGATCTTGATTTATCTGAAATTAATATAGGCTTCACTTATTATTTTACCCTAAGGCCTTGTACCTTGCAGCCACACCACTGTTCATGCTAAATCTATTTTCATTATTTCTTGAACAGGTTAGTTATGTTGGATATTTTACACTATATTTAATTATTATATTTCCTTTTAGAATTACAACAGATGGTGACAAAGTTGAATTGATAGCTCCTGTGGATGAAGATGATGCTGAAGATGAAGTTGAAGAAGCCCCTGTAGTTGATGGAATGGCACGCTCTCTATTTACATCTACAGTTCGAAGGCCAGATGAGCCTGATTTTTCCATTGTTAACAAACTTTGGATTGGAAAAGACTACACTAACTTTATTGTCAAGGATTTTTCAAGACTTGACCTTCCATATCATGGTATGTATATCCTTTACTTTATGATGAGTTGAGGATTTAGCATTAGTCTAAAATTAGTAAGAAAATATAGTCTTGCAGATGTTTTGAGAACAGTAATTTCGTATTCAAATCTTAATGCATTGAAATTATTCTATTTTGCAGATTTCATTGACCGAAATGTTACTCCAAGAATGCCATGGCATGACATTGGTATGATGGTCCAAGGTGCTGCAGCCAGGGATGTTGCTCGGCATTTTATTCAGAGGTGGAACTCCATCAAGGTGAACTATCAACTTGTGTTTCTGTAATTACTGATATGTTTGTACAAAGGAGGAAAGGCAAATAGTTTTATAAGTTCAGCCTATATCAGTAATCCTTCAGCTACCAAGGTATTTTTTTACCTTACTCCTCCCAAGGGGTTAACTGGGTTACCCCACAATTTTTTCCATATTTGATGCTTAATTGCTTAGAAATATATCATATTATTAGTAGTTTATTTTATGAACGAAAATATGTAATGAAAAAGTTTTGGTTTGAAGATACTTTATGCAATACATATATGCATGAATAAATTAAATAAAAAATACAAGTATGAGTGAAATATGAGTGATGTTCAACCCTCTTATCATTTCTTCCCTTTGAATAAGAGTTGTTCACAGACTTCATTACAATGATTATTGTGATATTTGTGAATGTACTCTTCAAGAACTGTTGCTTTTACGCACAATTCCACTGCAGATAGAAAAGTTTTTAATCGAATAATTGGAAATTTTTAATTGATCATTAGCTTAAGTAAGAGGCAGCATTCAGCTTTTCTATTATAGAGAATGAACCCCGCATGAATTTTATAACATGTGCTCAACTTTTGATCTTCCTTTAGTTATTAATGAACTGATTGTCGAGTAGTGTGAACCATTTGCATTATCATTTTTATATTCATCCCACAAATTTCTTAATTTATGAATTAAACCTACATATTTAACATATGAACTATCTTAAACTTTTTCATTTGATTTCAGCTGGAAAAAGCACAAGTGAATCCCATGTATCCATACCTGCTTCCTAAGTCTTATGAGAATCTGGAAAAGGTGCCATACATACCAAAAGATCCATTGATTTCAGGTGACTGCCAAGTAAGTGTTTTTGCAAAATTGACTGTAGAAATTTCTTATATAACTTTCTTAACATACATTATAAGTAAAAATAGTATTTAGTAGTAGTAGTAAATAGTAAATTACTAAATAGCAATTTGAAAATACGTTATTCAAGGTGTCTCTCTGGAAAGTCATAAGCTTCTAGGCTGGTTGAATCATCACTCCCACCACCGTAAGCTATGAACAGCTTTGGGTAAGAAATCAATCTTACTAGGCAAAATGAGGTGGAAGTAGTTTTTGATTGCTTTCCTCTCTCTCATATAAAATGCTTTGAGTGGTGTAATAATAACAGTTTCTCAGAATTTAATTATCATATACCAGTATGTCTGCTTATAATTGGAATCATACATACCTGAGTAGCTTCCATATTATCACAACCAAGAATAAAATTGTTACCAAAGTAAATGAAATGTTCATATTTTGCACCAAATGCAACAATCATGTCCTGAAAGACAAATGAAAAATATTTTGTTCATCAGGTTATGGTACTAGGAAAATTATTCAAAATGATAATTTTAATTATGAGTGCTGGATAATTACTCAAAAGTTATAGGATAAACTTGAATTGCAACATATATACTCTGTGAACATTATTCCAGTTTATTTCCATATTAGATCTGCCAATAAGTTTTTATGAAAAAGTTATAAAATTCAATTTCTGCTGAATTATTAACAAAAATATTGGAAACGGAGTTTTGACCTCTAAAGTGGAAGTTATTACTGATTTTAGTGCTGCAACAGTCATAGTCATTTTGCACATATTGGCTTCTACCAGGAATCAATTCCAAAGCCACTTTCAACATAGACAAGCACGCTTCTCCATTGGCTATCCGGGAACCCTCTGGCATCAGAATTTCCTTTTTTATGTCATAAAGAATATTTCATAAATATTATAATTTTCTAATCATGTTAACAATCAAGGCTTGATGAAAACATACAATCACTGGGGAATGGTCTTAAATAATATGTGGATTACTCTGGTTTTTAACATTTGATGTTCTATAATAATCTTTCTTTACTTCCCAAAAGGTTTTGTTCATTGGACTGACCTGAAAATCTTTCATATTGAGTTCTAATTTACTATTCATCTATAGTTTAGCTGGAATATTTCTATTTCTACTTAACCTCCAATTCATGTTCATTCAAATTATCTACAGTGGTTCTTGCAGATGTATCTTTCGTAATTCAAATTATTTGCATTAAACAAGCAGAATTGCCCACTGAAATTTCACAAATAGAATAGGGGTAGAAGCAAAATATTATACTATAAATTAAAATTATGCACCCAAGCAGAGCAGCAAGGTAATCAGTACAGAAAAGAAGTAAAGTCTTCATTAAAACAAGGGTAAATTTTAAGAATTCTTTAAACAGCTCTTTGATTTGCAACACTTTTTTTAACTTAGGATACAAATTTTCGGTGCTCAAAATATATTTAGCAAGTTTAGTGGGGCCTCAAAATGGTCCTTCTGCCTAGGGCCTCAGATTCCTGAAATCAAGTCCCTGCTATCAGCCAAACAACATATAACTTCTGTTGTGGCTGCTTGATGATGCGCAAATTTTGTGATTAGTCGTTGGCTGGGGTGGAGATATGGTATCATATACACGTTTAGAGTTTAGATTCAGTCAAATAATTGCTCATCTATTATCATTTCCACCTTGGTATTATTCTATATTTGTTTATATCCATCCTGTCGACAGACTGTTAGTCTGATAGTTAATGCTGTATGTGGGTATGAATTAAAAAAGAAAAGGTGTCATCCAATGTAAAATTATGAAAATGGGAGACAAAAATATTTCATGCCAATAATGTCATTTCTTGTCAATATGACAATGTTTAAAGGTTATGCACAACACAAATGTAAGTCATTTATAAAAAACCTGGCTGTTTTTTATTTTAATTGTTTAGTTTTCTTAGCACTTAAATGCAATTATATCTTGTATTGGCTCAATCAAATCTTTCTTTATTTCTTATTTTTTCTTGATTTTCTTTTAGGTCTTAAGAAGTGTCAGCCATTGGAGTGCTGGATTTCTAGAACCAGATATGAATGAAGAAAGTATTCACCTTGCTTATATTGATGCAATAAACAATGCTAAACATTATATTTACATTGAAAACCAGTTCTTCATCACACTTTCTGGAGGAAAGTGTTCTGGTCAAGTGAAAAATCAGATAGGGGATACACTCCTTAAAAGGATAATGCGTGCTCACAGGTTAGTCAATATAAATATATTCCTCGGGTTTTGTTTTGCATATTTGAGATATGGATGTGCTCTGGCAGACTTTATCTGTCTTGCTTTGTCTGTTCAGTCCATAATTTGGAATTGTATCTTTTTCTCTTTTAAATGCTACACAGTGCATTTTGCAACTTTACTTTTTTCATAAAGAGGGTCTCTTTACATATTATTGCATCATAATTTATGAAGAGGGGGCTATTTTCCTAAAATCTCTTAAGAATCGCTAATAAAGGTAAGTAAATATGCACATCTTTACTTTCGTCGCCATCAAATTAAAATTTGCTTATAATGACTCTGCTGGAAAATAATATATTTTATTTTGTGATCTGTAATTGCATGCAAGGAAAGAGAATGGGAACATGGCTGCTATGTTTAAAAATACTCTGTAAGATGTGTGTTGGCTGATGGAACTCTTGTTTGGAGAACAAACAGGAATTTTCAGATTGCTGATTTATAGGAATTACCCTGTGTGCATTTCAGAAAGTTTCCATCATCTAGGATGTCCAAGAAAGAACTCAGTTCCTTCTTGGATACACTAGATGATGGAAGCTTTGTTTTCAAAATTCACTTGTGGTAATTCCTAGAAATCATTGTCATTTGTTACTATATCATACAGCACTTCCTGTGCTGAGTTATATTTCTTACTTTTTGCATTATTCATTCCATATGCTCTGAATTCCTTTGAAGTAGTTTTTAGGATGCATCAGCTAAATAGCAAAGTTGCATTTAATTTGTATGTCTCTCTTGTGCTTCTCGCTTTTTCACCATTCCATTAAAATTGATCTTAGACTCTTATATTCTCACCTTTGATTACCTTGTCCTCCATTAGATGATTGAAATGGACAAGGTATGGAGAAAATTGCATCTTATGTAGTATTTTTGCCAAGGCTATTTAACACTTCTTTTAAATCAGTTTTTGATATAGGTTTTTATTGATGCTCTTGAATAATTTTGCTACCATGACCACATACCGTCACTGATTTGGTGGTAAAGCAATTCATTCTGTTTTCAGCTTCTCTGGAATTCATTGGAAATAAACTATTTCATAATTAAAATATTTTGTACAGTAAATCTTGTTCCTTTGTTATAAATTTTTAAAATTCAGGATGGTAATCTAGAATGAATTTCCTTTTCGTACAATGTATTTTTAAATGCTAAAACATTTTACAATTCACTGTAATATACCTTTGTAGATCACACAATAAGATCTTTTTGTTTTTATTTGTAAATAATAGATTATGCTTCTCTTATTATGTTGTTGCTGAATTAGTTGTAAACTAAAAGGGAAGTATCTTTCAATTTTAAAGTAAAAAAATATAATTACTTAAATATTCCTTTGCTGATTGCTGATATTTACAAGTAGACCTGAAGTGTATTTCTTTTTAAATGTAAAAGTGATTACTACTTAAGTATTCCTTTTATAGCTGTGATTTACATGTTGATGTGGAGTGTATTTATTTTTAAACTACTTTTTTCATAAGGGTAATTAAGACAATGTTATCCTTTATCATATTTGGAAAATTACTTATATTATTTTATTTTAAATTACACCTTTTAAGTTCAGTACAATAATTAGCAATTTTATTTTCAGAGAAGGGGCAACTTTCAGAG
>KZ308406.1:389212-430853 GCA_000376725.2 Ladona fulva | reverse complement strand
AGTAATTCAGCAAATGTTTCCCGGACGCGAAACTTATTTTTTTACTTCCTAGGATACTTTCCTATTATTTAATCATTTTAAAATTATTTATCACAAATTTCAGTATAAATAATAAATAAACAATAAATTTTTTTGAGCTTATAGATATGCCTTGATATCAAGGCATCCGCGCCTCCGCCTAGTACGGGATGCCTTGAATTCAAGGCATCCACGCTGAGTGGGTTAATGCACATGAAATCTGTAATCCCCCTTAACGATATTCGAGAAAGGACTTTAATCTCCTTTCCTAAGTTTTCTCGATAATGTTATTTATTGGGTTTGAATTATAAAAGGATTATTCTGCATGCAATTTCTATCTTTTCATTCAGAGGTGAGTCAGTTTATCATTATTTACTCCCAGATTAGTATAGGATGTGTATCCCTTATCCAATGTAGGTCCAAGGTTGTTCCAAAATTTAGATTTTTCTAGATTTTAGAAAACAGTTATACTGTAGAGTGAAAGAGAATAGCAAAATATCCAGACTTTTGAAAATGTTTTTTATTTAATGTGAAAAACAAAAATGCAACAAGGTAGAATGTAAAGGAATATTTACTTATCTTTTGAGTCAATTTCCTCACCATTAAACGTTTCTGTCATGAAAGTCTTTCTTTTATCTTACAAACCGCCATTATTTCTTGTTCTGAGAGAAATTGTCACTGCTTCACTCCTCCATTATGAATTTTAGAATAATTTGGGTTGGGGTTATCCAACCTGTATATCCAGGTCTATTTCCCCTTAGGAAAACTTATTATTCTGGTAATTATGACCAAAAATATCTGAAAGCTACATTGTACCAAATTGGTTGTGTTATTCTTAAGTCTTTACCAGATAAATATTTTTTAAATTTATTATACATATGGAATTTTGTTCACTTCAGGTTTTTAAGTGTATACCCTCCGACAGTGTTCGAACATTTTACAAATTGAAGAAATACCAGGAGGAGGTGCCTTTGTGTCAGACTGATCCAGCAGCTGCAAAACTCAAGCTTCAAGATGTGAAGGTATTTCATTTCTCATAGTATCAAAATTTATTTTTCTAATTCAGTACCTTTTTACCTTTGCTGAGTTTTCAGTAGTAATGATTATAGCTTATTAGCTACTTGCTTTTTCATGAAAACTTTCCTTTATTCACTTATTGTAATTTCACCTTCCATGCACATCTCGTGCTAATCTGTAATGAAAATTGTTGCTTTTTCGTAAGTTCACTATTCTTGGAATATATGGAAATTTTTTCGCTCTAGTTCTTGTTCTGACTCAATGAAAACTCAAAAAACTTTGGTCTAAATCTAGTTTTTCTCCAAGAGCAACCATTGATCAAGTTTGAACATTTTTTTCGCCTATATTTTTATATTATACTCCTAAAAGTTTAATTATCTGTACCTTTTTTTTAATTTGAGTATATCAAATTGAATTTTTGAATAAAACTTGAGACATTGAATGTGATGGTAGAAAGAATGATGAATACTATGTCTAAATTCTATCATGGAAGGCCATAAAGATAGTGATTTTTATTTTTGCAAAGTTCAGTTTTTGCTTAGATTTGGTTTTTGGTTTGGTCCATGTTGATATCTTGGTTGGACAAGCAATAAAAGATCATTGTTAATTTTATTATGAACATTCCTATAGCTTTTTTTGCAGGTTGAGATCACTAACCTGGCTAAAATCATCAACTCAGTCATCAAATAGTAACGAAATGAAAAATCATACCAGTGACATCTTTGTGATGTGTCAATTAAGGAATTGTCTATCCTAGATTTAAATATCTTATAAAAAAATTCAAATTAAGTTTTATTGATATGAATTGAAAAGTGGTAATTTTTCAGTGGTGAAAAGTAACCATATATCTTGGAATATGAGGTATTGAGATCTTTACTCTTAGCATCTAATCCTGAAAACTATGGAACTTCTGTCCTCTTCTCCTGAAATCATTATTTTCATAGTTGTTATTGTGTTTGATTTCAGGGCCACCTAGTGATTCTGCCGTTGCATTTCCTAGAAGGAGAAAATCTGACACCAAATCCTGGGACTGTTACAGGCTTAATGCCCACCAATTTATGGACCTGATTATATTGTATATTTTTCTATTTTTTAAGCTACTATTTATTAAGGTACAAAAAGAATTTTCAATCAAATATTGGGTTTATTGGTGGGAAAGTCCTTGCATTTTATATCATTTCATTAAAATGAACTACAAAATTACTTAGTCAATTAATTTATTAATTCCAATGTGATATCCGTTATTTTTGGATCATCTGCAATCTTATTGTATGTTTGCCATTTATGTTTGTTACAAAAATGTTGCATTACTGGAAGAAAATTTTTAATGAAATATTTACTGTACTAGATCGATTATTCAGGTGAATTTGTAAAAAGGAAATAAGTGACAAGCAGGTGTTAAACAAAGGTTTCAATAGTCTTATTTCCAATTAATTTATAATTCTCTTCTTTCTTTATAATGACAAATATTAATTTCAAGAACAGCCGAAGAATTGCAAAAAGTAATGACTTTGAGTGATATTAATTTCAATATTTATTAATTAAGAAAACTGCTTCAAGCATGTATTTGACATTTATGTATATTTAACTGTTATGTGCTCTTACTTTATCCATTTAAAGGACAAAGAATTTGAGGATTCAACTATGAATGGTAAATCAAGTTTATCAGGAAAATTTGCTTCAAGCCTGCGTAAATCCTTATTCAAAGAGCATTTGGGAATAATGGAAGAAGACTCGACTGCAGTTGACGACATAACATCATCTGAATTTTACAAGGATGTATGGATGGCCACTGCAAATAAAAATACAGAAATATTCGAAGAGGTAATGATAGTATAGAATTTCAATCATATTTTTTACATATTCAGCAATGAATTCAAGCTCAAATCAACCTACTCCAATTACTTTATTTTCAAATGCTTCAGTTGTTTATTCTTCTTGTAATAAGAATGGATGTAGTAAAGTGGCCAAATATATTATAATCANAATTCTCTTCTTTCTTTAACAATCAAAGTTTCTGGTAATTTTTTAGTGAATTTTCATTATTAATTATTTCATATTTGCTTTTTCTATACTGGTCTTTTAATAAAGAGTATGTCTTTCAATCAGTTACAATCTCTTCTAATCAATGATAAGTGTAATATATGATTTAGATTAGAATGTACGGTACCACCTAATTAGATGGACAGCTTGATGCATTAATTTCATGCTATCCAGGTTCTTCTAATTGCTACTGTCAGACTTTTTTTTTGGATAGGATTGACCAATATCTTTAAGTGATACTGTTATGACTAAGAACAAACTTCATTGCTGATCAAACTTTTCTTATTTTAGTTATTTTTAGGTGTGTTGGAAGAAAAAGTTAAGCTTTTAATCACTCAAGAACATTTTACTTTTCCTTTCATTTTTCTCTAAGATATCAAATTAGAAAAAAAATCTTGAGGTAATTTAAAAGTTCCAGTACAATTGTATGATCATTGTGTAGTCTGTTCATTCTTTAAATTATTTGAGTGCATCCTCTTTCATAACTTTCCTTCTCACATACTTATTAACTTATATAGTTTTGTTCTGGTTGAAGTTTGTTAACTATTTATAACTTTCCAGATCCAAATTTCTCAGGTTAAATTTTGCCTGGAGTAGACATCCACAATATTTTTGTCATGCTCTTTTCAAATATTTTTCTAATTCCTGTTTCTTTTTATCATAAATAATGAATTATAATCTTGTTTAAATCCCTGTTTTGTGTATAGATAATACCTTCAATAGCATAACAGAGTATGTGAAGGTTGATGTATTAATTATTTTCTATTCACTAGAAAAATAAAATGCAGACACTTTCCCACCAGGTACAAGAAATTCATCAAATGACACTAATACAGTATTTTATAGATATGTTAATGCTTTTTTGTGAAGAAACAGTGTACCCCAGTGAATTTTCTGTATCTGTTTCTTGCCAAGAGATAAGCAGTAAAGCTCAAGTTACATGCAATAAGACCTCCTTTATATAGAAATGAGGAAAAAAATTTCTCTCTCTCTTGCTTTTAATAATGTCATTGTTGTTCATATGGTTATAATGGTATAAGGAATTTAAAATGCCTTTTTTGAGAGAGATGCTCTTTTTGAGCTGCTATTGTTGTTTTTAAGAGTTAGCATGCTTATGCATAATTTTTATGAGATGCATTTTTATATTTTTCTATTGCAATGCGAAACTGAAGTGTAACTTCTTCAAATATTTTTTGTAAGATTTATTTTAGAAAGAATAATTTTGTTTTATTGATATAACTTTAAAGAATTGATTGTTGCACAGTATAAGTTGGACGATTTGATTGTCTCGCACCTCAAGTTTAACAAGCATGTATATATGTTTGATATGTTGTATATTTTACACTCAATTGATCTGACAAATATAAATATTTCAGAAGTGTTTTATTAAAGTTAGAATGTTTATTTTCAGTATAGTATTTTACGTTAGCCCCTTGCCCTCTAATATTCCTACACTATAAACTTGCTGTTGATGATAAATAATGATGATACATTGCATAACGTTGATGTAATTGCATTGAAGGCGTAGGAAATTAGCGCTGAATAGTCCATAATTGGGCAGTTGATTGTGATGTAAAGTCTGACGTCGCATTGTTCACGCCCCTTCTTCATGACGTCAGAGTCGCTATGCGTACCAAGATGGCAGACGGTGTGTTCGAAGAGGAGGGAAGAAGAATTATCGAAGATCCGAAGATGGTCGATGAAACTGATGAGATGATCGACATTGTGTGCAAAGAACGTGTTAATAACAATGGACTTTGCGGCTTACCTTCCAAATTTTACTTGAATAGCGACAGTGACAATTTCAGTTCGAATTTTAATTTGAATGGCGTGGGAATTGGAATGCACACCTCCAAGCATTGTGATGAACATCTGAGTGAATTCTCATCCGATTTTAAATCTCTATGCCCCGGCAGTGTTGAAAATGGAAGAAAGAAGAGATGCGCTGATAGATATGACAGCTCCGAGAGTTCTGACAGGTAAGTTAGCGCTGTTAGTTCATTCCCCACGCAGTCTTCACGAAGTGAGTTATGATAAATGTATTGTATTAAAAGTTATATTTAGCGAGAAAGTTCAATGGTAGTGCTTGAACTGTTGGACAAAAGATTCATAACAGCTTAATTTTCGTGAGCAAAATTCTGTCCTCTTTCAATAAGCCGGTTACACGTGATGACCAGGGTCAACGATCAGCTGTGTAAAATGATTTCATCTTTATCCAGTGGTTGTGTGATCGTTAAGTGTCAGAAGTTTTCTCTTCTCAAGAAATCGTTTATTGATAGATAAGCAAATAAACACTGTGAAATACATACAGAAATATGCATCGAAGTGTATTGTGGGAATCAGAAATATTTCATGTGAAAGAAAGGCGATGGATAGTATCTTTATTATCATCACAAAATTAATATGCTGTTGGAAATAATTTTTTGGTAGATAATCATTAGTTAAGTCATGCATGTCAGCAGTTGTTTAATTGATTAATCTGGTTGCAGATACTTTCGGTTTTATTTAAATGTCTTTTCATTCGATCTATCAAAGTGGATGTCAGCCTTTATTCCTTGTGTTCATTCCGCCGTTTCCCTTTTTAATTTCTTTTATTTTTATCTTCTTACTTATCATAGTGAAATTAATATAAATTTGAGTACAAACATCCTTTAATGTTATTCTAATATTTCATTTAACTTTAAATGAAAGAAAGTGCAGCCTATTAGGTAATATCTTGCGCCGGCTAAGAATAATTTTAAAAACCGATCTCATCGATCAGTTCAATGGAATTAAATCATCCATTTTTTTTTTGATAACCAAATTTTATGTCAATCTCGGACGCTTGTTTGTTTTTCCGCCATTTATTTATTTCCCGATAGCTTTTGTCTGAAGCGCGTTGATAGAATATTATTGACCGTGGCTAGAGAATGCGCGGTGTGCGTTTTCATTTGTTTTGTGGAGGCCTCTTGAATCTCGCGCAGTGCAGTTAGTTATTTTGTAAATGTAAGATTGCATTCAAATCTAAAAGCTTTACTTATTGCAATATTTAAGTTACATCTTAAATTAAGTTTATCTTAAATAATTAACGTTTTTAATCGACCATGAAGATTGTAAAATAGAAGTTTCACCTTTATTTGCAAAGAATACGTCGTACTGTGGAAAAATTGCCAGTGGTTTTCTAGGTAACCGTTATTTTCTGTTTTGTATTTCTTGATTCTATTACTCGCCAAAAATACCTTTTGAGTGTACGAGCTCTGGTATCTTCAATGTATTTTAATCTATTTTTTTACATGATTATGATAAATAAATGACGTACTATATTATGACGTCCTAAATATGTAAGCACATAGGTATAAGCTGGTTCATAATATCGCATTTTTTGTGACCGTTGAAGTAACAGTGACTTGTCTGTTTCCATAGTTTTTGTTATAGTCTACCTCGGCCTTAGCATCGAGGAACTTAGCTCTTGAAATTTTCAATTTTGTTAAGTTTTGTCAAATAAGTTTTTCTAAACTCCATGTTTTCATATCAAGATCTTTGTTAAAACAATATCACGTCAAACATAATCACTGACTCAATATGTCCGCTATTTTGCGTTTTGAGAATATTTTGTTTAGTTTTAGTTAATATTCCATAGCGTATGAAAAGACTTGGTTGCATTTATCTTGTTTGAGTAATTTATTATAACTTAAATAACGCACAATGCAATTATATTGTTATGAAGGGAGTATTGCATATAAATTAGGGTATTTATTCTAGGTTTCATGCTGTAGTTTCAATTAGTATGAGTTTTTTTATTCTTAATCCAATAATTTACCAAGGTGTTATCTAATTTTCAGTTTAACTATAGCACCTTAATTAATTAGTTTAACTATACACCTAGACTCGATGAAAAATTAAGCTTTTTCGATTGTAAGATTCGTTTTTATCTATATTAATATTTATAGATGATGTTCAATAGTTTTGTGGATTAGGTTAACCTTTCATAGGGAAGAAAATTTCCTATATTTAATGTCATTAAGTAAGGGTTATCATTATTAATCCAATCACTTATAAAGAAATTGTTGGAGAAAGTCTTATAAAGCATGGAAACAGCGAAATTTATCAAAGTGAAATTTGGCGTTAGGCATAAGACCTTATAAGGCTTAAAATGTCCACTTTCTTTTGCGGTGGAAAAATTTGAGTTTTCAAGGACAAAAAGAGGTGATCGACCAATGAAAGAGAAATCCGAATGGAATCCGTTTGCTGACCTTATTTACTTACCGCCATTATACCGTTACATTGATAGAAAGTGGTTTCGTCAACTCTTTTAGCGAGAGTCGAGCCTTGACCAACTCTTCTTGAATTAAAGGTCGATTTTCGTTTGCTCACTCGTAGAACTTGACCGAGTTAAGCCATTTAATGTATCGGCGGAAGATCGATTGAGTTTCATTGTTCATTCGCCGCCGCGATTTTTATTATGAATAGGAGATGGATGGTGTATCGCCAATCTGCTCCGCAGCAATTCTCTTAATCGTCGATGTCAGGTTCTGATTAAGTTGTCTTGTATTGCTGTTTTAAGGCAGTCACTAGCTTCCTTCGGTATTTAGGAAGTTCTTAATTTCTAAATTAATTTCAATCTCGTAGATGTTTTCTCATTTCTTTTCCGACTCTCTTACCAACATCCATTTGCTCTAATTAAATGTATGCTTATTTATCACTAATGGATTATTGTCATAATCTATATTATTTTCATAATTTATCTACCGCTTGCCACATTTGTATTAGCACAGTATATTATTTGTAGTAGAACAGTATATTATCTCATTCTCCTTCATTAGATCCATTTGTATGATTTTTCTCTCGCGTATGACTTATATCGTAACCTGTACTTTTATTTAAAATTACAGTTGTATAATTAGTTTTATTCTTTATTTCTATATTTGTTTTTTTTTGTGATTTTTATGTATCTCTACTGAATTTGTACACTTTTTTGTTATACGGTTAATTGTTTTTAATCCATTGTAAAGGTCTTGTGCTGTTTATGGATTTGTTTGAAATAAATAATAGGGACTTAAAAAGTAGCTATGAAAGAAAACACACATCCATATCAAACCCGGTTAGCCGGGGCTCGATCACGCGACCTTGCATGTACACAGCCAAAACTGCTTTGATTTTAAACCGGTCAGTTTTTCTCAATTATACTAGAAAAAATATATAATCTATTATCAGTCAAGCAATATGGTTTACGCTTTTTCGTTGGTAATGCAGAAAATATCTCTCATTCCTGTTCATCGTGATATTTTCCTGAAAATAATTTACCCAATTAGCGATTTTCAAAGTTCGTAAACAGTTTGTAGCTTTAATACCTCCAACGTAAGCGAAGAGAATTCTCGTTAACCTCCTCGAGGTACTTAATGCTATTTCGGCTTTCTAAGTTGGGCTCGTTTTTTTCATTAATTTAAGATTGCCACTTAAAGGCAGTTTCCGAGCTCCTTTCCTAGAGGAAGCATTTTTTTTTTCCTCGATGTCCCATTATGTCAGAGTCCGAAAGGAGTAGGAAGTGATTACATAGCACAGGCGCCTTGGCTCCTCAATTGCCGTCCGCGCTCAGTCACCAAACATTAACCCCCTTCAATCCTGTTATACTGGTTCGCTTCGAGGGCCATTTCACACCGACAGCGACTTTCATCTTCACCGCCTCTTCCTCTCAAAATGCTATTAATCAATTCACATCGCACGCGCAAGTATTACATCCCGTCGCTTTTTTCCCGTTTTATATCGAGAGCGAATCCGAGAGAGGTTTCTGGTAGTTAGCGGAGTTTTGTTTCGAAGCGACTCAAGTTATCCTTCAATGTCACGGCCGCGGTGGGATGTTTTCTGGGAGTTTCATTAGCATAACTCCGACAAAAGGTCGAGTTGTTTACTTTTCGGCCGTCTTTTTTTCTGTACGTGCTCGTAATCTGATGGAATTCGGCTGATAAGTGATTTAAATAGATGTCGAGTCGTGGAAGTTGTTACCTCAAGCAGTAGTCTCGCCGGTAGTTTTAGTTTTTTTTTCGGAGGTGACAACTTTGGGTTAATAACCCTATTCCCACGCGAGTGTTGGCTCATTAAAAGGTTATCTGGTTATCTTTTGATTTTTCAAATATGCTCGTTTAACCCTTTCCCTTGTGTATTATGCTGAGAGTATGATTTTTAAATTCCGCGCGGGTATTCCGCGGACATTATGTATAGATATTGAAGATATTTGACGTACTCGTATTTACGGTATTATTTCGAGAACACGAACCTCAACGTCGAAGACTCAATTACCATTAGATTGCCATTTTTATTTTTACGAAATTACGCGTTCTTATTAAATTATCCATTAAACAGACTCGCGCTTTTTACGTAGTGAAGTATTTGAAAAAAAATAGTTTTTTGCGAAATTACGATTCTTTAATTTTTTACGTCATAAGTTTAATTTTCTACATGAATAATTTTAAAATTTTAAAAATATGCTACGATTTATCAACAAATTGCAGACTTTTTATAAAAACATGATGGCTATAAAGATATTTGCATGTATGCAACGAAATTTAATTAAGACATGCAGAGTAAATTCAGCCTGAATAAGAAAGTAGGCAGTGTTCAGTCTAGTTAACTCGATGGTCAGAAAAGCCATCTATTGAACTTGTATATACTCGTTTGTGTGAGAAAAAGAGTTTAATTTTACTGTTGTTAGAAACTCAATGAAACTAAAGAATACGGGAGTGGATACACACGTGTTTCCATAGCTGGGCCCTTTTTTCTTAGATTTTTTTATACCGTAGATGTATAGAAATTTTGGAGTAAGAGGTTATTACACGTTAATTATTCGTGTTTGATCCTTTTAGGAATAAGACTCACCACCCAAGGCAAAATTTCCATTCTGTCGTCTTTTGTCATTTAGTTAAGGGTTTATTTGCGGATGCGCGATAGGTAGTAAAGAGACACCCAGCTAAATCTCTCCAAATAGATAAGGAAAAGTAAGAAATAGGAAGAATTGGCGCAGCAGCTTGATGTTGCTTAAATGTGTCATTTATCTTTGAATTTTGAGCAAATTGGGAATATGTGGCTTAAGAAATGTAACTTCTGATCCTCTGACATTATCTTCCTCTAAGGCACTTGCTATTTAATTACCCTGCGGGATGTTAATCTTAATCGAAGGCCGGTATTATTATTTTTGTGATGGATTCGTTTAATTTACTGCTGTTAATTGTATCTGTTTTCCCACAAAGCGAAGCATAGTGACATTTGAGGCTGGTAAAAGATTCAAAATGTTCTATGCTTAGTTTTAAGTTAATGGCTCGGGGTTTTTATATATTGCTACATTATTCTAAAAAAATTTCTTGCCTGTTTGGAAGAGGGTAATTTTATATGATAATGTGTTTGAAATTGATTTCTTGAAACGTTTGCTTACACCAATGCAAGAATACAAGAGTATTTTTCGTGTAATATTATAAGAAAAGGAAAATTTTTCGAAATTTAGTTTTTATCTTTGCCGTGGAGAAAACTCTTCATTATTAATTTTCTGATTTACTCTTAAAAGTGTCTCTCTCAGGTGGTTATCCTATGTCCTTATCAGTCCATTATTGCATCTTGTTTTAATTTTAAATTTTTTCATTTCCATGTATCAATATTAACATTGATATCCTGTCAGACTAAAGGGATTTTAGGGTTGTTTCTGTTTCAACGAATCATTCAGTAGACTGAACGGAAATGATTTATCAATTCCAAGTGATCGTAAGCTACGCTTTAGCGGTTAAATTTGATTCAATTGGAGCTCAGGTTTTAATTGCAAAGTTTAAATTTATCGTAAAGCTGCTAAAACTTTAAAAAGGCCTGATTCTCGAAGAAACAGTTTGCGTGTTATAACCTCGTAGAATAAATGGACCTATCTAAAAAGGAATGTGGCCCAGCTACACAATTTTAGTCGCATTAGATTGAATGAATAGCCTAACCTTTTACTGAGATTATTGTAGCCATATTTTCGTTATTAACTCTCTCATACTGATAATTTATTAGTTTCTTCTTGCCGTATTCAAATGAGAATTAATTTACGGTATTACCTTGGATAGCTTTTTTTCCTTGTCACATGTTTTATGAAATCGTTCTGAGCCTTACCTTAGGTTTTAAAATAAGGTGTTCTATTTAAGTAGCGGTATACAAGGACAATTTTTGAGAGCTACAGCAAAAACTGAAATTTCTTGGAATGGTACGTTCAAAATTCTGTTTAAGGACTCAAAAATGAGTAAATCACCGCGAGCATTCAAGAGAAAACTTTTCATCGTGACCTCGTTTAAATTGCTCGCCTAAGGAGAGTTTTGAAAACGCCGTACCCCATTTAATGTAAAATAATTGTAATATTTTAATTTTAAAAGCTTTTACGGTTGAAATTTTCGGAATCGATTTTGATTTTAACGGGTCAAATAAATTATTTTGTTATATATTTAAAAATTGGTATAATATTTGTATCTTAATGTTATTAGTGTATAGCTGTTACTTAACCATACCTCTAAGGCTCTTATTTTTACTTAAAATCAATAAGACTTTAATCGTAAGGAATTTGTAGATGGGAAACATGATTAATTTGTGTTGTTTCAAGCTACGCTGTGTGAATTACAAGTAAATCGTAGCTTTGTTTAGCTCCTACCCTCTAACTGCTTCCGGAAGGTATATGCAATCGTTTCAGCGTCCATAGATGGACATGCAAATTTACAGAATTTTAGATAGTTGGAGATATGAAAGTATATTTGCAAAACTGTAGTACTATCGAAGTTCTTAGGTTAGAATTGTATTCGAAACATATTCGGTCTGTGCAAATATCGGCTATTATGGTTCCTCGTGTACAAGTTTCACGAATCTAAAACCAATTTGTTTAGTACCGTAATTAACGTCTGGCTGAGACTGTTATTAGTATTGCATGTATTTAATATGCAGAAAGTTTTTCTACGTTTTCTGCGAGTCTATTTTGGACGAACCAATTTTTAAAGGTTTTCGCCTCCTATATTTTCACCCCTCGCGTTGAAATATCGCGGTTACAGCAGGAGATGTATGTCGAGGTCTCTATTTTCGCTTATTACGTTTTCAGGCTTCTAAAACCAGGATCCTTTAGTTCCTCTAAAGAAAATGGTGGAGGAAATTCCACCGTATTTGTATGAGTTAGTTTTTTTAGTTCCAGAAAACCATTGGATGAGCAGGTTTTTTTTTTCCTTTTCATGAAGTAAACTAGTAAACGCCCCCCGTTAAGCATGACGGGACTTAATTTAGTTTAAAAACATATCTATTATCGTATATATCTAGTCCTCCGAAGCACAAAACAATTCTGCTGTAAGATCAAAATAACTCAATATATTTCTTATCATATAAATTATTTATAATATTTATTCTACTGTTTTCAAGTCATGAAAGCCTACATTACGTAAATTTCTTATAAAAATTATAAGAACTGATTATCGCCGTGCACTTGGCGATCGTGACTGTTATCCGGTGGCGTAATTGCTTTATTTTGTAAGTACTCAATGGAGGCATTGAAAATCGTTCCCTTTCAATCCCATCAGAGCTGAATTTTGCCGTACGGCTTCGGATAAGAGATTTCGTCGGGAAAAGCGTTAACGACGTCGATGAGAAAAGGAACAGTTTTTGCCCTTTTTTATTGTTTATTGCCCTCCTCGATTCTGTCATGTTACTCCAGTCGCCGGACTGGATTCGAATGCTTGCGGTCTAGATTTTTACCTGTTCGACAGAGTGGACGGATTTTTATTAGGAAATTCTAGACTTTTGTGATATTGTTACTAAAGTTGGCCTTCGCTGACCCGCTCGCGTCATTTTTCGTCGCCGACAGTTGGCATTGCTTTCGTGTTTGATTTATTCGTGTTTCTGATGGATTTTCGGGATTTTTTTCGCGATTGCCTTTATTATTGATCAGTTTAATTTCATTGTCTCTCACGATTAATCGTTCCCGAGTAAATTAGTAGCAGTCATCTACTTTCAAGTTTTTATGCTATCGTAAAATATAAGCCGTTTAATCGTTAACGAATGGAATTTGATTGTTCTTACTTTCAGCTTTAAAAGTTTCATTTCGTAATAATTACAATCATTTTGCTCCGTCAAGTCCTCTACGTGAATCACCGTTACAATTAATTTTCGTGAATTTATCGACCGAGTGATTGCGATTCGTAATCTAACAAGAATTTTTAAACTCTTCAGCTTATAAAATATGACCATGTTCGTTCAGTTCGATTATTTTTAACCTTATTTTCTTTCTCTGGAATTCGTACTGAATAACGGAATAATAAAGATTGATATAAGATGCTTCTCCGTAATGGTATCAATTGGGGACATTCTATTCATGTTATGATTCATATAATACATATGTTAGTAATACCAGAAGTAAGATTTATGTGTATCACGCTTCAGAATTCGACGTTCTCTGTATTTAGTTTGGTTTTACAAAGTGTAGTTTTGTGTAAATTGAATGAAAATATTGTTTGTAGTATCAGTTCATCTCTACCTTCTCAGCTGCTTACACCTTCTGAATTCTCGAGATGTGTCCTCGCAGTCCTTCCAGAAATATCATTTTTGTAATGGAGAACGACGATTGGACCCTCTGTACAATGCAGTTATAAAGGAAAGTTGACCTTTTGAAATGAAAACTTAGTAACAGAAGATCTTTTTCTTGTTTGTATCTACAACCATTTAAGAAGTAATTTCTTTTTATCGTAACTTCTCGCACCCATCCTGAGGTTCATGCACCCCTGTTTAAGAACCACTGCTATGAACTCTATAAAAATTTATTTTCATTTGAGTACATATCAAGTTAAATTTGCAAATGTACTTCAGAGGATCGATTAAAATTGTATGGATCAGTTCCCATCGGTTTTTTAAAAACATCCCTAGGAATTATTCGCCAACTTATTTGGGGAACTAAAATTTTGATTGACAAGGTCAATAAATAGGTTAGCCTTTACACTTCAAGTGGAAGATCATAATTGGCACAGCTTTTTTTAACAGGCTCGTGATATTATAACGATTTCGTCCGTTCTTCCTCATTTTCCATTTTTGAAATCCCAGTAGCTCATTACTATTTATAAGGTCATTTATTTGTTGAAACATCACATTAATTTTTTCAAACCTCCCTTCGATCTCCTCTTTGAGAGCCTCTCAGAGGATGTGGCATCAAGTTTCCTTTCCTCCATGTCATTTCTTCTGCCTCGTATTCCCTCGAAATCTCAAAGTTCATGGCGTTGAAGAATTTTCGATCTACTGTTTTTGTACCTTGACTGTTCTTCCTCTTCTTCTTTTGTTATCAACGTAAGAAAAGGACAAAGTCAATGTAAGTACCCTGCAAGCCGCCTTACGGCGTGTGGCAGGGGGTGCATGCACCGTGACTCTGTTTCCCTAATCGATTACTTTCGCGAATCGTTCGCGGAAAAAGTGACTTCTTCCATCGATTCGTTCTAGCATCTATTTCCCTAATCTTTCTCGCAGTATCTGAATGGCCTATGTAACATGGTGAGCGCATTATATCGGCCTTATCATCTCTGAACGCGTTTTCTCTAAATTTATCCTGTAAATTAATCCTTTGTTGAAATCTTCTAACTTTTAAAGATTCCCGTATTGCGTCCTAAAGTATCTGAGTGACGATCACTGATTTATTGTAGCAATTCTTCACGAAAAGTATCGCCTTTCGTTACACCTTTTCTAATTCTCGAATACAACACTTATCGGCAGGGTACTTACACGCTATACGCATACTCAAGATGAGGTCTGACGCACGAAAAATAACATATGTAAGGTTAAAGGATAAGGTAGTTATCTTTGCACATTATGCACATGTGGTAATAAACAACATGTCTAGGACTTGAACCCTGGTCTTCCACTTTCCGGGCAGTAACCCCTGAATTACTATGCCGCAGAAAATGACCTAGGTTCGAGTTCCACTCACGTCGCTATATCTTCACACCTGTTTATCCTGGTCAACATAATTTTGTTTTGGAGAACTATTTACAAATTTCACTATTTCTATTCCAAATTCAATTTTGGCTCCGTAATTAATAGCTTGAGCAATCCAGGAATAGCGATAACATATTGCTGTATGATAATCAACCTTGTCATTTACGCCCGAAACTTACGAAATTGCTTCCCACGCATTAAGCGTTCTGTATCTTGATTAATTCCGTCATTGAATCCCGCGATATCGACCTCCAAAAATCAATGAAGCGACGTTTTCGAAGCAATAATGATTTCTCTCCTTTTTCGCCCGCACTTCTCCCACTCATTTCTAATCTCACCGTCGAATATTCATTAAACTCCTGGGGCAGTGTGTGCGCTTAGGTTGGGTGAATTTTCGTGTTAGGGACGAAGAGATCGTGCAGCTGGGGTCTGGGTCACGGCTGCCAACATATGGAAGAGGCAGCGAGCAGCAGCGGGGTTGGGTGGTCGGAGGCGGCGGGTCGAGGACCCCTTGTCAAGGTTACCAGCCCCACCCACTCCCTCTCTTTCCACCAGGTGTCGCCCCAACCCCTAACATCTCCCACCCATCTCTTCCCCTTAAAAGACTCGCAAAAGTATTTACTGTTTTTCATTAGGTGCATTTTGCTCTTTTGTCAAGGTGGGGACATTCCCCGTGTCTGCGAACCTCCTCAAGTCTCCGGAGCAACATTTCCTTTCCTGGGGTTTTTTGGAGCGAATTTATTTACCTTTTCGGGTGGTTTTGTTCTCTTTACGTGCTGCTCCGTTCTCAATCTCCGTCTTCGCTCGATTTTCACATACCGGTACTCCGTGTTTTGTTCTTTTTTCGACGCAAGAGAAGTCTTATTAGTCTCAACCTCGCCGTAGTGATTGATGTTTATCTTTAATCAAAATATTTGTACATCTTTTCACTTTCATGTTTTACGTCTGGAGGAATTAATCTTCATCTACCGCTTGTTTCTCGGAGTAATTATTTTGTGATATTTAGGGAAACTTTTTTCACTCTCAGGTTCGGGAGAAAGTTCGCAAATTCTATACCTGTGGTTCTAACAATTACTACTTGTGAAATCAATGTGCTTAGGCGTTACTTCGTGGATAGCCATCACAGAAGAGAAAGAAAACTTGGTGAATAGTCCACACGTTTTTTATTTGACGACCGGTTTCGCTAAGGGTTTTAGCATCATTCGGCCTGATTTAGCAAGCTTTCTTTTTCTTCTGTTTCATTACTACATTTTTTTTCACTTACTGTTTCTTGGAAAAAGTCACACTAAAACTTACTTCGACTGAGAATATTTTTGATGATTGTGTGTATTGCGTGTGAAATATAGTTAATTTATTGGAATCATGGCTGGTTTTGTAGTAAAGCTTATCGGCTCTTTTCTAAACAACCTTTTGGTAGATCTCAACCGATAGGTCTTGTTGTTTATTTTGCTCTTCAATGAAAAAATTAGAAGAATATGTATCGTGATATTCAGTGATACTCAATTTCCAGTCTTTCACTTTTATTTTTTTAAATAGACTTATTTTTAAAAAGGTGTTTACTTCGGTCATATTGTTACTGGTTTGCAAATCTCAGCAATATGTACAGGGCAATCATTCTTGCATTTTCATTTCGAATGTCTCACAAACCGGACTTGAGAACCTTTAACATTGATGATGTAACGCTTACAAATTCGAGTTCAGACATTCTAGCCTTAGGCAAGATTCGAACCGCCGATATTGCGGCGAGAGCTAGAAGATAGTAATTTTTTGCAAGGCCTTTAATATGCATGAAATGTAAGAATGAGAAGGGTTACTAACTCCTTGCTATGGCGCCATTTTTTATTAGTAAAATTTCAGCATCACCTCCATCATCTCATTTGCTTTCTTTCGTATTTTTTTGTATCGAAGCTGTAGGGAGAATTCCTCTAATGAACCTAACTACAGTTTCTGTTAATTTTGTTGTTTTCATTTACTTTGGGGAAGTAGATTGCTCTTGCGCTAACGAAAGTTATCCATGGCAGCGATTTAGTATAAAGTAAAATTCACTGTAGATGTAGTATAAATTCTCTTAGTATTTCGTAAATAAATTGATTATCTAAGTGGGAATTTTCTTCTATACTGAATGTGTAAGTGCGTATGAATTTTTTTTTGATGCTCTCTGTTCTTTTGCGTGTATTATTAAGACGGCTTAGGAATTGCTTTTTATTGATAAAACTTTGTTTTGTTGAAGGATATAATTGCAGACATTACCGTATCCGTTGAAAACGTTGCCAAGCAATGAAAATATGGTATTTTATAATTAATTTTTTGTGGGTCTTTTACAGAATTTATGCAACTTAAATACTTTTGTTCGTACTTTCTCCTGGAAATAATATTTATCTCAGGCAATCATATTAGCTTTGACGGCGGTGTTTTAGCTCTAATAATTTACATTTATTATTATTACATTACGAGATTGATTTGGATTTTTTCCATACTTCGTGTGGTGAAGGTAAAGAAATGTTTTAAGTAGTTCAACAAACCCCAAATTTAATCCTCTTTTCCTTACTGTGTATCCAAAAGACATTAATTCCCTCTGTTTACTTCTCTTTGACGGAAAAAATAATCACATTATTGTTATCCTTGGCAGTTCTCGTTATTTTTCAAACGTTATTAGTTTAGCTTGCATTCCCGTATTACACTGAAGCATTTCATCAAAGGCGAAGAATGACTTTTAAGGTCAAACTACTTAAAGAAAATATTGACATAATTAATACTCATTTATTTAATATACACTAACTTCTTTCAGGTAAGATGTTGGAGTAAAGTTACGAATCTAAGGTCTAGGCTATTACTGCCACGTAGCGGATTTTTCCGGAACTATGGAAAGTATTTCTCTTGTGCCCCTCCTGCAAACTCCCCGTATCACCTGAGATGCATTTCCCCTCTTGGGCCGCCTCTGTAATCCGCTTTCTCCATCTACGCTGCACTCTTCAGCCTTTCTCTCTCACTCTCCTCTAACTTTTCCAGTCCCGATTCATTCGTAATAGCATTTACCACTTTGACTGAGAGACTTTTTCGAGTTGAAAACTCCAGCTGGAGTTCTTTTCTCGCTTATGGAAGAGGTTCTTTTGCGTAAAGGATTTCGTCGTCAAAGATAGAGGTGGCCGTTATCATTCTCGTTTGCGTTCTTTATCACTGAGATGTTGATGATAAATTTATCTTTATATATTTAAAACCTTGATGCGACTTACGTGATCGAGCATATCATTTTTAGATTACTAGACGTGTTCATACAATATTTTTTAAGTATGAAAGTAAAAAAGGCAAACGAAATAATAGTCAACATTTTCTTGCTTACGTAAGATTTTATTTCAATATCTGGATTTAAAATGATATATTCTTTTGGGAAAGGGTGAAAAATTTATTTGACGGTAAAGGCGTTCATCTAGGAAAATTAACGAAGAAAACTGACGTATAAAAATCTAACCCACTGGAAACGAATCTTCCACTTTCCACTAAAGCACTCACCTGGAAAGTGGTAATTCCGTTTTCCCTAATATATTCTCTTAATTTATCTTTAGACGCCTCTATAGGCTTACAATATTAAATTAAAACGACTGAGAATCGGTATGAAAATAATTTAAGCCTTACAGCGCTTGTGTGCAGGTATGGTTTTATCTGGATTGATCTCAATCAGAAAAGATTATTTTTTTACCTGAAGAAATTTCAGATTAATTCTGATAATAAAATAATCTTTGCGTAGAAAGTGTTGTCAACGAATTGGAAAATTAAGTATCAATATCAATCGGTTTTGTTTCCTATTAAAATGTTTTTTGCTTACAAAACATCTATCCCAGACATACGATTAGATAGTAGTTTATCCATCAAACATGCTCTACTTTTATCTTGTTGAATTATACCTGCCTTTTCACCTTTGATATCAAGAAAAATTCAATTGGGTTTCGATTCAGTTCTTCATTCATCAAGGAGTTCGTGTTGTCTTCCTTGCTAGAGCAGGGCCGGCCAAGAGGGAGGTTCCGTGGATGTTTAGCGTCCAGGCCACAGTTTTCAATGGGTCCCTTTCTGAAAGGACACCTTGTTTGTCTTAAGAGAAAGAATTCCCTTGTATGCAAGGGAAGTGTGAACCTGGAACCTAATTGCTAGATGGCCGGCCCTTGCCAAGAGTAAATGAAGGAATCAGAATGTTCATGTTTTTCCAGAATTTTCTATGTTCCGTAAGATGTTTGTAATGCGCTTTTATTGATTCCAAAGATTTTCGGGCATCAAATCTAGAGATTTCAGAGTCCCAGGAATTCCTACAGCATGATTTTTCTTGTTGCTATTTTCGTTTATAAAGTTTTTCTGCTTATTAAATACTACCGGTCCAATCTATCGAATTCCCTCCGTCCGATTTCCGTAATTGAGCTTGACTTTCTACAATTACACTAAAGCCGATAGATCGGGAGTTCATTGTATCAGAGGATCGGTTTAAAACACTTAAAACTGCTGTGTTTCCTCGAGCTGGACGATTCGAAATAGTCGTCCATCTTCGTTAAATTAAGGCAGGCGATTGCTTGACGGCCCCGTGCCCCTTCTACTGCAACTAGTGTCAGGAGGGTCTCTTTATTTTTTTAGGTAAGTCCTGGTTTGACAGAGGGGTTGTTTCGCTTGTTTAGGACAGACTTTACCTCCCTTCCCTCAGCGCCCGTACTAAGTTACAGCCACCAAGACCCCTTCTCCTCCATAGAAACCCATTCAAGGCACCCCTCCCGTCGAAAAATTGAGTTCTACTGTCGCTTTGGCGCTCTTTCGATCATAGACGCTTTACGGATTCAAATGAGTTGCGGATGAGTCAGCGACGTCGAGTCGATTGATCGATCGAGTTGTTTTCATTTATGGGAAAAGTGATTTGAAATCTACGGCGGTGCATCGGACGCCTTTTGATGATAAGGTCTCGGGTTGGTACCTCTGCGAGGGTCTGATTCGGAGATACGTTCGATTTTCGATTGTTCTGTCAAGGAAGGGTTTTTTTTTTAGATATATCGAATCTTCGATATATCAGGCATAATTTTCTGCTTCGAGTTCGTAAGCATGCGAAAGCGTGGATTATTTAAGATGGCGATATCGGTAGGGGATTCCATCCCTCTCCCCGAGATCAAGATTAATGTCCTCTCTGTTTGGTCATGATGAGACCAGATGTGCATTTCAAGAGCTGTAGTGTAGTAATTTACTCAAGGAAGTCCGGATGGAATTTTCAACTCTCGTAATTGATGGTGATGGGTAATTTTTTTCGAGGTAAAAACTTAATTTAGCGCAACCTTTAAGTCCTTCATGTTTTCCAAAAGCTTGTAAGAGGTGGAGGTAATTAGGCTACTGGTGCACTTAGCATTTCGATTCTAAAAAATTCTCTTTAAGGTGAAAATAAAAGTCACGAAAATTGGATAGAGGAATTGCCAGAAAAAGTGTTCTAAATGTAATCTGTCAAGATAACTCATAAATAGAACAGTATCATAGAATTAGATAGCCATTTAAATTCAGTAGGAATTATGAAGTTTCTTTGACATATATTCATAGGACAATTTCCATTTTAACTTTCGTAAATTGTTCTTTTCTTTCACTATTTCACTATGAAGCGAAATGTTCTGAAACATGAAATGAAATAATGAAAGTTCCGCAATTTCTTTTACAACAACTGAAGTTTCGATCAGTCTATGCCGCGGTCCCTGTGATAATTAAAAGAATTTTAAAAAGTTATTATCTTTAGGTTATTTTCAATGACCTCCATGTCGGAAAATTTCTTCGATCCTAGATTGCATGTGTTAAATAAATGTGCTAGAAGTTTTAATTCCGAGTATATTCGCTAATAATATTCGAAATTATACCGTCTACCATTTTGCCGCCATTAGTGACGTTTACTAGTGTATTAACGATATATTAGGTTAATGTTACTAAATACGTTATTGCAATTTTCAGTGGCTTTCTGGAAAGGAACGAGCGAACCTTTCCATCGTCGTGTATAATTTGTTCAATATATTTTTTATGTTACTTGAAGAGAGGTATGACTGTCGAATTCTGCTGAGTCTTAATAATGAAAGATTGATTTCCTAATAAAGTACCACATTTTCGTCTAAGGGAAGCGCTTTTGCTCTTCTTTGTGACAATGGATTTATAAACAAAGATAAGTATCCTAGTGAATGTTTTGTTTTAATTTACGTGCGATTGATCGTAATTTCACTGTAGAGAACAGCGTGTATTAATGACGATAAATGCTCACGACCTCGTAATTCATCGAAGTAAAACTGTTTAAAAATGCAAACTAAAACCTTTAGCTTTAAGGTTTCTAGGACTTTAGTGGAAAGAAAAAGTTTTAAAATAAAGAAAGCCGACCGTGGAAAATCGATTTTTTTTTTCAGGAAGCCCGTGCATCTGTTGGTATTTCTGCGCCATCTTTTTTTTCACGTTGCAGGTTAGCCGAGGGTGGCGAGGTGTGAATTGCAGTGTTGGTGACTGCAACTCTCTATCCGCCGTCGTCCCCTTTCTCTGTGGCGCGCTATGATCCTTGCACTTGGCCGATCAATAATTCGCTATGCCCTCTCGTCTGGTGTCGATCACGACTATTACAGACGGCCTCACCGCCGTATCCTTGTAAAAGTTGGCGGATACGGGAAACGGTTGTAATCTTGGCAGTTTGGCTGCTGTAGCCGATTCTAGGTGTATTGGAATTAGGAAGGTTCTTGCCTCATTGAATACGTTATAGCCGGCAAGCGGAAACTGAATCGACGAATATGTGTCTTCGCATTCGATTAAACGTTTACGTCAATTTACTCTAATTTTAATCGCGTTTACGCTTAATATTATGCGTGAGATTTGGTCGTTGGTTTGGTTTTGGTGGTGTTTTTGAAGGTTGATTGTTCCTCAGATCTTCCTGATGCTATTCAGCTGAGCTTAATCGATAAAGATCGTGTTATTATTTATGAATTATATGTAAGGTGCAAATGTATGAGGTCGGTGGACCCTTGAACATTAAAAGTTAATTGGGGTGGATTCAAACCAATATTTTCGTGTTTCTGCTTCAGTTGTTAAGCTTTAAGATGAAAAGTTTTAGGGAAGTTTTTCGGAAAGTATCAGTTATTTGGCCGCACAGGACCGCGGGTTTGACACCCGGTATGATAGGGACAAAAGAAATCTGGAATTACTATCAAAATGGAATCCAGAGTTTTTATATAACTACAATTACTTATATATCGTATAGTTGTAACTAAGTATCGTTTTAGAGAGTACTGTGTCAAAGAAATAGATTACAAAGTAGTATATTTAACTTATTTGTCGGTATTATAAATATTTTTTATGTTTATTACGCCTCTTACCTATCAGGCTACCTTAATCCTTATGATGAATGATTTATGATTCAGTATGTAGCTTTCCTTCGTATACATTTATTTACCTGATTAGTGTGGATTCTTTTGAAGCCTCTCTATCAGAAATGAAGTGCTACATTTGTAAAGTATTGCAGATATAGGTTAATTCTCTGGTTGCAAACAGTACAATAAATAATAGTTTCCTTTCTACAAAAATATCCTGATGTTTATGAACAGAAATGTTAAAGTTGAGTAAAATGTTTATTAATTGAAAATCAGATTGTAGACGTAAGAATAATTAATGATGTTTAGCGTCCAGGCCACAGTTTTCAATGGGTCCCTTTCTGAAAGGACACCTTGTTTGTCTTAAGAGAAAGAATTCCCTTGTATGCATGGGAAGTGTGAACCTGGAACCTAATTGCTAGATGGCCGGCCCTTGCCAGGAGTAAATGAAGGAATCAGAATGTTCATGTTTTTCCAGAATTTTCTGTTCCGTAAGATGTTTGTAATGCGCTTTTATTGATTCCAAAGATTTTCGGGCATCAAATCTAGAGATTTCAGAGTCCCAGGAATTCCTACAGCATGATTTTTCTTGTTGCTANTTCTATAATAATAAATAAAACTTAATCATTTCTAATAATTGTGTATATTTTCTGTATACTTGTTTTTATGATCATATGGTATTAAATTATGTTAATTGCCAGTATGACTGAATGTTTGCATATACGAAGGTCTCTGCTGTTTTAGTATTTTTGGCCGTGGCCTCGAGCGACAAACATGGCGTGTGTCATATCATATTCATATATTGTCATAGATTGTACAAGCGTTATGTTATAGCGAGGATATGAAATAAAATGGCTATTTTGTAATTATTCGTATAGTACGTAATTTTTGTCATTCATCATCATTTTGGTATTCCAAATAGCGTAATCGTCTCGCTCTCCGACTCACTCCGAATTCTAACCGACATCATCGAATTCGATTCGAAAGAGAATTAGCGAAGAACTTGTTTCAAGCTTAAATACCGAGGCAAGGAGGTGTTATCCTCTGTCGAAATAATGCAACTGGAATTGGTTTTACGCTCCCTTCCCTACTCGGCGCCTAATTCAAGCCGCCGCGAACGTAGTATTTCGACAAACCAATCGAGACGTGTACATGGTCGCCCAGCTATTTCTCACGGGAGTGTTGTATTCCCTCTGCTTTTTACCTCTGGTTAACCCTTCTTTCTCATCTGCCCCTGTCTTATCTCTTTCCTCTTTGACTCCCATCGACCCCAATCGCATCTTCTCATCTGCTCCCCTCCGATGGGCCGCCTCCCCTTCTCCAGCACCACCCGTAAACCAGATTCCCTCTCAATCGATTTCCCATTTATATTCACGCAGCTATTTGTCACTCTCCGAGTCTTATTCGAGCCCTCCTTTAAATGGAATCCTTCAGAGTTTCGGAAATTCCATAACGCCGGGAAATCATGTAATTCCGAGCGAAATTCATTGGATAAAAATATGCGGCAAATGCACCGTTTCCAGCAAGATTTTACTCGTTAAGTTGATGGATGTAATAGAAATATTCGGCCTCGGTTTTATTGCGGCGTGATAAAAGTGAGAAAGTGAAAGGATTTCCTCTATTTTCTTGTCTCTATCAAATTGGTGTATAATATTTCCTTATCATGGTTTCGACGTTTCTGCCACATTTAGGGGTACTCAAATTCATGAAATATGCTTAGTATACAGTGGTTCCTCGATTTATAAATCGCTCTACGTAAGAAATTTTCGACGCTCGAACTTCTAAATTCTTAATAATTTAAATTAAATAACATTAAATCTACAGAAACTTGTATAGAAATTTATTTGAGACAAGTAAAAATACGGAAAATGTTACTGTGTGTTTCTATAACAAACTATAAAATATCACCAATAACAACGAAAAACATTGAAATTAAAACGACTAAACATTAATTAGGCAAAGATATAAAAGAATGATTATTGATTACGAACCAAGATTTATATTTATAGCCTGAAGTGTAAAATTCATTCATTGCGCAAAAATTTCGGAAGAAACACGAGAAACATACAATTTGTACGATTAAATATAAAAACCAAGTGTGTTGCTTAGACTACCGAGGTGACAGGTATATAGATTACCAAGTACAGTGGTAATTCGACTTAGGAACCGCTCTAACCACGAACTATTCGATGTACGAACTTTTTTCTTAGTATATCAACACGTATCTAAAATTTCGAAAAGTTATAATGGGAAATTGAATTTATTTCGAGATACAGACACTGTTAGGTGCGAACCTCGAGCTGGTACTAATTCAATTCGTGTGTCAGGGTACCATAGTATTTTACCTTAAGCCTTTTAAGAATGAATCTTTCCAATCATAGATAAAACTAGCTATTAGTTTGACATTTACTTCAACAAAGGAACCCTAATTGTCAAAAATGTGCAAAAGTCGAACATTTTAGAGTATTTTTATGTTTTATTTAAATTGTAGATAAGCGGAAGTGTAAATTGTTATTACTGGGACTCGAACCCAGGTCTCTCTGTTGGAGGGAGGATGGTCTTATCACTTAGTAAGGTTAGAGTCCCTGTCACGTCGACATTTTTCACTTCCTTTTACCCTTATCAACCAAATGTGTATGAAAGTGATAGTTGAAGTGATGGTTGAAATAATGTCAGATCGATATGAAGTGAACCCGTTAACTGAAGTTTTATTCTCTTACGTTTTTCCGTACCTTCTGTCGACATTGTGGACTCCTAGCTTAACGCCCGCGAGTTTATCCATTTCTTCGTCGTACGTTTTCGATCAATTGTGGTTCGATCACTCTGGTTTTTCGCACATTGTAAATCGAGAGCTCATTCAATTCTTTTTACTAAGGATTATATTGAAATGATTGCCCAAATTAATAGTGTGGGCGACCGTTGTTATGGTACTGAATCGATTTAAAGAGATGGCTTTTGCGGCTGATCTTTATTTTTCTTTGTATTTATAATAAAAATAGTTTGGGTATGTAGGTGTAGAACTGAGTGCACTTTGAAATGATGATGAAGTTTAGAATTGAATTTCAATGGGTTAATAGCACGAAATAACATTGATAAAGTGTCTTATGGACATTCTGGTTTAGGTTCCTAACGCGATATTTCTTTAGTGGTACAAATCTTGAGGTTCTCAGAAAGAAAATTAAAAGTTATTGCCCTCGGTGAATTTGAGATTTGCCTTTCGAACTATTAATTCTGTCATTGTGGCTAACCAAGAAGTGGAACAATTCATTGGAATCACTCTTGACGCTCATTTTATCGCTTTGTATTCATGCGTTTAATATAGAACTATTCATTGCCTCCGCCCCACTTCAAGATCAAAATGTAATGACGAATCGCAGTTTTAGTTCACTCGCCTTCAAAGGTACTGCATTTTGAGAGCACGAAGGGGTCGACGGACTGCCGATTGGTTTGATATTTCGTGGCAAAATACTCGCATTAGTCTTGGTGCGTTTTCACAACCTCGCTTTCATGCATTTTGCTGAAGATTGCGAACCAAGACCAGGCCCAACTTGCTCTTTTTTTGTTTTCGACCGACCTCATTTGCAATTCGCAGAAATCAACTGTTATTCTATGGTCCTATGCCTCACACTTTTCCTTTTTGTCACTAAAACATATTGGGCGAAAGGCGGAAAAAGTAGGCGATGGAAAATGGAGAGAAGGAAGGCATTGTTAGAAGAATTAATTGACGGGGATTGTTAGAAAAGCGAAGGGAAATGTTTTATTTGCTCTCGGTGCTGTGGGCGGGTTCGGAACACCGGGCCCCTGAAATATAGGCCGAAGAGTGTGTTTCCTTCTCTTTTCAATGCAATTTTTCCCTTTGCTGAAGCCGTGTGTCTATCATTAGTTAAGAGTAACCATTGTTCGCTCAGAGTAAACCATTTTTCAGCCGGTAGGAAACTCAACGGAGGGAAATATTGTAAACTCAGGAGGAAACACCTTTGTGCAATCAATCATTCGTGTCAAAGTAACGTCTACTTAGGAGGCGGTTTAAAATTGCCTATTGTCGATACTGGAATTACCTATTAAGTTTCATAAAAAAAGTTGCCTATTCTTGGCGCTGTGGTGGCATTAGTTATCGAAATGTGGGAGGTGCGAACAGTTTGTAACAACCACACTGGCGTTCTTATCTAAAATAGAACAGAAAACACGCATAGAACAATGAAAACTCATCCACGCTGTTTCAGTGATTATTTAGCTTGTTTCATTTCTTCTTTCCTATTTACCTTTACTCCCATATTTCCTAACGGGGTCGATTTTTAAAGCCTGCACCGTCTAATGCATTTCAAGTTATAATTATCTCAGAGGCTTCTTGCAATCTCTTAATTTGAACTTTGATTTCATTTTATAAACTTCGGATTAATTTTACTTCGCCTCTTTCTTGCATTACGTATTGTATTTTTCTTCGTATTTCCACGTTAGGTTGAAAATTTTCTATAAGATATTTCTGATATTACTATCCGTACTTTTGCGTAAGTCTTTTACGCACATTTTACATTTTAGTCGTGTGTTGGAATAATACTAACATTGTATTTTCTTCTCCAATTTTCATTTGCGACCAGTTTTGTTATCTCGTAATGAGTCATTAATTGGAATCATTACTGTTACATTAGATTAGGTTACGATTATCGTCTCCTTCATTATACATGTTTATTAACGAAATTGGTCGCAAGTGAAAATTATTCTTGAAAATCCTGAACGAGTTCTCTTTTAGCAAAATCTCCGTTCCACAAATTGCCGCTGTATCATATCAGTTTAACGCACTCTCTTTTCTGTTGTAATCCTTCTGAGGTTTCTTTTTCTCAGCCTTCACGTAAGTTTCTTGTATCAACTTTCTTTTCTAAAGTTTTCTCTAAATAGCAATCTTTGTTTGAGTTACATGTATGGAAAATATTAATATCCAACGGCTGGACTTCGTGAAACGCCATGCCAAGATGGCAAAGAAACAACATTTCTTATGTTCCGCAGTTGAAAATTTCTAGTGTGGAATATAAGAAGTGTTTTTGTTTCTTTACCATATCCACGTTCATAGAATCGGTGTACACCGACGATATCTTTGATCTGGGATGGGGACTGTTTTTTTCATTGGAAGGCCGGGGGTGCACGCACCATGACTCTACTTCCCTAATCGATTACATTCATGTATCGTTCGCGAAAAGAAAGGATTTTTGAAACGATTTGTTTTAGCATCTATTTCTCCGTTTTTTCTCTCAGAACGGTCTCTGTAACAGGGAGGAAGCATAATATCAGCAACGTCCTCTAAGAATGCATATACTTTCTCTGAGCTAGTAAAGTATATTAACTCCTAGTTTAAATCTTCCATCTTCTAGAGATTTCCTTCCATCTAGAAACGTATCGCCTTTCGCTGTACTTTTTCTAATTCTCGAATACAGCCCTTTCCTGCAGGTTCCCAAACACTGCTCGCATATTCAAGTTGAGTCTCCGGTTCAAATCTCTGCTAGTTGTGTGTCCGTTGTTATTGTTTAAGCCCACCACTGTAATTGTCTAGAAAATGGATGGTTGTGGGGGCCTTGGGAAATAAATAAACAAGTAAATTTAATCGTTAAGTAAACTTCAGTAGATTATTTTCCGTTTTACCTTCACTTGCAGCAGTAAACAAGATTAGGAAATATATGAATGCGTGCATTTGTTTCAGAAAATGGCGATTCGTCCACGTTTAAAGCTCGAAAATGCCGTAGGTTTTCCACTTCTGATTTAGAAAGAAGACTGTCTTAATCTCATCCAGAAAATATGGTATCCTTCTCTTTTGGAATGCATTGATTGGTCTGCTTCGAAGCGAGTTTCACTCGGCTACTTTCTACCTTCAATGAGTTCCATTCTCCTCAAATATTCCCCAGCAAATAGCCCAGCCTTGTCGTCAAAATTCGGTTCCGCACTTACCAGAAGAGCCCCTTTCTTCCCATTCCCTCTAACCAAGCGCCCGCAACCAACCCTCTCATAACTTTTCCCCATCTAAACCCTCTTCTTCCGAACCCTTTGTGCTCTTCCCTCGCGATTATCTCTCCCGCATCACACGACGCTCCGTCTGCACATATGGTGGAGGGTGATGCAGGCCTATCTCCGCTCCTTCCATGCCCATCTCCTCCAGTGATGCGCTCCATTCTCCCTCGGCACTTTCCGACAAGAAATGCATTTTCATTTGTCGACCGTTGCGATGAATGGCGGTGGCCTCCTAACGAATCAAATATGAATCGCTTTAGGGCCCCCCTTCATCCCGTAAGCTCGGACGCGTGCTAGATTGGGGGTTTGTCCAGATTTGGGGTGTTTTAATTACCTAATCCCACGCATATACTAAAAGGGCAAATAAGGGCACGGTGATGTTCAAAATGAAAACGTCTTTGGGTTTTTTTTCACTAGTTCCGCTGTCAGGACGTCTATTTTAGGGTCCGCTATTCAAATCGAAGTGTGTTAATAAAATATGACTCTATTGTGAGCTGTCAAATTGGAGTGTAAATTCGAAATTAATCGATTAGAAACTCCACTATTCAAATCACATTCGCAAGATGGATTACTATGTAAGTTCATAACATTGAGACAGCTTGCTGGACTTACTGGAAACTCAGGATGAAATTGCGATGCCGTAAGTTGCGTTGTTTCCTTGCAACTGAATTTTATGCATCGCGAATCCCAAAAAGTGCTTTTTTTTTGAGGTACTTAACTTTAAATATTCCTTCACGGTAAATTTACCTCTTCATCTGCTCCAGTGAAAAAATACCACAAAAAGTGTATAGAATTAGCGTTAATTTAGTGTGAGGGTATTCATGTGGTTGTGTATTTAGCTGAAATAAATCAGCAAAGTCCGGGGTATATGATTAAAAAACCGATTTTATATTGCTATAACACTTACAGCAAGGGGTGTCATTGATCTTATGGCCTCTTGCGACCGGGTAACTAATTCCTCTTCGAAAATTTTATGAAAGAAAAATTTGGTTTTAATCTATTCTACGAAATTCTTCCCTTAATTATTATTTTTAATTAATCAATTAAAAATAAATTTAACATAATAATTCATTGTTAAATACAGCTGAGTACATTATCTGAGACCCGCGAATATTTTATAAGTAGCAATCCAACCCACTGTAGGTTTGAGGTTGGATAACCCTGACTTTCATTTGGATATATTTCTATAATGGCACCCATACTTTTTTTAAGCGTTAATTTGATACATCAAATTATTTTTAACATAAAAGGAACTATGTTACCTCACCCAAAATCTGGTTACAGGTTTTCCCAAATGTGGTCCCGACTTTTCTTGCATCGTCAAGTTCATCTAGGAACAAAAAAATACAACTTCCCTAGCCGTACAAACTCCCCATTCTTATTTAGCATTTCTTCAAGCATTAAAAGACCTTTTTCTTCATATTTTTTTTATTATTTCTAAGACATTTTTCACAATCAAACATGAATTGACGCCACTTAAGTTTGCTGGGAACGTCAAAGAAACTTGTTGGTGTAATTGTGTCAATAGTTTTTCTATCGACCAGCGATTCTTGCATCCGGTTATAATAATAATAATAAAAGACTTTATTCAGGGCGAGATTGAGAATAAGGAGGTGGTCAATAAATTTGTGGTACCAATGGGAATATTAGTTGGCATCCATCAGGGTTTAAGGTTTCAGACCGTTGATTTTCTTGATTCATAGTATTAATTGTTTGAACAAAGGAAGAAATAATTTCCAAATCGAATGCCCTGCTCTGTATATAGAGTTCTGTGTCAGTAGCAGATGTAAAGAAGCTTTTTCTCGATCTATGGGTGCTTCATAATCTTTTATAGTTTCTTATCGCATTTCATGTGAAGAAATAAAACGCAGTTCGAAGAAATGTAAAAATATTATTGAAATGTTAATGTGGTTAAATAATAAAATGTGATAGTTTGCCTGAAGTAATCGAAAGTACAATTCTGTGAGAATAAAAAAGAAAATGATTACAGAAAATGCTCGATTATATAAAATGAGATGGTATTTTTAAGAGTTCAAGAAAATATTGTCAAATAAGTTTATTATGATTTAAGAGTCTCCACTCTAATAAGAGTAGTTTTTATATACAAAATCAGTGCGTTCAAGCGTTCCTCTGCATCAATCAGTCAATGCCATATCGCCTTCGTTCGGTAGTTAAGTTTTGCCCTAAGCAGTATTAATGGTTCTTTTTTGCATAAAACCCTCGCAATAAGAAGAGTGTGTCTTTTATTTCAAGTAATCAATAATGTCGGTTGTTAAAATTGCAGACTTCCGGCTGACCTCTCGGTCTCCAGTACATCCTCTAAGCCCTTCCCTTCACTATAAATTCATGGCAGTTAATCAAATGTTCCCTCGGTTTATTACAGAAGTAGCAAATTTACGGCCGTGAAGATAGCAAAAGATATATGATCGAAAAAAACTCTCCATAATTACATAATTATGAACGGAACTTATACTTTGAAAACTCGCAAGTGAATACCATCGTTGCAGTTGATTTCACCGTATTTCCTCTCGTATTTATGTCATCCCACGCATTTCTCGGAGTGCACATTTTGATATTTTAGCCGTTTCTTCCTTCTATAAATAATTTATATGCTGCAATTCCGCTCAAATTCGTGGTGACTAATTAGCTTTAAATTGTCGCTTTATACTCGAATGTTTGTACATAACTTTTCTTGCTATATTTGATTTTCTACTACTATAAAAATTGGGAATGAACGCGATGTATCCATGAAAAGGCATGAAAGTGTTTAATGGCCGTTTGAGTTTCATGAATTATTGTTTTTTTTTATTTTAGACGATTCTGGTTTAGTGCTGTTAAGAAGTATTGAGATTCTCGTGCGATCATTACCACTCCTTCTGTATTCCTCCCTTTCCTTGTTATTTGTTTGGCGTTTTCGTTTAAAATAAATGGAAACCTCCAATTATTTACTAAAAAATTATAAATAATGTACCCACAACACGTGTCAATTTGGAACTTCATGATGGGTTAAACGTTTTAGCCCTAAAGTCTAATCGACTTTAGTCATAGTCCTAAAGCTGCATTTAATCCAAATACGCAGCGAAAGGGTTAACAAAAAGATTTGAAACTTTCATAGTCCCAATAACGTTCGATATCCTCGTTAGAGAAACGAATGGGAATAGAATCATCATCCTGACTTAATTCCTCGACTGACTCGAGAAATGTCGCTTTTTGTCTCCTTTTGTGTCTGTTCTTAAACCTCGTTATCAATTAGCTCTTTCATTTCGTTTATCATTGCGAGGAAGGAAATGAGTCTCTAATGACCATTTCAGCTCAAATGGAGCGTCGCAATGAAGCCTGGCGACGTTAGCCATCTGCTCGGGTCTTAAACTGGATAAATGTAAGATTTGAATTGTCCCAGCGACAGCTACTCGGTGATCTCTCACCACTGTCGGAAGCTTTTGATGAGGGTTTAAGAAATAATCAGGCCAACTGTTCTCCGTCGATTTCCGCCGCACCCTTTAGTTTCTAATCGCAATCGAGAGAAACAGGAAAGCCGTAAAAAGTTGGGAGAACTTTTTATTGCTTGTGCACTTAGCAGAAGTTCAATGGCACTTCGAATCATGAAGCGCTCTAGAAACGATATTTAGGAACTAAATCCGTCTTATTTAGAGTTCCAGATACGAACGTAGCCTCAGGATGAGCTCTAAGCCAGTATAAAATATAGAGATTTGGGGTATTTCTCGCTAAATTTGGTCTGTTTAGTAGTTTTTTTGTTTGCGGATTCTGATCACAAGATATCCGCATTGGTTTAATGCTCATTGAGTCATCTTTTCCCTCTGTACTGCTGATTGTTAGGGTTATTCTCTTATGAACGTTAAATATATTTTTAAAAGCAATATTTAAAGATTTCGTGATTGTATTGTGTTTAGCGTTTGATTGTACGATTGTAGTATATTGTATAAGTGTTTTCGCTGAGACAGTTCAGGATCGCTTCAGAACTACGACGCATGCGCAATTCCGTTTTGATTTTTCGCGGAGCCATGGAAAATCGTCCTGCTCAAGTGCCGCAGTTTCGAACTGTTTCTGGACTTTCTCCGCGAATACACCTTATATCAGTTTCACTTTGACTGGGAGTTAAATTGCAATATCTTGACGTAATAATTATAACAACCTATACTTAAATCAAGTCTACAGTCATTTCTATGTGATCAGTATGAAAATTCTCAGGATGGCTTGAAAATGGTGGATTGAAAGAAGTAATTGCAATAATTTCGATATTAAAATTGAATGAATAAAACAACATGTGGATAGTTTTGTGGCATCTTACAAATTCCATGGAAAAAGCTGTGGCTATGGAGACATACAGTGAAACGACATCATTTTTTGTACGTTTCTACTTTGTAAATATCCCAACAAGGTGATAAACAGAAGAAAATTGTCTTTCATTATCGTTAACTCTTTAGATAACCTTGAGGATTGATTTTATCATTTCAACCCCTCAAAATTAAATTTATGTCCGAAAAGTTTACGTTGATAAATCTATTATTCGATAGTGAGGAAGTTTGTTCAGATTGCTTTGCCACGTTTTCCGTCCTTTCCCGCAGCTCTCTTTCTGGATCCATGGTCACCCGTCTATACAATTTTTTGTGAAACCAACTGCATTTTTCGGAGCGCGTTTCCAATCCATAGAACTTCGATGCACGGCGCAATTAAATTGCACACGACATCTTTCTGACCTGGTTTCAACACTCTCAAATATTACCTTGGGAAATGCAGCTGGTTTTTGAACGGATGGATTTCTTGCGTTTATAGCCGCGAACAACATTTGGAGAGCTTTTTTTCATTTCCTCCGTTGTTTCTTTTTCTGTGTTATCTATGACGTATTCTGGTGCAGCTCTTTAAGGTGTGAGACGGAGGATGTGAGTGCTAGAAAATGATTTGCAGATATCAGCTTTTTGTCGCGTATCTCCATCAAGGAGAAATTCAGTCGCTCGTGTCTGAAAGGGGAAATTTCTGTTTATATTGAATCATTCTTTTGTTTCTGTATTTCTGGAATTAAAGCTCAATGGAGGTGATAAAGTGAAAGGAGCTATCGTTGCGAAACATAAATATAGGCTTTGAAGTAGGCTGAGTTTAGAATATTTTATTATTGCATATAAATCATGTTTTAATTAATTAATTAATATTAATTGCATATAAATCACGTATTTCTATCACTGTTAGTAGTCCCCTCTTGCGGTATATACCTGTTTCTACATTTGTCATTGTTGAATGTTTTTGCAGATAGTTTCCCATTTCCCTCGCAAATGCGTTATATCTTATGGAAAATAGTGTATTCGTTCATCCGAGGAGAACGAAATAAATTTGTTTGAGCATAATCCTAATTTTCATGAATCTTGAAATGCTTTCGTTGCATTTCTAACGTATATTACTCACAAAGCATTTTTATTGAGCGATTCTATTGAGATGATTGGGACTGGCCAGTCTCTTCTTCCATTTAATATACATACATTTCTCTTCTTCTTCCGATGATAAATTAAAGGGATATAATCTGATAATGGGGCATGAAAAGTTGCTTAATAGATTTTTGTATGTATGACTCACTCCTTTGTACATTTGCTTTTTTCTGCTCTAGTTAAAATTTAGATGGCCATCTTTTTATTCCAGTTCCTTCGTCGTGTCTTTTTGTTTTCGCTTTCCCGGAAACCTTGTTTGCTAAACTTTCGCGTGAGGAGAAGAAAAGGTGACTTGTTCAGCCTCGGGCTGTCGGCAGCCAGCGCACGATAATTGCATAATAATTAATCCGGGCGCCGGATGCATCGAGAAACGCATTATCATTGTGTGCAGCTTAACAGCCAGTGGCCGAAATTGGGAGAGGCAGTTACTACTGCAGCTGCTGTCATTAGACTTTTGACGTCGAGTAACGAGACATGGAGAAAGTGGCGTCTTGATTGATCGTATGGATAATGACGATCATCGGAGCCGCGTCACTCGGAAGATCTGTTATGACATCGCAACGAATGCATGTAGTACACTGCACCTTTTCGGAACCTTTCCTGTCATGTTTTCATCTTCTCGTGTGGAAACAGGCATTTTTTCCGTTACACCGAATACTCTATTTTTCTGAGGGGTGTCTTCATTAAAAATTTACCAGCGGTGGTGTCGGAGCGTGCAACCAATCCAACCCTAATGTTTCAGGTTCGAAGCCCTGCTAACCGGATTTTTTCTGGTTAGAGAATGGTTTGTGTTTGTCATTAATTATAATTATTAAAATGGATGTAATTCATTTGTGTGAATAGATCATCTTTCTATTCCTATAAAAGAAATTATAGTTCCCATGCTCTGGGAATATAGTGCCCTCCCTGAAACTTGGCCCGCCGGACTGGACGTTACTTTGAGAGTTTGTGGTCATTCATTATAGGTTAGTCGTATTTTAATAACTCACTATATTTTTCTAAAACCAAAGTCGTTACCGTTGAAAGCTTGTAGAACTTCCCGTTTACTTGATGGAAGTGAATGCTAGGTAACACATGATGGGTAATTGTGTAATTTAAAAATTCACTATCTAACAACCACTTATGCAGCTAACATCTTCTAATTATCAGTTTTAACCTTTGCAGTGTCTGATACGGTATTGATAAAGAATTGTGTCTCAATTGTTGAGTTCTTCTAATTCTAATTAATTGTCTTCTAATTCATACAGTTTGAAGGCAATCTTTGGTAAAATCTTCTTTATTCAGACCAATTGTGATTGTTTTATAAGCCTTCTTGTAATGTTGTTGATTTACACCTTTGTTATGATTTACGATTTTTATATCTTGACTTCTTGGAAAGGACAATGTTAGAATACTAGATTCACTGTAAATTATCCCATTTCTTTTCACAATATTAAGTGTAGAAAAGAATTGAAATTGAATGTGATCTTTCCGTGTACAATATGTAATTGTACCAGTTGATTTATGTATAGTAATGTATGTCTGTTACGAAGTTCCTCATAATGTGGCTTTGTCGATTGGTTATGCACTTATATAACAGTATATTTTCGTTTTATATCAAACGTTTGATCGTCGTAGGACAATTATTTTACACACTCGAACGATAAAGCAGGGTATGAGTTCAAGTAATGAGTGCGTGCAATTTTTCTTGACGTGCGCAGTTATTCGTACTTTTTATTCATGCCGTCAGTAAAATTAAACATTCCTCGATCATAGTTGGTGCAGTGGAACAATTGGAATCGATTTTATAAAATTTCGACCAAACTTTTCATTAATAGATTCACTTAAGCTTTATTATCATCTGAATTTTACGTTTAATGTTACATTTAAGTCGTTCGAAGATTGCGTTCCTCTTTGTATGTCCTAAAAATTATCTGCCTGATTTTCCTAGCATAAAATAGAAAAGGCTTAATCAATGGTATTTTTAAAACTCCTACGCATAGTTTGCTCATTCGATATGATTCATTCTGCACGAGTATATCATTAGTATTACGAGCTCTCAAGCACTATCCTTCTATTCATGAGCATGATCCATGTGTAATAAATCATTATTACTCGAAAGATAATTGTTATGTATTACTCAAATTTATTTGTGTGACAGTTTTTGCCACCCCATTCTCGTCTTAGTAACTTTCGTTCTTAGCAAAAACTTCTATGATTGATATCTATATCTATTGATGATGAAAACATCTCTTAATAGTTATTACTTTGTCGACCTCCAACTTTTCTTAAGCACATCTTCGACTTTCCAAACGAAGCCCAGCCCACTTCGTTATATCTCTATTCCGACGAGTTTTATTGTCTTAATACATCCGGTCCCTTCCTGAATAAAAGAACGCAAAAGAAGCTCTCGGTGATAAAAATTTGCGTTTAATGCAGCGTCTCCTTCAAGCGGAGAAGGAAGTCACGGCGGTTAAATCTTCTAATCCTTCAGCTATGAAAAGGGGCCAATTGATGACAAGAGGCCTCAGGGAAGATATTGGAAGTCGGTGTAAATCTTGATTTATGATGCTCCATTGTGTGGGTTTGAAGGATCGACTCCGTGAGCAGAAGACATAGAAAGTCGTCTTGAATCCTTTGAGATGTGGGTTTGGCGTTCGTTGTATGGAAGGAGTTAAGAGAGGGAAATAGACGTGGTAACTGTGGAAAGCAAGGTTGGTCTAGTGAATGAAGAATGGAAATGGCTACTGATGGTTAAGTTAATTAATATTATAGCTCCAAAATTGTTGATGGTTTGATATTGTTGATTGTTTATGGAGTTGTTATAATGGTATATTATACTCAATATATATGCTTTACTTTTTTGAATGATTGCAAGTATGAGTCAGATGTTATAAAGATTTTTCTACGTTGAAACCTTTCGGAATAAGCGACTTTTTTTTAAAACTATGGATAACTTTTGTGAAATACCTTTTATGCTCGGTATTTTAATAGAAGTATAAATAGAATCTTAGCTAAAGTTTATCTTACAATATTTTATTCTATAATGTGGAATGATGCTGCAAAACTTGGTTTATCCCTTATCTGTATCAGAAGATTACATTAAAAATTAAGTAGCTAATTATATGAAACCTAAAGAAAGCAAGTAATGGAAGATGTAGTTAAAGGGATTTATGGTCATCTTAAAGATATGAACCTAAGGATTGTCTCAGAAATCATCTTATTGTGAATCAAAGTGCATCGGTTCTTCTCATTTCTTGATTAACATAAGTTAGACAGAGAGAAAAAGAGCGTTAAGTACACGCAGGGAGAAAATTTCTTTTGCTAATCGACAACTGTAAATTCTGAGTATCAGTTGAACAACTGGAGCGAATTTGAGCATATGGTGTCAGCAATGTGAACCAATCGAGAAATTCTCATTTTTTTCTGTTTTAACGCAACAAATAACCCAACCCCCTTTCTCTCGTGTCCATATCCTTATCTGATCAGCTTATTTCCGCCCACATACACGAGAACCATCACACGCGACAGTCCATCGTTCCGATTTTAATGCAGCTCCGTGAGATAATTAAGCCGATGACACAGTCGTCCGGAATCTCGCCCTCTCAATTAGTCCCCATTGTTCCAATCCCTGCTCAACTTGTTGTCGACAGAAGCCCTTCCGACCAAAATAAGATGACCACCAAAAGCAGGAGACCTATAAGGTAATTATTCTTCTTAATGTATCCTTGCGATTGTTCAAACTCGGGAGAATCCCTTTCCACCCCCGCCCTCTGTTTTTCCCCACCCCGGACACACGCACCCTCTTTCGGCGCGGCGGTGAATCATTAAATCCGGTCTTTTCGGAGGGCAGCCGATGCCCAGGACCGTGAAGCCCCCATTCTCGCCTAACAATGACCCGAAATCAAATTGTCCGTCATCTCGGAGGCATTTCCCATCCGCCCCTACCTTCCCGTTTCTTCCACGAGTCTGATCCTGCCTCCCCACCCCCGTAATATCCGTTCTTAATGAAAGGCCCCCGCTGCCTGCCTGCACGCTGCCATAAGCGCAACCCCTCCCCATCCCCCGGTTTTTTCCAACCCCATTCTCCGCTTCGCTTGCTTCGTCCATTGCAGCCTTCTCTTTCTCCCCTATTCTTTTCCTCCCTTTGCCGAAAACCCCCTTAGGGTAGCACGTGCCTTAATCCCGGAGGCTGATGTATCTTCCCCCTTCGCAAGCACGGGGCCAGTGCTCGGCGGTGTATTCTTTTTTTCTTGTCGTCGGTGGCTTTTGCACGAAGTGTGGCGCCCTCGTAGGCCCACGTAGAAGTTATTGGAGGATTTGTTCGGTGGCTTTGGAGGTTCGTGTCTCCGCGGTTCCGTTGGTGTTTGTGTTGCGGAGGTTTTCTTTTGATTAATGGGCCGATTTCGGAGGATTGTTGTTGTGTTGATCGCTTGGTGGGACCCTTGTGCAGTGGTGTACGGATCTGAAAAGAAATTGGGTCTAATAAATCGGGACGGAATAAGATTGGCTGTATAAATAAACATACACGGCCGTGCAGATGATTTGAGGATGCAAGGCATCCGCCTTAGGTTTCTGTGAGGTGCCTTATGAATGTATTCGTTTCCCTAATGTTGGATGATTGTTTCGAAAAGATTAGTTGCTGTGATAAGGCATACGGTTTTTTTCTTTCCTGCCCGAATAATAGGGTTAGTTTTATTGGTTTTTCGAAAACTAAGGTTATTTGCACCAAAATTGAGAATAAGTTGAAATATAATTATAAGGAACAAAATATTACATACGCCTCCGGAGTCCAGATTGCCTGACTAGACCCTATTTTTGCAGATACATGATTTTCTTTCGCTTGGAATTAACATTTAAAGACTCCTTCCTAATATTTGTTGAAAATAGAGGGTGTTTTATAATGTTACAAAATTTAGATTAATTTCGTGGAAAGAAGAAACTTAGTGACATTGTATGTACATGCGTAATGTTTCGTTTTATTGGGAAATTTGTCGAAGTTTTACTCACCTAAAATATCATCCTTCTTATCAGTTTCTTCATATGAATCTCTCCTGTATAGGTTGACTTTGGATGTTTTGTAATTTAAATTTTGGATTTTAAATCCACTTATACGCGAGTATGGATAAGGTAATTTTTGCTTGATATTTTTTACAATTATAGTTATTTGTATTTTTTTTAGCTGAGACATTTAAAAAATTTTTAATTAACTTCAAAGCAAAGTTAACCCTTTAAAACGGAAACACGGAAATAGGTCAAATATTTAGACGATGTCTAGCATAATTTAACTATTGAAGTTCTCAATTATCGCTAGCGCTTCATCTAGGAATCTTAATTATAGAACGAAGGATAATGATGCTGCGCATACTGCTGTACTTTTTGATCATTGTATCTAAAATATTTCCCTTGAGATTATTCTCTTTAAAATTCTTAGATTTGAGGATTGTAACCTTCGGATGTTTTGAAAAATTATTTAATGGAATATGAAGCCTTTAGAACATAACGTCGATTTACAGGACAGTTAGGAAGGAAATAAAATCATCGTTGTTTAAACACTTATGGATTCATAAATTAAACTATTTCTTTTGGACAAAGTTATAAATTAGACAAGGAAAGTTTGTCGATGATCATTCTACAGTAAATATATACTAGATAGTTTTATAATATTAATCACTGTGACAGTTTTTGTCAGTGCTCTGCTTGAATGATAATATCATCCCTGGTATATTTCCACTGTGTTATTCTCGGGATAATCTTCCACGTGTTTTTAAGATTTCTTTTTAGCTCTTGGGTGTATTTTACGAGCTTGGCAAGACAGAAATCGTGTAGCAAGTCTTACTGCTTCAAAAACGCCAGCGATGCAGAACGGCGGTGTATATTCGCACTATCTGAGTCACCGGTTAATTTTCTCCGCGGAAAATTCGTCTGACGAATGCAGTGTTAGGATTTGGAGGGAAAATAGCGAGAGACGCTGCGGTCTCTGGCTTTCATTTGTTCGTGTAAATATTTGTTCAAACTGCCAAAAGTAAGAAGGATCCGTTTGAGGTCTTCCGTATTTGCGAGACATTGTAAATAGAAGAATAACCTTTTTCTTCTTGAAGTAGGTGGATTTTAAACATTTGGAGATTAGGATAAGATGCGAGAACTTCTAAAGGATTCGTCTGAATTAATTTCAGAGGAATTATATATTTTATGATTCGATGTCGCCAAATTCTTTCGTATATATGAATCTGATGTAGCTACTTTTTGGCTATTGTCTTACACAGTTTCAACTAGTCAACTTTGTGACATAATTATCACTTTTAGTCTCGATTAAAATTTTTCTGAATTTGAAATTTTTATTCGAAATTTAAATTGACTTGATTTTCCTGTTATTCATCCTAGATTGTGTAGTGCTATCGTCCGTTTAAAATATATTTATGATAATTTTATAAAAGTACTATGAACAATATAAAAATTGATGGAATATTTGGGTGTAAAATTGTAGCAATTTCCGTTTTTATTTTAATGGCAAATATGCGCAGGTGCAACAGAGTGAATCGGCAGCGAAGGTCTAATTTAAGTTAAAGTAGGTATATAAATTATGCCTAATTAATCTTCAATTACGGAATGCTTTCAAGTTCTCGTATACTTCTGAAACATCCCGTCGCTAGAATCGATGAGTACTGATGAGTTTGGTAAATCTAAAAAAACGAAATGGTGAATTTTTGTTTTAACATTCTAATTACCTGTGAAGGATAGAAAAATATGGACAGAGGATTTTCTACCTTACGACTTTAGTACGTGATTTTTCTGTGAAATTGATGCATTTCTTTTTGTATTTTACTATTTGCTGGTATATATAATTTCAACTACTCTTTAATACTTTAATACTCTTTTTACTCTTAAATATTTATCATATTTTCATCCGATATTATTTTCATGCAAAGAAGACTCCACTATTAAAGAGGATGATGTAGTTATCAGAAAACAGCACGAAAATTTGTTCATTTTTGTATAGACAACATTTTACGGGCTGAATATTGGTTGAAACATCAATCAAGCGATAATATATAATTAATTTACTAAGGAGCGATAAATTGTGATTAGCAGCATACGTTAATATCGTATGTTACATCGCTTAACTATTTTCGATACATCGGATCCCAGTGTTAATGGAGGCGGAAAATGGATACCCTTCTAATTATCGCAGTTTATCTCAGGTACTGCGTTAAATAAGATCCATACGAAGCCATCGAGTGTAAAATGCACTCTGGTGCAGTATTCGAGCGAGAGCATCACTTTTGCTCCATTTCCGCTAATTAGTTTCACCATTCCGACCGCCGTGTATGCCGTGGATTGATTTTTAAGAGGAGCGCGAAGTTCAACCCAATTTTCCGCGTTAAATGAAAGCGTTTCATATGCTGTTCGGCGGTGAGCAGAATTCAGCGGTTTCGTCGGAAAATTCGGCTAGTGAAAGAGATTCGTCGTTTTCTCTCACGAGGAGAATAACGGTTGTGCCCCGTAGATCGCTCTTCAAAGGCTTCAATCTAAATGATGGACGCTTTCATTCTCCTATGTTGAGCGAGCTTTAACTAAGTGCTTTGCGAATGACGCATCTGTTGTCAGCATTTAGTCTGATGAAAACAAAATTATAGACGCTCTCTGATAGCAGTACCTGCGCGCCGACCTCCAGAGTTCAAAAATTTTCCTCGATTTAATTCGTTTATCTCTGAATGTTTGTTAAGAATTATACGTATATGTTGGCAAATTAGCATTCCTATATCTAGATTCAATGATTATTTTGGGTAAGGCTTACGCCCTATGCGAATTATATTGATTAACTAACGATTGTAAACCGTATACGCAAAAGATCGTTCGGCATGA
>KZ308406.1:303662-388565 GCA_000376725.2 Ladona fulva | reverse complement strand
TAAGATTGACCGTTCCTTCGATGCTGATGTGAAGATTACCTTTCAAAATCGAGTAAACCTTCATTCTACTTTTCTTGATTTTACTTTTCCATTTATTCTTATGTATATAGATCCGTTCGTATTACGATTTACTTATCCGAGTCGTAAAAACAGGTGAACTTTGAGGTTATTGCCAGCAATAAGTTTCTTCGCCCAATTATTTACACCTCGACAAATTTCCATCCGCCCATATAAGCGTGCCAATTCATAGATGTCTGTTTTCGGAGGTCAGATAGCTCGAGATATTTTTTGTCGCCCGTAAAACCTGTTTATTTGGGCGAGGCCAATGCTTTCAAAAAGCACCTATCTCCGCGACTTTCATCCGATAAAAAATGGTTTATTTACGATATGTCGCTTTTCAACTGCGCGGCGGATGTCATCGATGGTGATTCACCGACCGAGCAAAACGCGCAAAGCGGAGTTTGATACTTCTTTCCATTCCGACAACCTTGAATGCATTATATAAGTGAATTTGAATAATTCTTCTCTAGGGTTCTTCTGCCGGGCTCTTATCCCATCCCCTTCCCTTTCATCTGCTGGAGGCTTACCCTTCCCTCTCTCAGCCCCGGGCAAAAAACTTCATGAATAAATGAAAGCTGAACATTGATGTAGTTAAAAAGTGCTGGGAAATGGACCGTGAAAGTTATTTACAGCCTCTGGTTTGGCCTGGGTGGTGTTAAGGGAATATATTCCCCCCTCTGTTTTTGATTTTATCGTCAGGGTTTTGCAGTCATCTTAGCAGAGAGGGAGAGCGCCGTGGCGCCTTAAGAGATAAGGGTAGTCCATCATTCTTTTTAATTCGAATTTTCGGGTGAATGAATTAAAAATTAAGATATTTTTGACAATTTATGATTCCAGGAAATGTTTTTCAGTGAAGAATGGTTTATTTGTCATTTTCATAGTTATTCGGCACCACCCCGAAAATGTTATATATCAGAAAGTTACAGAGCAACTAAAGATGATTGTTGACATTCATCCTTGAACCAGGTATCGGGCAGCAATTAGCTGTATCGCTTAATTCACGCCATTGATCAGTGACAGGGCATCGTACCCGAACCGGACCGCTAACTGAAACTAAACTGTTATTTTCGCCAGTTTTAACAGAATCCGACCGAAAAAAATTAAATTCTGAAAACCGAAACCGTTATTCCTTTCGCTCCGATTTTCGGTTCCCAACAATTTCCTGTGTATTTAAGTGTAGTTGGAGGATTCTTACTAAATATCTGCAACTACGACTTTTTTTAACAATAAGAAAGTTTATTGACAGTTGACAGTATAAACATTACAATATTAAAACAAGTCTCAATACGGTCCCCCTGAGCCAAATCGGCTCATCAGGAGGTGCCTGGGTTTACACACATTACATTATCATGAAATACATTTGAAATATACCCAATATAAAATTAGTTAAATTCAATCAAATGCACTAATTTTAAAATTGCACTAAATGTAAAATCGTACTGATTGTAAAATTGCACTAGATGTCAACTTGCACTAATTGAAAATTTTCACTACTTGTGAAATTGCACTAATTGAAAATTGCACATATTGAAGAATTACACTAATTAGAATTGCACTAATATAAAAGTATCGTAATTTAAATATAACATAAATGTTGGTTGCTACACGTAAATTATATATAACATAATTGTCTACCCGGAAACAAAACAGGAGGAACATAGTTACATAATAGGAGAAAGACGTATGGTATAACATATTACATATAGGCTGAATGCAGACACGTACTACTATGACAAGAAGTCATTTACACAGAGAAACAGTGCATGACCGGATAACCATCTATTTCTTTATTTATTACTAAGTTAAAAGATAAGATTTTAGCCTCTTTTTTAGTTGGGCTATACTGCTTATGTTAAGCAACTCGTCAGGCAGCTTGTTCAGTTTCTTAGGTACGGTAACTGATAATCTATTGCTTCCGTAGGAATCTTTGTCGACCTCCAACTTTTCTTAAGCACATCTTCGACTTTCCAAACGAAGCCCAGCCCACTTCGTTATATCTCTATTCCGACGGGTTTTATTGTCTTAATACATCCGGTCCCTTCCTGAATAAAAGAACGCAAAAGAAGCTCTCGGTGATAAAAATTTGCGTTTAATGCAGCGTCTCCTTGATTCTGCAGTCTCTTAATTCTTGATTTATGACTTTCACATGCATTACCCCATATTGTAATACCGTAGCGGAGGAGAGATTCGAAAAATGCATGGTAGATGGTAGTGGCTATTCTTCTAGAAACCATAGGCGTAGTATGATACAGCAGGACATTGCAACTAACTATTACAAATTTTAGTGTAACGTAGCTGGACAGGATTTCATTTAAACAATAAACTTTCCTGGAGCCCACATATTTCGAAAAGCCTTACTACAGCCCAAACTACTAAAAGCAAATTATACCCTTTACTAAACCGCAAGAGCCCAATATCTTCTCATGACAAAGTAAGAATCATCAATGCATTCGTTCTCCCACATCTTTTGTATGGTTCGATTATAACTTTGAACACATTTAAATATAACATCAATAAGATAAATGTATTCTACAATAAATGTATTAGGTCAGTCACAACAACTAACAAACTTATTCCCCTCAGCGAAATAAAAAGAGCACATAACCTCACTTCAGTATCTAACCTAGCAGCCAAATCTTTGGAAAAATTTCAACTTAATATTCAAAATTCACAAAACCCCTTAATAAATAATATCTGGAATTACAATTTAAGAAGATCATACAATAAAAAGAAAATTCTGCAACCACAGTTAATAACTAAAAAACTTATTTTCAGGCCCTATAAATTCAAGAGAAAACGTAAAAAATAGACCTCTGACTTTCTACGAAATTTCAACACCGTTTTCGCGTTCATAAATCAAAAAACCGTAATTATTAACAACTTTAAAGTATAATCGAAATTCTCCCTCCATACTGTTGTAATTTTGTAACAACTTAACAATTAGAATACTCTTTTTCCAGATTATGTTTGCCTTTTGCCTCCGTATCCCCAACTAAAATCGTCAATTTTTACGTAAATGTTTCCGATGAAGGCTTACAAAATGGTACGCGCGCCAGAACCAGTACAAAGTCCAAAAATCCCGACCTTTTTTTTTATCCAGCTTGCTCCCCTCTCTTAATTCCTTCCTAAATAATAATCTTCAACCGACTACAAGTAAGAAGTAACAGTTCGCAATTCCATTCCTTACCTATCCTTACAATCGTGCTACTGCACATAAGTTGCAGCCCAACACTGCAAGAATGTGCTGACTACCTTGACACGCATCACCGGAGAATAGGAACGAAAAATATTACGTTTCGATTCCCTGATCAGTGATGAGTGTCATCAATTAGTTTTTACGCATTTACGCACCTTTCTTTAACTTCCGTTTGGATTATATCTTTATCCTCCATTTATTTTCTTTAGAACTTCTCGCAGTTCAGTTCTGATCGGAATTATTAATTCCACGTAAAAAAGTAGGTGTCTGTAAATTTGAAGAGTCAATTGATATCGTTGTTTTTTGGCTCATATGACTTATGGGATGTAGATTATGAGGGTCAGATAATGGCTAGTGGTTTGGAATTATAAGGGAATGAAGCGATTGGTTGTAAACAGTACGACAGCTGCAAATAATCGATCCTCTGGTTTTTAACCCACTGCAATTATGAGTGATTCCATACAAACTAATCTTCCATGAAATTACTTTTAATCTCCATTTTAATTTAATTGAATTCGATTATGATCGTCCTTGTTTATAAACAATGCATTCTATTCGTCTGTTGCGTTAATTATGTAACAACAAGAAAAAGTTGGAAAAATTACACTACATATTTTCTAAAGGATATATTTTAAACGACCGAGGGGATGATTATACCCGTTGATGGCCGAACTGTGCAGAAAACTGTTGTTTTAAACTTATCCTGTGGAAAATATATAAAGTGTAGTCTTTTGCTGCATTTTCCTGTCATGGAATTCCACACAGTGGAAGCCTTCCACAGTTGATTTCGTAAGTATCGACTGTTTGCATTCATTTCTCTAATTTATTCAAACGCTTTGTAAGGGTATAAAAAATGGCACCGTCATTGAAACTGCACTTATACATTGCGAGAATGTTTCATGAAAAATCTTGAGAAAAGAAGAATCCCACTCAAGTATTATACTTCGTTTTCCTTTGCAATAATTTTGGCTCACTTTGTGAGGTTAGCACTCTTCTTATTTATTTTCTATTTGAAAAGATCGCCACCATCATCAGGCGATGATGATGGCGATCATTCGTAAAACCTGGTCGTTTCTGTATGAAAAGTCTGCGGAAAAAGTACGAAGTCTCTTTCCTTTCAAACGTAAAAATTTTCAGGTAAGTGATCGTTTTTCCCAGGACTTCTTCGTACCAGTATTGCCCTAAGCTGTAAGTGAATGCTCTTCATCGTGATAAGTAACCATTGTAAATCCTAGTCTAAATGGTTACTTTTTTACTTTTCCTTTGTATATTTATGCTAGAGCAGGGTTTTTCAAGCTTTTCAGCCAGAGGGCCACATCAGAAAATTACGAAGCGCGGGCCATTGAGGACCCCTTATATTACCCACTGCCATTCTCTCGTAAAAGTATTTAAAATCTTACAGAACTGAAAGCCCAGGCACGAAAATATATAATTTTATCAACTTATTTACAGAAAGAGATTAACAAGCTATTAAGTACACAAATCAAGTTAAGTTTTAGACGGAACAAGAAAATTTTTGACAAATGAATGTATCAGATTTTCCATAGTTAACGCCTATTTTATTTAGGAAGAAAATCTATGAAAATTCATGATGGAAATTTATTCAGAAAATTTTCGTTAGGTAGGCGGGTCTGTTTAAAACCTTCAAAGTTCTAGCCAGTGGAACGTATGTTGTAAGCATCTGGATGCTTCGTACACCGTAGACGTGAGAAGAACGAGCTTCAAATTACTAGTTTCTCCGTCTGAGATTCGCATAAGTGATTATTCGCAAATTGTGATTGTCTCGAAAATTAACTTGAGCCGTGATATAGCCGAAATCTTGTTCCTGAAATTTAGCTCCTGTTCGGTTTACCTGCACTGAAGTACGTGGGCGAACTGTGAGCACGTTCTCCTTTAATCCAAAGATACATACATCGAGTTATGCTACCGTCGTTTACCCGGGATTCTCAGAGTTAATGTTCGTTTGTTTCCTCACTAATTACAGTACTACAAGATTAAATTTAGACGAATCATCACAGAACTTAACGTTTGGTGTACAAGTTCGTTGTATTCTCAATTTCCCGAAGAACGAAATATATTTTAGGTTAATTGATGAGTAACAAATATGGAGCATCATGACTTTGATTTCTTTAAGTTTGAAATCTCCTTTAGAATTTCATTTCAAATTAATGTAAATGCTGACGGAAATTTTCTAATCAAACTTTTCTAATCAGATAAACGCTCAAATTTCCTCGTTCAGTATTGGGTGCTACCGCAAGCAGCTAATGGTAATTCTTTTTTAGGTATCGAACGCTCATATTTGCATGGAATTAATCGAGAAAGTAATGGATTTGAAATATATCCTATCGTTTCCAATTGTGAACTTAATCCTACTTGGTTTATTTTTTTTTAATTAGGTATTTACGTTTTCAATATACTATAAAAATATTCGGTGTTTAAGTTAGATTTTTTTAATTTTTTGAGATTGCTCCTTCTTCAAAAGCAAGAATTTCCGAAAATGTTCGCATCGCAATACTGCACTATCAGCAGACGGTAATACTAGCGCTTTTAGCTGATAAGATTCGATCTATAATAACAATTTGCCCTCTCAGTGCATCAAGGAAGTGCAACGGTGCAATTTGCGTCGACCCATTCGTCACAGTTGAGTGCCTCGCCTTCCAGGTTAAAAAATCGAACTTCTTAATTTAGAAATTACACATTCCAACCTGGAATTTTTTAAGCCCTTAACTGAGCATCCGGCGGTAACGGATGAGATTTTCCCGACTCCATCCCCTCCTCCCTGCAACGTCACTTCCCTACGTGGCCTCCCTTATATAAAAAAGGACACTTCATTAGCTCCGAACGCGTAGGGGAGAAAATGTGTTTTTCTCGCACACAGAGGCCTTCCTGTGGATGCTTTGATGTGGTTTCGTCTGCGTAAAGAATCCCTCAACCCCTTTTGCTCCATTTAATCAGCATGTGCCCGCTCCCCGTTTCCTCACGCCAGCACGTGCAGTTACTGGCACGGAATGCCCAAGTCGCCCGCTTCTCACCTCAAAATAATGCCGTCCCACTCTCACCTCTTCAGAAGTGTCCCTTGGTCGAGATCTCGTCTTTCTATTCACCTGTTCTGGGGTCCAATTTAAAATTTTTCTTTCCTCAATTTAGATCAAAGTGTAGGCCTTATTCCAATTCTATACTCTTAAGATTCGGTTAATATCGAGTGGAATAATATTGGAAATTAAAGTAACGTGGTAGCGGGAATCGAAAAATCTGTTTGAGAAAATTTTCCCCGAGACTGGCAGCATATTGTTGTTGACTTGTATGGTTTGTTCTGTTCTGTAATATTAATCGCTCATTCCTGCTACCATATCCTGATGAATGGAATGTTTCGTTTTTGTACAGGGTAGACAGAGCCGCACCCAGCCGCTCCTTAAGAATGCATCAAATAAATTGCCGCCCCTTAAAATTAAATACCAAAACCATACATTTCCTCATTTGCAGGTAAAAATTATTTTGTAGTAATTTGGGAAACAATTGTTTTATGACTTCTATGACATTAATGGTTCTCTTATAAGCAACAGTCTACGGAAGTTTCGATAAAACGCGCAAAACTGTTTGCAAATTAGAAAAGAGTCTCAGATCTCTAGAAAATATATGTATTCCAAAACATGTAGAGGATTTATTCTTGTTACTAACATCTATCATTGATTCCAATTCTTCAATTAAATTCACTGCACGAATATTCCTTTTTTCGTCTTGAGTTATCCGTAATTCTTTCCTCAAAATGTTTGCCAATTATTAATTTCACATAATTCTCTCTCCTAGATAATCTGTATGTATCACACAGAAAACAACAAATAATGTTGTTGCAATAATAGTAATGGTTTGCTACGCATCTGTTACCGCACTTTAGATGCTGCCGCCCGGGTGCGATGCACCCATAGGACGGCGCGGCTCTGTGGGTAGAAAATAACGTATCTTTCATTTACCGTAATCACAGTTTTATTCTTGGCTTCGTTGGTATTTAAAATACTAAGGTGATACTGAATACCTGCATTCATTTGACCGCTTACTTTATGCTATGAGTAGTAATTATTCATGTTGCAGTTGTGTTGTGGAAGTACTCCACGCATAGAATTCTCTAAAAAGAAAGCATAGGAAAAATATCTCACTCCACATTTTGTCTGATGAGCCGCATCCCCTCTTACAATTTTCGCAGCTAATTGTGGAGGATTCTAGGTCGGGTATATGTATGTATTGAATGTACTGTACAGCCAGTTAACGGTTAGAAAGTGTTTATAGCAAGTTCAAGTCTGTTTCTATCCAAGTATATTTTTTTCTGAATCATTCAAAGGGCATTTATAACTGGAACTATATACCACCAAGATGTGCATAAATATTCATCCTTTCGAAATTATTTAGTTACGTAATTGTGATGCTTATTGATTCATCGTCATTGGTCACAAACGCTAATGATCTATTTGTTGCTGTTTTTATATCGCAGATCCCCAAGTCATCCTGTCCCTTCATCCTCTCATTAATTCTAGCATTAACATTTACCATCACCTGCCTCTCCTAATTTAACATAGGCCATCCTCTATAACTCCTCCTCTGCTGCATTCCTTCCAACGTGCCTTTGGAAGTCTAGGAAACGGGTAAGGATGATTTTGCACAAGATGGTGCGCATCCAGGAAAAATCTCAAGGAAGAATGGACTTTAAAAAATGTCTGACGATTCCCGGTCCCGTCAGACTCTCCATTCTTCCTCAGAAGTCCATTCTTCCTTGGGACCTTTGGGAGTCTACATGCCTTAGGGTTTATCTCATTAATATTCCTCTTCTTTTAATGTTCTCTCTAAAGAACTTAATAAATCATTCGTTGGTTCATCTGTCACTCATCGAATTTCCAATTGGTGTGAAAATAAAAAAACTAGCTTCTTTGGTATACCAGAACACCATCATTCGTGACAGATGTATTTCCAATATTCGTTAGAATTCGATTTTGTTTTTTACTCTGATTATTGTTCCGTTGCAACATTCGTGCCTCTTTCACTTTGTACTTGTTAATTTTCCCTATATTTGTGGAGAAATTCTAGTGTAACAAAATATGAAAATTGTGGATTATTTACTCAGAGGGGTTTTGGTATTTGGTCGCAGCTGAGCAACTTTAATCTAAGATTTTGTAGGAATATTTTGAATAAAACATTTCCGCCAGAATTCGTCATTTCATTCATTTTCGGTTAAATAATATCGTGAATTGACCAGTATTCTGATTTCAAGCTATGTCCCAAATATAGGAATCCATAGGTCTGAGTTAGCGAAAGTTTTTATACTTATCCTTTTCTATTTGCGGTAATACAGCGTTCATAGCATTGGACAGGGAAACGTAGATATTGACCCAAGATATTAGGTTCGGAGTAATCAAAATCGGTAGAAGAAATCAGGACCTTCCTGCTAATGGTAGACGATGAATTTAGTGAGTTCCCATTTTTTGGCACTCGGTGTCTCTTATCGCCTTTACTTTGAATCTTTTTCACGAGAGGAGGATTTATTTTAGATCACCGCATCGGCATCTTTCCTTAAGAATCAAGTTTACACTAAGGAAAGATAACTTAGAATGGGAAAGGATTATTCTGATAAGATTTTCACACTTAAATTATAGCAATCTCAACGTTATTTTCGGATGTCTTTTGCCGTGATGAATTACGTACCTCATCGTGTGTGTCGTTTCCCATTATTGTTTACTCCACTGTAATGTAATGTTTTCTATCTTGTTGTTAGTTCAAAGTTTTCTTTCACACTTATAATTGATTGAGTTAATGTAAAAGAAGCTATTGAAATTAAAAGTCGCATTTATCGTCGTCACTCTGTTTTCATTTAATTCCTATTTGAAAGAATAGAAAACATAACTTTAGCTACGTTTTATGAAAATATCTATTGCTTATGTTCAATAATAATATATTCTCTAATCTTTTCCATTTTTGGGAGGCAAGATAATTATTGCGGGCGCGTAGTTTACGGAGCGTGGCCACCATTGCCAAGGAAGAGTTTTAAGTTGAAGTACTTTTCATTTTCTTCAGTTAAATGACGAAATGGACCATTAATCTTACTATAAATTCATAATAGGATAAAGCATCAATACATTTGTAGAAACTAAAGCTAAAGGTATCTAAATTTTTTAATAAAGCAGTCGAAAATTATTAAAGCTACTCATCTTTGATTGAGAGTTAAATTATTGTATTTATCGTATCTATGAACTCGGAGACGCTCATTAACTCCGTGGAGTTCCCTGTGAAATGAACCTGGAGTAGGGGAAGAGGGGGCCACAAGGCTTCATCCGCCCCAGGTAAAAGAAAATCTAAGTCAAATCTCTCTCAATTCTCTGTTGCAACTTGATATGCTGGTTTTCTTACTGTATAGGTATTATCTAAGTAATATTGCTGGGGCCATCCTCGAATTCGGAAGTCGATTGAAGGTCGATCAAAAAATTAAATCAAAATATACTGCTACAGTACGTAAGAAATGAATAAAAGCAATATGTCACAAGGGGCTCCACTCCGTTTAGAGAGACTGATTTCTCATGGCATTCTGATTGATATTGAGCGTCTCTGAGTAAACAGTCACTTTAAATCCACTCATATGTGATTGGTCTCCCTCCTCGCTTCCTAAAAGACGTATATTTTCTTTTTTCGCCTCAACAGCCGTGAAGATACATGTAATAGACCATGGTAACCTATTTTCATTAGGTTAAGCATAATTATCGTTTTTGAAAAGTTACTTATTTTCCTCATTTGCAGTGTTAAATATATTAAGTATTAAATTATATCTAACACGTCAATATAGCATTACGAAAGAAAAACCAGTCTCACTGTTTCTAACCTTTTCCGTTAATTGGTTAAATTTCCGAAATATTTGCTTAGTCGACCTTGGATCTTCTTCATAAAATCATACTTTAAATTGTTCATTTTTTATCATATCTGAAGATTTAGATAATATTCTATTCGTAGACGTTCGTATAATGTATATAGTTTACAAATAACAGGAACTTAAACTTAAAAAATCGCCTAGACGTGTTTCCTTTGTGTAGGTCTGTAAGTCGAAAAGAAAGATAGCTCGCGTTCTGATACCTTCGATGTTAAACACTAACGATGCATTACTTCCAAGACATTTACTTCAAAACCCATGCGGCGGAAAGGAAATTCTTAGGCAGTCACGAATCGCATTTTGGTTTGCTAAGGTCTCGAGAGAAACTCTTAAGGAATCATTAGATGCCGATTTTCTTTCAAAACGTCTCGGTTGATCTCGTTCAAGTAGGAAATGCGTTTTTGTTCAGAAACCGCTCAAGTGAGTGGGGAAAATAAACTTCCATCCTCTTTCATGTCGAAACGAGCTCGTGCAATTTCAAAGCGAACTGAATTTTACCTACATACACTTCTTGTACTCTCTCTCTCTTTTATTCCGAAGAGGGAGCATTTCAAGTCCTCAATACAAACGATCGCTTCGATGGGAAAGTTTTTGGCGTCGGGCGGAATTTCCGCAGAACGGGTCTTATCGTATGGAGTGCGTGTGGATTCGCCATTTTGTTTGCTGAATCTACCGCTGACTCAATGCCAGCGATTTATGTTCTTGGTGTTCGAACTTAGGTATTCGCGTCGAGGCTTAAAATTTGATTTAATTTCTATACGGTGTCATTTATTAGAAGAGTTAGCTCTGGAAATTTACGACCACATCCTCGTGGTAACGTTTAGTGCAGAAAGGAGAACAGTCTGCTTTCTGGACAGATCCGGCCTTTTTCGGCGTTCAATACCGCCTTATCTCTACTTCGTGAAGCAATATCAGGGTAAAAATCATATTGAATTTTCTTAGTCAAGTTAATTCAAGTGAGTGTAAAGTAGAAAATGTCATTAAGTTTTCATAACGATTAATTCCGTTTTGCTACGTACGATTTTTATGATAGACGATTATAATATATTTACTCCAGTAGAGCCTGATGGTTTTACGGCCTAATGGTTTCATATTGTGTATAACCGTGCGTCCAATTATGGAAGATTCCCGACTCCTGTTTTTGTCTCAAGTATTACTCCGAGATGAATGGAAAAAGTGAGTTTGGTCGATAGAAATACAAACCGTTACTAGAGATGGTCGGAGAGGAGAGGGTTTTAATTGAAGTAATTGAACGTTGACTGAGGAAATGGGTGGATAAAGAGAGGAGAAGGATCGTTAAAGAATGTGATTTAGGGTAGAACACAAGGGGAAAAGCAGAGGGGAAGACAAAGACAAAAGTTGTTAGAGACATAAAGGGTGGGGTAAGTTAGCAGGAGACGAAGGAAATGGCGATTAGTGGAGAATATTAGGGTACATGAACCTACCGAAAGGTAGAACATTTATATATGTATTACTCCGAGATAATGCGTTATTTTGATAACGGATTTTGTTGTAATCAGTAATTGGAAGTCCTTTCGTTTAGTGTCCTTTAACCTTACTTACTGTATAGACACCTTGTTAGTTTACAAGTAAAAAGTTAATGAAAACATCTTGATTAAGATAAATTATGGTTTACGTAACTTCTCGTGTATAAAAGCGTTTTATGATTTAATATGAACTCACTATATTGTAATCTATATTGAAAAAGAGAATCACTTTGGGATCAATTTCTTTTGTGCTATGTAATTCTTCCGCGTATGCACACATTTCTTTTTGCACTCGTTTTTTTTATCGATTTCTTTTGTCCTTTCGTAGATTTAATTCACAATCATCTATTTTAGTAATACTATAGAAAACTAGCGTAAATGTGGAGTGTAAAATTAGGGCCCGGCAACCCGGGTCAAATAGTTTTCCGTGAATTTCATCATTCTAAGTGTAGGGTATTATCCCTAGCGAACATTGGGGGGCTGTTATAGAAAAATAGAGCCACTAGGAAATAGAAAAAGAAGGAAGATAAAAACCAGCAGCCGGATACTTGGGCAAAAATTTTCCCTCCTTAGGAATCCAGGATTTCCGTTCCATAGCTGTTACGCTCTTTGGTATAAAAAGGAGGGTTGGTGAAGGATCTTGCAACTTCCCCTTGGTTTTTGTGGATTGTCGCACCCTCTTTCTATCCGAAAAACGGCCATGTTGAAAAAAGCAAGGAGAAATAGCGATTGGAGAGTGGATAGAATTTGGATAACTCAAATTATTTTCTTGCCTATTCGCGATCATTGATAAAATTTCTTTGTAATTTATGATGTAGTATTGAGGTGATTAGCCAGCTCATATGATAATAGTAATTCTCTGGCTCTTAAGTTATGGTATTAATGTACTTACCTGCTTGTTTGTTATACCTCGGACCCTTTATAATTTTAACACTACCTATAAGTCTGCGTTGGCTAAATGATGGATTTTATTAAGATTATTATTGCTGTAACTCCATCGGAAATTGGAACGAGTAAAGTATCTGGTATGTGTACAGCGACCCCTAGGCTGGCAAGCGTGGCTTCGGGCTCCCCCCTGCACCTTCAGTGGTGGCAGCATTTTGAAGAAAATCGGTAATTTTTGGAAAAAATGTTATGGTTATAGTCTGAAGAGATCTACAAATACCGATTACACAAACTTTTGTTATATCGATCCGTTATTTTTCGTAAGAAAAAGCAGTTTAAGGAAAATAGAAATTTAACGGTATAGTCTTTTCTCGTTCGTATTAGAAGTGAAATATATAAGTTAAAATAACGGCTGGTACGAAAAATGTTTCTGAACGTACAAAGGTTGTTATTCTATCATCTCATCTACTCTGTGATTCAACTGGGTAACTAGATACATAGTCTGGAGCTTCCAGATCCTAGATTTATTGAAAATGGGCCCTAAAATGAAATTCCGGTTCTTACAAGCTGTAGCAGCCGTGGGCCCCGCTAGCCGTAGGACAGTCTTACGCAGCAATATTTCCTCACTGAAATGTTATCAGCTGCTTTAAGTTTACATGTTAACGTTATGTTTGTGAAGAAAATTTGAAGTTTTAGGTGCGGAATTTTCCCCCAATTAAGTCTTTCGCTATCCATGTGTCTATTTCAGAGAAAGTTAGATTTATTCATCTTACGTGAACGTGAATCTCGACATAGGAGAGGGCGGTTCCCTTTTAGAATTCTTGATCACATGCGATAACAGTAGTATTTTATTGGTGCAGATTTATTCAGGAATTTAATGGCTCAGGAAAACTTTATCAAGATTTTTCGGGCTAGTTTCTTGTAACTTTCAGCGTAAGTGTATTGTTTGCGGGGAAAATTATTGTAAGAGATACCAACTGCTATTTGTAGGAGATGCCACAGCCTCACTATAACGGTCAGATTTTGATCGTCATTGGATACATTTAGCTTTGAGACTGATTGTTAATGCAGTCTGTATAATTTGCAGAAAAGTTGTTATAGGAAAAGTTAGTCATTATTCACTTGAAATAATCTGAATTTCATTTAAGAGAGTTATTTTTCGGTAAGACGATTTAGCTTGGTTCTTGCTTCCAATTCTCCTCTATATAGTCATCGTGAGTTTTTATTGGTAAATCCTGAATAGGATGTGGTAACTAGATGATATACAGGAAGAAAACTACTATAATTTCCACGTAATAGATATTTATTTCGACTAGTTTCTCTACATTCTAGAAATCTTCAGGCAACATGATAACAATCCGATATTTCGTTTCCTAAAGCACTTTTCCACAAGGTTGAGCTTCACAACATTCGGAAACTTTCGGAAAACTAGATGATGACTTGGGTTTTATGTATAGCTGTTTTATATCCGATTAAACCGTGCGTTTTTAGCAAACATTCGCTCTTTGGATACAAAAATGGATTCCTATGTTATGTTTCTCTTTCTACTTTTTATGTATGTACCGAATTGTGTGATTAAACTTAGCATACTGTCGCATAGTGATACTCCGTGAGCAAGCAGTGATCCTACAGGAACATTTCGAGTATTCTCATCGTATCCACTCATTCCCGTAGCACAGGACACTTCCCATCTGCCTCTCTCACTCCAGCACTCTTTTCATTCTTCCAAGAGAACGCCGCTTTCCATCTTTTTCTTCTGGAAATCCTCTTTTTTTCACCATCACATTTTTTTCCAACCCTCCGCTTTCATCCCTCCCGGTGCCATTTAGGAAGGCTTTCGGGCAAGGGGAGGGTTCGGCGTGGAGGTGCGTTTTTGTGACGTAGGCACCAGCCCTCTCTGTAGAGCACCATACGACGGTATCGATCTAAAACCTTCCGGTACAGCACCGTGCCTTTTGGGCCGTTTGTCGGCGGAGGGAATTTTTTTGCGGGTTTCCTCTCTTATCTCTCACTGAGGATCTCTAGGGAGGAGGCGCCCGCCACGTGGGATCTGCGGGCGATGGATTTTTGGGGGTGGTTTTGCGATCGCAAGGATTACTGGATGGAAATGGGGATCGTTCGCTCCTCATCTTCCTTCGCTCTTTCGAGGACGGAGGCTTTAGGCAGAAATGGTGGTAGGGAACAGGCGTTTTGAGACCGTTCCGCAGTCGTTGAGGAGAATTGTTTTTATCGCCGTCGTCATTACGTAAAGAGCGGGATATTTTCGTTTACAGTCTTGTTGCGAAGGCGTCTAGTAGTATTTTTCGGTCGTTATGACTCGGTATTGACTGTTGGACCGTAAAAATAAATGTTCCGGTAACTCTGGGCAACGTATTGTGGAACAGGTCTCCGAGGATATTACTTGAGAAATTTATGTGACAAGTAATGGCGACCTTCATGGGTAGTGTTACAATAGCGAAGATCATGTATGCATATGTTTCTTTTTATTGCTAAAAATACGTACGCGTCGATTTAAGAAAAGTCGGAAATCTTTCCGACGTTGCATAGTTGTTGTATTCGTCAATCTTTCCTTTATTGATGAATGAGACTCGGTTCTTTCATATCTTAATAGCTTGTGAAGGAGGAGTAAGATAAATTGTTATATACGAGACGTAGATGTGTTATTATTATGCATTATTAGTTATTATTTTATATCTCAGCCTGTAAGAGGAGACTTGTCTCAATCTCGTCCAAATAAAGATGTTTATCGTAAAGAAACTACCATCATGTTGTTGGAATGGAATCGAGATTCTTGTTGTAATTGAGTGTTCGCCGAAAACTAAGTTATCATTCTAGTATCAATAAAAATCAATCAAATAAGGTTTGATTTTACGTACTCTATGATGGGCTGTTTAAGACTTGTAAAAAATATGTGAAGTTTTCAATTCCTCTCAATAAGAAAATAAAGTTCTCTGTTCAAATGTTATGATACTAAGGTATACTTTCGACTTTTGAATATGATGATTGCTTTATAGTTATGGAGGAACTTAGCTAATATAGGCTGCACAAATTGTCATACAGATTATTCTAGTTTATGAATATAGTTTATTAGCGATAGATTAAACTTTGAAAGGCTAAAAGCTTAGGCTTATGGCAGAATAATAACTTATAAAGGTGAATCTGATGTATGTTAATGTATTCAAGCTAATATATTTTATATAAAATTAAGGGAGTAAGTTAAGTAAGTTTGTAGAGAGTACGACGTGAAATGGACGAAGTAACTCTGTGGCTTTTAATTATTTTTATTTGTATTCATTAAAGCTCCTCATTATTTCGGCACGTGATTCCTTGTACTCTGTAGATAGATATCAGTACTTCGATCTTTCTATGGTTATATTCCACTCGTAAAGCATGTATTCGTTTCTGAGCGAGTTTCTTCAGCTGAAAGGCATTTTGAGAAGTTGGCAGTCGTACCTCATAAGTTAGCGCGGAAGACTCGTTCTGATCGCCGCACCCGTGATCCTTCTCGAAGTAACGTAGACTCCCACTGACAGCCCTCCGTCGACACCTGGATGTTTCTCTGTTTTCGGCCGGAAAAGAACCTTTCAATGGAAGAGAACTGCAGCTGGCCATCGTATCAGAATAGACTGTTTTATCCATAACGGGAAAATAGTTATCCGCGAAGAAATTGACGAGTATATTCAGTCTTTCGCAAATGAATGCCAGACTTACCTTATTAAATACGGTTTCGAACCGAATATAATCAGTCGTTTCTGGCCGTACTTCGTGGAACGACATAATGAAATAATGAAGGAAAACTGCAATTTCCACAGGAATATACAATTATTAAACGACGTGATGATCGCTCTGTGCTGAAACCTGTCGTTCAATTATATTTCTGTGGAAATTACAAAGTTTTCTTTTATTATTTCATTTCAGTTTCGAACCTTTTTCCTCAGTAATTTGCGCATATGTGATTATTTATTGTCATAAGGTATTTTTTACATTTGTTCGCGTTTTCAAGCATTCCGAGACTACGTAAACTTTCAGCAATGCTGTAACAATGTTCCCTCTTGGATGTTTGGTCAAATGGGTTTATCAAGTGTTCCAAACATTGACATTTTGGAAATTTTCAGGTCGTAACTCAGAAACTTAGGTTTTACGTCTCATTTTCGTATGATTCTAATGTTCTACCTATTGTCTTTGCAGAGCTAGTGATTTCGTATTTTAGACTATCGTTGTAGTTAAAATTTAGCATCCTTTTGTATCATCCCTTCCGCCAAAGATGCATACGAACGTATGCATCTTTAAAGTGTTCTACTTTCCGTGTGCCTTAATATTCCCTACTCAGCGCCTTTTATTTCTCTTTCTGGTAACTTACCCCATTCGTTATGTCCTCTAACAACTTTTGTCTTTTTCTTACCCTCTGCGTTTTCCTTGTAATCTATTTTCAATTACATTCTTGATAAAGATGCATGTACTTAAATTCGATGAAGTCGTCATTTTCATTCAAAGCAAATACGTTTGGCCAAATGATATTTTGTAAAAGATTTTCTTAGTTTGATAGTGGGATGATGAAGTAGATCAGGCTCTTGGAAGTATCATCTCTCTGCTGCATGAGATCCCATCTTTAAATATGTATGAAATTCGAAGTTTGGCGTAGCGTTCCTTAAGACTCTAAGAACAGTACTTCTGGGTCACGAAAAACTAATTTACAAAGAATGTATTTCTTTCATTTCGTATATATAACTAGAGAATTATTTAGGAACTTTTAATCCAAAAAATCATCCATTACAGAATTATATGAAATTAAAATTGTAATACCATTTGTCAATCTTCTGAAATGAAGAGGAAATGTTTACTATCTTCGTATTGACTGATTGAAATATCCAGCCTTTTCAGACTGGATATTTTCCAGAGAGTATGGCTTTCATCCATAAATCTTACTCGTTAAATTACTAAACAATTTCTCAAAAGTCTTTGTTTAATTTCCATGATTTTTATTTCGATTTATTTGTGCGATTTTACAAGCGCTCGAATGAATTGACCGAAACTATTCTGGATCAATGTCAGCGAAAGAAATTTTAAGATAAACACATCGTTTATATATTCCTTATCTCGTGAGAATTTTCCCCTCTTAATTCACGATCGCGCGCTACCAAACGTAAGGTTGTTTGATGGAGAGATATAAATTCAATTTACAGTCGCAGCTTTCGCCTCAAAGCGGCACCTTAATCTCTTACCAGATGTTCTTTATTTATTTCCTCGCTACTTGGTATGTATTGGACAGCAAAGAGAGGACGGAATTGTAGGTAACGGTAGCAATCTCCTGCTTTCATAGCGGAGCGTATTCAATTTTCACCTGGTGAAATAATCATATCGTTAAATGCTACGTTATCATTCCAATTCTCGGCGCAGGTAATGTTTAATCAATGTAGAAATTCTAAATATATTTTAATACCTATTTCTCGCATATTTATCAGCGTTGTCACGAGTAATTTTTGATTGCGGTCTGTGGTCGCTCAGCTCAGCTTTAATTCATTTGCTTTGTACATTAATAAATTATCTCGCAGAATACGTGATATATTTTAGGAGAGAATTCCGTATTAATTCGGATGCCAGTCGTAATAAACGGATGTATTTTGCAACCGATTTCCAATAACCGATTCCAGTTGGGCGAGGATTCTGGTGGGGAGTATGAAGGAATATTCTATTGCATTTTAATTGTTCTGTTTTAGGGAAGCAATCATGAATGAACTTTCATGCTGTTACTGATTATGAATTTCCCGAAATCTCCCCGTAAATCATAATGATGTGAAAAGTCCAGCTAAAAGGTGTAGTTGGTACTCGGAATTATATATTTTCTCTCATTTATTTTATTTACAAAATAAATGAGAGAATGCCTCACTTATTGATTTATATCCTAACTTTCGCTTTCCTACAACTTCCCTTCAAGTTTCTCATCACATAATGTAGATCTTCAAACACTTTACCTTACTCATTCTGGTGAGTACCGAGCTTATCTTTGTGGTGATTTATTAATGACTCATTTTCTCTCATTCTGTACGCATTACTTACTGTAAATTAAGTACCCATATTACGAAAAACCTCGGTGCTATGTTCTCAACCGTTTTGAGGTCGTGCTTTGTGGAAAGAAATGGTGTGTGATGGCTTTGATAAGATGAGCATGTCTTAATTCATTCACTGAAGTAACTTTTCAGGTTTTTGCTCATTCGCATGACTATCAGAATGTGCAGTTTTCGAGACAAAAGCTCTCGAGTAAACCATTATGCGGGGAGATGAATAGATCTTACGAACGTTCATTACCTTCTCCACTGTTTCTCAAAGAAATTCCCCTTGAACTTCTTTATGTTACTTTTCGCAGTAGTGTAAAGAGAATGAGAAAAAGGAAACGAATAGGACGAACAAAATTTTGTTGGCTTTTCGATCTAGAGGAATTATAATATAATTCATTGGTATCTTCTTTTGGTGCAAGTATACAAGTCAGCTTCTTCCTGAAGAGATCGTCTTTCGGGATGAATAAACTGTCCGTAGGTCTGGTCATGGTAGGTAGATGCGGCTCACAAGGATGTGTTTGAACTCACAGGGAATTATTCCGCTCCGTTTGTTTTACTCCAATGTCGTGAAGACACAATGTAGATCTTATGGCCCCGTGCATTTCTTACGGGAGAACGGCGCGTGTTGTTGCAACATTAGCGTAGAAAAAGAAAGTTGGCCAAAACTGATTTAAATATAAACTTTACAGGTTGAATGCTATGATAATCGAAGGAAAAATAAGAAGGTGATACTTTCAAGAAAATTTGAGAATAAGTTGCGGTCTTCTTTGAACCGATATATTTAGGTCTACCTTTCATGAAACACCGCCTTTCTTGGAATGAAAATCTGCCCCGTTTCATCAACTTTCTACCAAAGTTATTCTTTTTCCTGTTGAATATTTTGGTAACTTGAGGAAATCTATGGGAATGCCGAGAGTTTTCGGCTAAATGCATTGAGAAATTTTGTCGTTAGTTACTTTTCGTTAAAATTCCCTTGGAAAATCCTAAAGCAAGAAAGATTTATGGAGAATTTTCAATGAGTACCAATCTCGGGAAAAGAATTTTTCGTCTTTTATAACATTTTTTCTTTATTTGCTTTCCCCGTTTTTACTCATTTTATTTGTAAATATTTTCATTAGTATTTTTATTCCGATAATTTGCAACTAAAATCAATTATTTGTTAATGCATTTTTAAGTGTTACTCAAAAGTTCAAATGTACTTTCCCTTAGTATTTATTCATTTTGATCTATATTCTTGGAATATCGTAGTTTTGATTACAATATTTTTAATAGTTTGCATCGATCAGGCAAGAAATTAGCGATTGGTGAATAATTATTTAGTGTTGATCCGTATTGTTGAAAGGTACTAGATTTGATAAATGTATTTTTTCATTGTAATACGTTAACGAGACACTGTATAAGTTTTCGATTGTTATGTTCGAAGCGAGATAAAAATAGCAGGTGGTGCAAATATGAAAATCGTACCGGTGCATTCAAAACGGTTCCCACCTCTCTAAGTGTTTAGTTTTCCCTCTTATTCGAGAGATAAAACGTTCTCCCGCGCGCGCACTTCCGCCCATAGCACTTTAAATACCCATCATTTGGGATCATTCGGTTTTTTGCATCATCTCTTTACGGCTTATATAGGCGTTCGATACGGCGCCTAAGCGCCATGCTCATTGTGTTCGTAAATTATTGCCGGCGTTTTCCCTATGTCCAACTAGTTCCGCATGGAAGGCAGCATTATCGCCCACGTGTTAATAAAATGAAAGTGTTTTCATGCGCCGTAGTCTGGGAGTGTTCCTAAGTACGTCAGCCCCTCCACTGCTCCCGCGTGATTCGATGGTGGGTGCAGCGGGCATGTGCAGCGCGGTGCGATGCTCCCCCTTCAACCTCCCTGCTCCTCTGCTGGAACTATCTCGTTTTAGTGTTACGTCGGACGAGGCACTCGCCGCTCGTCGATGGGATAATGAGCTCGCGAGTTATTTTTAAGGTTAGCGCCTTCCGTAGGTTGATGTAATTGGTTTGTGCGTCGAGGGCGTTGTAGAAGAGAATAAAGGGAGTGCTTCCAGCGTTGACTCAAACTTCGCGAAACGAGAGTAATTCAGCATTCCCTGATGTTCATGGTTAAGTTTCTTAATCAGAGTTTCGCGACCACTTGGTGTTCCGCTTAATTGCCCTTGTGTCGCCCAATCTTTGATTCGTAAACCTTCGAAATTTCACCGAACAGATCTGATAAGTATTTCATTGTTAGACGAAAAATGGCGATGACAATATCGCATCATCATCGTCCTAAGTTAACAACCCAAAAATTGGTTTGTTACAGCTCGCTAGACTCCTATTCCCAGAAATTCGCATTTTTCTCCATTAACATTAAGCAATACCAACCTCTCGTTGTCTAAATAGGCATACCGCTGCAACCATAGAGCTGTAACCCTTCCCGTCCACAATGCCTTCTGTCCTTGGGAAACAACCTTACCTTACTTTGTTCCCCTTCTTTAGGTCAATATTTCCCAGAGATTTCTCTTCGTTTGCTCTTCGAAGGATTCTTCCTTTTTTTCCGCTTTTCCCATTTATTTTCGTCATTCTTCTGTAGTACCACAATTCCATCGCTGCTAATTTTATCTTCTCTGCTGTTACAGTCCACGTTCCACCTCCATACCTTAGGAAATGACTGTATCTGCGAATTCCATAGTATGCCTGCTAACTTTCCAGTTTGCCAAATAAAATAATTGGCACTATCTATAACATTGCATAAAATGCTCTTTAAGCCCGAGTTCTAATTAATTGTGCATTCAAGGGAAATTGATTGTTAAACTACGGTATAGTGGTTGGAGTGCAAATTTTGTAGCCCTCTGTGCCTGTTACGAATTGGATGTTTGGGGTTGTATATGAGATATCATCATAATCCCAGCTGTAGTTGGTCTGACTAAGTTAAAGTTGACTATCGATATTTTGTGAAGAATTACTAGCCAGATAGGAAAATGTATCAAATCTTAATGCTCTCTAAAGTTTTTCATTCATTCATTCATTTAGAATGAATATCTGAAATGCCTAAATTCAACAGGTATTTTGCATCCATGATAGAAATTTATTTACTTAATTTGTAAACAAATAAATATAATCGAGTACCGAAAGATTAATCAAAAGTTACCATTATTTCCGTTAGAGGAATTTAATTACGAATGAAAACGCGATATTTATGTTAATTAAAGCCTATAACAGGATTAAGGTTATTAATTACATAAATATTTATTTCAAATGATATTATTTCTCTTCCGACAGCGTATAATTTAGTTACCTACGTTAGGGAACTGTATATTTTGCTAGTATATAAGGTAATACGTCCAGTATCCCAGAGGGGTTATTTTCTGCCTAAATACTATTATTCGGGCTGTCGTTTCCTATATGTAAATAATAAGTCACATTCAGGGCATTATCACTTGTTAAAACTCATTATTTTTTGTTTTTATTTAAGTTTTTGCTAAATGCTGCTGAAATGATTACTTAAGTCGATATTATTCCTTGATTTCGTGTGCCAACTTTCATCCGAAATTGTCACCAAACGAGAATATAAGAAGTTTACTTAAACAATACACATGTTGCGTAGAGTATAGATATCGTAGTAGTAGTAATAGTGGACATCTATCTAAAGGACGGCATTTATGCTTGGAAGCTTCTTTTTTGCACTCAATCTTTAAAATCATTTCCTTGCTTTCGGAGGGAGAAACATAAAAAAAAAACTTTTCCTCTTTTAAATAACTGTATTTCCATGGTTTAAGCTATATTTAAAAATTCTGTTAGTCGATTTGTTGAAAATAAAAAGTTTCGAGTCACATGGCAATTGAGAAAAAAGTTGGCCCATGGGGGGATCGAACCCGCGACCTTCGCGTTATTAGCACGACGCTCTAACCAACTGAGCTAATGGGCCAGTTGAGTGTAGACGCTTAGTTTCTGGAAGTAAATCCAAGGGGAGTATATCGTACCTGGAGTGGGTTTAAGCTATTGGAATCCTACGGTATAATTATTTCTAACTACTTAAAAACTTGATCCTCTTCGATGAAAAGTGTTCTCGAGGTGTATGATGGTGTAAATTCAATAATATCGCTGTGTTACTCTGGTTTATATATATCCTTGCGAGTCAATTTAGAATGCCAAGGAACTATATTTTTTGTTTAAGCAATAATAATTATATGCAAATTAAATCCTAAGAAAATTATTTATTTTCCATTAAATATCATTGCAGAGGAGTAACAATCTTATTATGTAAGAAGGTTGATAATTAGAGAGGTCTTGTTCGTATAGCAGATTTTGAAGTTTTCGAAGAAATCAATACTTAGTACAATCTAATCATAATTGAAAAGATAATCCTAACATAACTATATATCTAATCTTGCGTATGTTCGACCTAAGATTATATTAGCTGTTCGATTTTTAAGTGAAAATTCAGTTTCATGGAACAAAGTAGGTACTTTGTAGGTACTTGTAGTCGTGGTTTAGCGGTTAGCGTGCGCGGCGGTAAGATTGAATTTTTGTGCTCCTAGATAGCCAAGTGGGCAACGCGCTCAACTTCTATGAAAGCGGTCCTGGGTTCGATTCGGTGGGGGCCTACGTGCGAAATGACCTAAGCTGTCGAAGCACTTTTAACAATACTATCACTACAACACATGGAAAAAATCATCGTTTTGGATTTTAAATAAAATTCGTCCATTTTGCATCGTCCAAGTTGTTCTAGTCAGTAATGATGGTTTTTCAAAGAATCATATCTTATATGTTTGACCCCGTGCTGCTGAAATAGCTTAACACCAGGTCGCATCTAAGCAGAGTTGCACGATACGATGAATAAAATTACTATTCATTGTTCAAGTTCAAAGTTTTCAACTGTAAATAGCAGCAATTGCACTGACTAGGCAAACCGAATCGCAGTGTAATACTTATTTTCGGGAGTTTCGACAATTTGAAATTGGTTTAATATTCCACCATTTTTTACTTTGGATTCATCACGAGGAATTGTTGAATAAAACACGATTTTGAACAACAAAAATTACGTCTACTAATCCACAATATATTATTGTTAGATGATGTAATCTGTTAATGGTAACATGTTTCATAGTGTCTGGCTTGCGCATGTGCGCTGTCGTTTGTATTTTGTTCTGTGGTGCTCTTGTATAAAAAAATAAAAAAACTTCCTCGTTGACTATTATGTGTGGATGTCTTTAAGATAACAGGATTAATATATCTAAGCATCCGGTAAAATACTTAAAGATTACAACAAAATAACGACATATATCGTCCATGTTCACTAATCCATAATATACTACATATATGGTGGATTTAAAATGTAATTTTTTTGTTCCAAACCCTGTTTTATTCAACAATTCCTCGTGATGCCATCAAGATTCCACGATGTGAGGGCCTCCTCCGTGAGTTTTATTTAGAATTATTCCAGCGTTTCCTCAAGTAAGTCAACATCAAAATTTAGGTGGTTATTCTTCATCACTGTTTTTATTGAAGATTCGAATCTGACCTCGTTAATTTCTCGTAACATCATAACTGCTTTGGCGCAAGCCCCTTATACTCCTCGTTATCCCATATAGAGTCTCTTTTGTTTTTCTGACTGCCCGGATCCTGAGCATTGCCTCTCTCACTTCCTGTCGATGTCGACCTTGGGAGATTAATCCCTCGCTGCTACACGAGGCCCTTTTTGTAACCATCCCTCCATCAACCCCATGCGCCCGTTGTAAAACTCTTTCCGACATGAGTGCAGTCCTCAAAGGGAGAAATTTCTTAGGCGATCGATATGGTGGACCAATGACCTTTGTCTCCTTTTTTATCACAACATCTAGCTATAAATGCCCTCCTTACAAAAGTCGTCACCCCGAGGGCTGGTTGGATCCTTATCTCCTCCACTTCTACATATAAAAAGCCTAGGAAAGGAAATGTTGCTCACTAGTAAAAGAAAATAGGTAAAATAAGGAGTTAGGTAGTTTGACTTGCTTTCCTCGATGAACCAGAACGGTGTAAGTGGAAAATTCCAAGCACGTACAGCACAATGACCCTAAAAACTTAGTGTGTTTAATAAGTAGGGACCAGTATAAATTCCATTATTCAGCATCATTGATATCTAAAAAGCTTTCATATTATCACTAGTGTAGTGTAACTATCATGAGCTAGACTTATGAATATAAGTAAATGAATTATATAATTTCATGAATCAGAAAGCGAATGAAAAGTATTCCATTCGCAGAATATTGAGGGAGGGACCTTTTAAATACGAGTTCGTAAATTAAGGCAATAAATGGGCTAAAATATTCCCGTTGGACCTAGTTTTGTACAGACCCTAACTGATCATCTTATGCTGCTCTATCGCTAATTCTGATGTTCTGTCTGTAAGAGCAACTAAAAAGAATATGGTTGCAGATTTTCATTAACTATGAAGAATAACTTAGAGATTCCTGGAGCTTTCTGGCTCGATAAACATTTAATTCATTAAAGGTATGTCCTAAAAATCACGCTTTAATTCGGCTCCAAGAATCACTATTAAAATAAGTAATAGTATCCAAATGCATATAGATTATAAAAATACATACGCCCAAAATAAGTCCATTGGAGAGCTATCTATGCTCGAACTTAATTATTTATTGAAAAAAAAACGAAATACAGTTCATGGGCCTTGCATAGGATGCAATTACAGTTAATAAGAATATCAAACAACAATACATGTATAATTGATACGAATAAAACATAGTGCTATAAGTTCCTTCTTTCATGGCGTTGTAGTAGGTCCACATAACGTAAAATAATAGAATGATGTAACGTTTACTCCTAGTACGAAAAATAGTTATATTGACAACCTAGATTTCGACGCATCGCGTCATCATCAGGCATTAGTGCCTATTAATGGTACGGGTTGTTTATCTACTTTAACTAATAATAATGCACAAAAATTATGTAGAGAAAGAGTTTCAAGATAGTTGAGATAAAAATCTATTGCGGAAGCCTTAACTATGTGGAAATTCATATCTGGTAAAATAAAAATTTTCAGCGAATTTCAATTTTAAAAGATAGTTAAGGTTTAACTAACATAAGGATTCGTACGTAATTAATTAGAAAATAATCGTGACCGATAGATACTGCTTTTATATGTTTTAAGAACCGAACTAGGGGAAATTGACTTTTTAAAGCAGCAGGATTGACGTATGGTGACTCCATACCCTAATTTTCTTTCTATATTTGTTACCTTCCGTGATCAATGAAATTCTAATAACGTAACTGGCGGTTGTAGTTGACTGCATTGAAATCTCGAAAGTTAAAACGGCGTTTATCGAACGATTGTGATTGTATATACAAAAAAGGATAATCGTAATTGGTATCTCTAAACAGCATGCGAATGGATGAAATGAATTAAAAAGGTATAAATATCGATTTTTAATCGACGTCGGACGGTTTCCTGATTCCTTGATCTTTTCAAGTGATTTTTACTGCTGAAAATACATTCCACGTCTCTCTTCATTCAGAATGCGTTAAGTATATCTCTAGAGTCAATTATGAGATATTTTCCCCGCAAAGTCTAAATTGGTTTTTTGGTTTGTTCGGTCGTGCAGTTATTGAGTCGCTTTCATGTCGAGAGTGCTCGAATTAAAGGGGAAAGATCCGTACTCAAATTAAAGAGAATGTCGCAGAACGAGGAAAAAATATCGTCGTTATCTAATTTCCTACCTGGCGGAATTGTGACAGCTTCGTAAAGCGTTTATTTCAAAATATTTCGCGCACACGTGCCTAATTTGCTCAATCATCGTCATAACCCGTTTTATATTTTTCGCATTTAATTCCGGGATGGTGTTTTGATACTCGGGATTTTGTTTTCATTCGGCAGCGTTATTACTTCCTCATTACGTTGTTATTTTGCGATCAAAATTTCGTTTTGTTGGTAAGCGCAAACGGGCGTTAAATAGGACATCGATGTGAGTCTTCTTTGTGGAATTAATTCCATACGAGTACTCTCTTTTACTATTTTTTGTGTTGGGTACTGCATATTTTTAGGCGTTTTAGATGAAACTCTTTTACGGAAGTCATTCAAAATGTTGATTTTTATGTAAGTGTTATTCGTACAAAATATACTGCTTTGCTGAAAGATAATTTTACGTAAGTATCTTTGTAGAAAATACTTATTGTGTACGAGAATTAGAAAGTTTTTTGATGTTCTTGGATCGTGACAGATTTCGTGAATTAGCTATGATGTGCTCAGATCGGAAAATTCCTTTTCTGCTCTTTTTCATTTGAGTTCTTCTCGATTTTGGAAGAGGATTGAGAATCATTTAATTATATTGCGGACATAGTGAATATTTCGAAGTTTTTGAAAATGATTATTGAATGTCTCTATATTTAATATATTTGAACATATCTATATTCCGTTAGGTGGGCTTGAAAACTCTATAAAACTTTCAAGTCAAAAGTCCATCTATCCAATTATATCTAACTAAAGGTTAATTAATTTATTTATTTAAATTCACGCTGCAATTTGGCCTGAAGGTGGCAGGGTAAAAAGTTTTCCTTCGGGCCGGATTTGAACCAGCGACCTATGGATTTCTGCTATAAATTCCTCTACAGTCCACCGCTCTACCAACTGAGCTACCGAAGGCGCTTATTATTGTAATATTGCCATTTTTGTATATTTTTATGCCACTGAAACTTAAATTGTCGTGTGACAGACAATCAGTAGGTTTAGCAGCCCTGATTTTGATCAAACATAGCAATATAGATAAAAAATACACGTTTGCGATTCCAATGGCTCTACTTGTTGAGATAGTACCAGGGTATGTATTTGTATTTGACATATGCCATCGAAAAAGTAATTTTGTGGTACTGTATGATTGAAGACATGATATTGAAATTATACTTTGAAATCAGTCGTTTATTATAATTCTTTCTTTATGAATTTTATCCATTTCTCCCTTTTTTATGAAATATTTCCTGAAATATATTACTAGGAGTTGAAACCCTTAAACGAATCATTTTTTTGTATTCTGAATGTCCTAAAATTCCTATGTTTAATCTTTGTCGAGCTAAATTGTTTTTTAATTAGGGAAACTAATGGTAGTCCAAATTAGTGGTAGTGTCGGCTGCTTGTTAATATTGTTGATAATTCAATCATAGATTTGTCTTTGGGAAAAGAGATCGTTTTTGTCTTTAATAAATGTTCCTTTTGCCAACTCAAGTACTTGGAGGAATTCATTAATGCGAGTTACATCTAGCTTTCCCAAGAATAATCGGTATTTGGTTTTGCGATATCCTGGGAAGAGATGAGTTATGTTTCGAAACACTTAGTTTCTTCTTTTATCAATTTCGAGGTCGTCCATGACCTCACCGGATCTACTTGCATCCCACGATGTGCTTGGATGTGAGATAATATAGGGACTTCCATTCACCATTTTCTTGCCTCGTGGGATGCTTCTTCCCACTTCATTCATTCATAGAATGTATTAGGAAAATGTGTGTCGAATAGGATGAGGAGTAATTTGCATCGATCTCCCTCATGATAAGAACTAAGGGCAAGGGTTTGAAAATATCACCGTAAACACTAATAAAACCTTTTATGTGAAATTTTACATTTTTGTCGCGCGATTTTATTGGAAGTTTTTTATTAAAGTGGGTACTATTAAGATACCTTTTTATGTATATATTCTGATTTCATTCATAGAAACTCAATTGACGTTGATTCCAAATTTTATTTATTTTTACACTTGCCTTTTATACAGGCATTAATTGGAATAATTTGAAACATTTAATGGAAATGACAAATTGAATGCTAAGGTTGGAAAAATGCGGAGTTATTAACCGTTAAAGAAAAATGTTAGCATTTTTTTAATGATATAAATCACCATAAGTATAGAATTTTTGTGATTTTCGCGGATAAGGATTTCATATTCGTTGGCGTGCGCTGAAGCAAAGCCTTGAATGTATGAAAATTCCCGGTGGTGATTGTTGCAGAGGCTGCTGGACTGCATTGACGGCCTTTGAATGCTGTGTTGCCACATTTGAATAATAATTGGAGGACAGGGTATCCCATTGGTGATATATCTTCAAAAACATAACGCTAAATTTAATTTTTTTTAATTTCCAGTGCCCTTACAAATATTCATTCATTGGACAGTTACAGGAGAGGCGTAAACAGTAATAATCTACATCTACATCAATACCCTACAAGCCGCCTTTCGGCGTGTGGCAGGGGGTGTTAACACCGGATGCTCGCGCTATTTCCTTATTTTGTTATTATCGCGTATCGTTCGCGGAAAGAAAGAGTCCCCAAAACGACTTGTCCTAGCATCTATTTCCCTTATCTTGCGCTCATTATCAGATCGGCCAAGGTAGCAGGGGGGTCGCATAATATTGATAACGTCCTCCACAAACGCACTGTCTCGAAATAGATGAGCACACACGACCATTCCCTAACCGGAAAAATCAGATCAGCCGGGACTCGACCCCAGGATCTTAGGGTTGGAACTAGCCTGCTAACCACTCCGCCACCGCGGCCGAAATATTTCTTTTAATCATAATGAAATGTTTTAGAAGATCGTAACTTTGTATAAGTGCATCGATGTAATGACCTCGCTATATATCTACATCTACATCAATACCCTGCAAGCCGCCTTCCGGCGTGTGGCAGGGGGTATAAACACCAAGAGTAGAATTACCTCTTTAATTTATTGTTATCGCGTATCGTTCGCGGAAAAAAAAGAGTCCCTAAAGCGACTTGTCCTCGCATCTATTTCTCTTATTTTCTCTCACTGTCGCATAATACCAATTGCGTCTCCCGAAAATGTGCTTCCTCTGAATTTATCTACCAATCGCAGTAGCTTCTAATCTCCTTTCTTTCAAGGATTCCCAACCTGCGTCTGAGAGCATTTGCGTTACGCTTGCATCTCTATCGTACTTTTTAACAAAACGTATCGCCTTACGCTGCACTTTCTCGAGTTCGCGAGCGTTCGTTTCATCTGCTGGATCCCATATACTCGCCTCATATTCCAGATAGGGCTTAACTAACGTGAAATAGCATCGCTCTCTTACTTTTTCATCGCAGCTACCTACGATATGCTTTATAAAACCGAGCTTTTTAGTTGCTTTACCGCATATTTTTCGAATATCTGCGCTCCAGTTTAAATTATTGGTAAGGGTGATTCCAAGATTTTAGTTGCTTTACCGCATATTTTTCGAATATGTGCGCTCCAGTTTAAATTATTGGTAAGGGTGATTCCAAGATATTCTACTGAGTCGACTACAATTAAATTCGTTCCACTAACTTTGTACGGGTGGTTCTGACGCAATTGTTTCCTTTCAAAGAAATTTACTACAGAGCATTTATCTACATTAAGGTCTAGTTGCCATTTTTCGCACCACATTTGTATATGAGCTAAGAGTGGAGCACTATTTGAGAAGCACGTTTGAGAGTGAAGCACTATCTTCGTCACTTGATATTTCTCTATATATTACAGAATCATCCGCAAATATCCTCACATTGCTATCGATCTTATCGCTTAGGTCATTGAACATATCAATGAATGCTTTCCTCTCTCAGTCTCGATCGTTAGCACATCCAAGATGAATATGTGCTTTCAACTACCTGACTCCGTCGGTTGCCAACGGATATCTTTCTGTGGAAGCGCACACATTTTTGAGGATTTTCATTCATTTTCAGGAATTTATGGCGATGTATCGTTTCGTAGATTCAATAACTCTTCAAAAATCCGAATCGTTATCCCTCCACAACGAGAAAAAATGTCACGAACGATAAAGAATGCGCGCTCTTTAACAAATGAACAAGCTCGATTATTGGACGTGGTTTTGTGCTTTTCTTTAACTTGAGAACGGCTCGGCGATATTGGTTTAGGATACCCAATTAGTCATGAAATGATTGGTTAATTAAAAGTACGCTCCGTCTCCAAAGTGAATCGGTAGGCCCAATCGACCTTTCCATTATTTTGTTTTCGAATCTCCGGAATTTGATTGCTGAGGAAAATCTGCTTGATAATTCATATTCTTGTTAGTTTCGCGAAAATTTCATGGTAATGCTACGGAAGAGTAGAGTCTACTGTTCCATAGCATTACCATGAAATGGTTGACGCGTTGTAAACGTCAGAATGAAACGATAATAAAAAAACTTGTTTTTTGATGTATACGATGGTCTGATTTTAATTCCCTATGTCGAATATTTATGGCAAATTAACTTAAGACTACGTATCTGTAGGTCTAAACTGCGATGAGGTAAATGTATATTAATGTACAGTGATTTCTCGACTTACGAAAAGCTCAACATGCGAACTTTTCGACTTTCGGACTTTTTCCTCACTCCGTTTTGACCTCGGGATACGAATTATATAACCGGAAAGGTATAATGAATATCTGCGTTTCGAGATCCGTACTTTTCGAGTTACGAACTTCCAACTGGAACGATTTAACCTCGTAAGTCGAGGTGCCTCTGTATTTGCATTAACGAACGTTTTAACTATTGAAAAACGTCAGACGAATATGTTCTTCATTACAGCTGAGTTACAGATTCCAGAATAAAGTCAGCATCCCTGACTGACTAAAATGAAAGTGTTTGTCTCTGTAATTACGTCGCACATTATTATCATTTACTAAATTAATACTGTTGATTAATTATTTATGATTACAATTTATTAAAGCAAATAAAATATCAGCCAGTTTTTAACGGTGCGCTCTAATTTTCATGTAATTCTTGACGTTGTCTAACTTGCATTATACTGTTATATTCTGAGAACTTGTAACTGGGAATGCCTACGAATGCATTAATCTCCATTATATTTTGAAATGAGGAATATTCTCTTCGAGATTACTGTCATGCAGAAAATATCATTCCATTTAGGTATTGAATTTTCCTGCCACCGCATTTTTGATGAATGTAATACCTGTTATTTATTTGTCTTTTGGTACAATACAAGAAAAATGATTTATTTACTTTTCTCCCGGGTTCTCTCGGATGTGGTATTATGGAAGATCCTGAGGTATTAGTGATGCTGCATAATGGAATTAATGCTGGAAACTCAGTATTGAATACAATAAAATGTCATACAGGGCACCATTGATCTGTACTGATCTGTTTTGTTTTTCGTTTTGGAAACATTCCGGCTCATCGAGGAAATAAGGGGCAAAAAACCTCCGGTTCACCTCATCCCCTCCAATTTTTTATAATATTCTAAGAAAGTGTTATTCCTAGGGTCTTCGAAGTGCATTTCTGAGGACTTAATTTACTTAAAACATTCATGCATAGTGAGTAAAACTAGAGTGAAGTAACGCACTCCTCATCTCCTCATAAGCTTTTATTTAGACAATATTCTATGAAAGTGTTATTCGTAGGGTCTTTGTGCTGCATTTATGCGAACTCATTTCATTACAAGCATTTCAGCATAGTGGAAAAAGCAAGAGTTAACTACCTCACTCCTCATCTCGCCTCATTCCCTTTGAAAGGCTTTCGCTTACTAATTGTAGGATTAGTCAAGTCATCCTCCAGGCTGATGACTTAAAGGGAATTATTGAATAACCTTTTTCGACGCATTTATTTTAGCGGTTTTCCCCAGCTTTCATTTGTTTAGTGTATTAAATAATAGACTTATTCGAGAAATAGGTTCGAAGTGATCAGGCGCTCACCAACAGAAGTCCTCCCTCACGTTTCATCTCTCATAACTCCGAGGATGGAGTGTAACAACTTTTCCTCTCAGCGATCGGATAATATTAACGTAACGGATGAGGATGTGCCTAAAAGGGAAGAGGAAGTCGTGTACGGGCGAGAGAGAGAACGGGAGGAGGAAAGGGATGTTGGCGGAGAGAGGGAAGATAGATCGATGTGGGTCACTTCGCCCAAGTCGTGATCGCATTTCTTCATTCACTTGTCAGATGCTAGCAGTTTCCCTTTCTCGTAGGCGGTGAGACACGACCGTTCAGCTAATTAATCCCCTTTGGCGATGAGAGGAATGTTTAGAAGTAGCGGACATTTTTCCGGATGCATTATCTTCTCTGTAGCAATCGTTCATAGGCGGAACCTCTCATACTTCGATGATGGGAATTTCTTCTATGCAAAAAATTTTCTAGTTCAGTTGAGCTAAGTCGTACGGTACGAGATCCATCGTTGTCTCTCAGCTTCCCTTTTGGCACTTTGATTTTCATTTCCTGGTGGTTAAGATTGCGGAAATGCAAAAGAATAATATTACAGAGCACAATCATACCCGTTGAGATTGATGGAGCTTATGAAAGTTAGATGATGTAATGATAAGAAAGGCTGCTGTCTGTATGGACATCTGCTTCAAGGCTAGTTGGGTCCCTCAGTCCCTCTATTATCAATTAAGTGAATTCTCAATGAGAAACGGAAATGAAAAAAGTCAGACGGGACCGGGAGTCAAACCTGCGCCGGTTGGTTACTCTATCCTTTGAGCTATCCAAACTAGAACATTTCTCCACGCCGTATGCGAGGCAATTCCTCCACAGCAATTGGGAGACCCGGGTTCGAGTCCCGGTCCCGTCTGACTTCTTTATCAGACGGAATTTTCTCATCTCTGGAATATTCCTAGTTGCACTCCTTATCGAGCCGAATCACCTGAATCCTTTTCCTTGCATTTAGGTAAAGTTTTCTTGAGGGGAATGAGATGACTAGTGAAGATTAGGAGTGAGGTAGTTTCCTCTAGCTTTCCTCCACGAGCTAGTTATATGCTATAAGAGAGAAACGTCTTCATAAATGCAGTTTTTACTATTCAATTTTTGTAGCATTCAGTAAGGAGTTAGCAGGTTGATTTCCATTATTCAGCATCACTCATACCTCAGTGGCTTTCATATCACCTCAGCCGTGAACAAGACTGAGAAAAACTAAGGATATATTTTATTCCAATTTGTGTGATAAGACGAATAATCATCCATTTGTTAAGAGCAAGGTCGAAGAACAAGAAATTACTGCTTATTTAGTATAATATGTGTCTGTATTTATACTCCCTCTTCGATTTTGATTTATAACAATTATTTTGAAAATTGATTTACGTCATTTTATGGCCACAGTGTACGGTTTTACGGTCCTTGGCTGGTATTCAAGTCGTGATGATATTTGTTCAGTATACGATGATTTCTGGTGTAGAAGAATAATATTTTAAATTAATAAATATCCATTGAATACGTGCTTGCCTTTTTCGGTTCGAATAATTGAAATTAGAATAGAATTAATTAATAATAGAATTCTTGCGCGAGCTTGTCAGCCAGTACAGGGAGGGTAAAATGTTAAATCTGTGAAATATTGTACAAATTTGATTTACTTTTCGTCTTATGGCACGGGTCGGTTAATTTTATGTTCCTGTAGACAGTGCTACAATGCAAACACATCTCTATGAAAAGCGCAGAAAAGGTTACTTATTTCTATCAACAACGTGATAACGAAGAAAGTTATAATGAGGAGAAAAATGCTTGTTGACCACATTCAACATGAATACCCCTCAGCTCTATTTGATAAAAATACTGTTATTATAATCACCAAACTGAAAATGGAAATTGTGTCAGCAGCATCTGCCAACAGTTGATTGGGTATGAACAAGAAAAGTACATATGTATCACAGTATAACATAGGTGAGAAACATTGCAAAGATTAATTTGACGTTTTTTTATTGTAATGCTCTTGGGATTTTGATAGTTCATTCAAAATATACACAGAAGATGTCGATCAGAATAGTATTCCTTTAATTAACGGCAGAGCATTTACTATCATTTAGTTCTAATTGCCATATTTCGCACCACATATGAATGTGGGCTAAGTGAACTATCTAAGTGATATTAATTCATCCTTATCTCGCAATTTTGTCTCTTTGATGATTAAAGATAGTCCTCTCTTGAAATCTTTGGTTCGCAGTAACACAGTGTTCCGATTGGAAAACAAAAGTTTTATTTGGTGGAGGGTTATACTTGGATATTGATAGTAGCCTTTGATGGGCGAACGACATTTGATTCATCATCTCGATTCAGAGAATAAGCGGAATTCTCCTTCGTTTACGTCATTGTTTCGAGCACGACACTGACACAGTGGACGAGACAGTGACGTGAAGTGATCGAATTCATCTCTTTGCCGAGTGCACACACAGCTGTTCTCATCGTTTACGGCTGGAGCCCGGTTCAGTCCGAGACGACAATCGTCTTCCAAGCGCGAGTCGATCGTCTTTTATTTTCTACCTCCTCCCTCCGTAACCGAGGCACCAACCAGGGGGATCGGAGACAGCTGCTCTTACGCCCATTATAGGGTTTGCTCTCGTATATTCCTTGGTGATTTTAGGTTCTCTCCACCTCTTTTGGGTGTCTCCTTTGTGTTCTTGGCAAGTAATTGGCTCCGCCTGCGGCCGTGTTCGGACGTATCGGCGGCGTGCGATTCGAGAGGTCGATCGATTCGATAGCGACTAATTAGTCGCCCCGCTGAACCGATCGAGAGGCAGTTTTAATGCGAATGTCACCTCTGGATTTTTCTTCGAAGTTGCCTACTGATTGTATGCGAAGAAATTTGCTGGTGTGTATTTTTTTCGAAGGAAATATTAAATTGAGGTTTTTCGTTGGCGAGTGGAAAGTTTTAATGAAGATTCGTTTCAAAAAGTGAGGATGAAGCTTCATTAATCAGAAGATTGAGAAAGATTATAATTTGAATGGAATATTTCTTTCTGCGGTATTTCTTCCTTTTTGATTTTAGATGATCAAGGTGGGAGATTAACAGTACTTATTATCAAGTACTGTTTTTCGGTCGTCGTTTAGAGGCAGAATTAACCTCTCGATGTGTCACTTTAGTACAAATGGAAATTCAGGAGAAATACTAGAAAACTTGAATGGAAATTTTTTGTTAGATAGGAAACGGATTGAGATTCAAACGTAGCGTAAAATCTCTCTCGTTTTCGAATAAAAAGTATTCCTTTTGATGTAAAGAGCGATTTGCGGATTAATGATGTTTTTCGTTGGTTTTTGCGGTATGATGGTTAGAGAGCTTTGGATTAAATTTATATCGGCTAGAAATGAATTGAACGTACATAATCCTGAATATTACCGTAGTTAGGGGTTTTAGTTGCATCACTAATCGTTAAATAATAAATGAAAATTGTAATTCTGCCGAGTTTGCGATATTTTTGAAGTTGCATCTTATTGTATAAACAGAATAAAAATATATGAAGGTGACTTTTTTCAAAATATCGAACATTTCGTTAAGTTTAAAACGTCTTACATTGTGAAATCGGATTCATTATTTTCTTTACATAAATGTAAAAGACAGACGAGCTAATATCTTTTGAAAAATATCGCCATTAATCGCAGAAATAGGAATTTATGCTGTACTCATATTTACGAGTTTTCCTCATCCATCATTTACTCTTTCACAAAACTGTTATTTCTTTTTCGAACATCCGCCAATGTCCTGATGATGGCGTGATCTAAACCGGTCGTTTGTAAGTGTTTTTATTGATTTGTGGAAATCCGCACATGTATTTTATTAAATATGATCCGCCAATGGTTTTCAATGTTAGTATTTCCCGTTGATTGCATATATTAGGCTTGTTGACCTTAAAAGCTACCGTTTTCTTGTAATCAAGAGATAAAAGGAACAAAAACTATATTCATCGTAACTATCCCAATTTTGATTAGACCCTGATTTTGTTTCTACGATTCGTGAAGTAATTCTTACTCGACTGAAATGTTACTAAACTAAAATGTTGGTCATTCTGCAAATGTAACCAAAAAGTTTTTCTTATCCATTCTCTTTCCCTAAGTGTTTCTTTTCTTGCTTTTTCCCGCCCCATTCCATGTATCCTTCTTCGTTTGATTTCTTTTATTTTTTCTTCTCCAGTTTTCTCATCGTCCTCGGATTAAGCTCAGGTTTCGGGCCAAAGTTTTTATCAATCTCATCTCCGTATCTTCATTATGCTCACTGTTCATCTTATATTTTAATTTCTGCGGAATATTAACCACTAATTTCTCAGGAAATTTCATTTGCCTGATTGCTGAGGTAAAATTTCCATCTTAGGTCTTTCTTTTAATCATGACAATTTCATATTTGGTATCTTTTAAGTCCTTCTTAAAGGTCAAGTCTTCGTTTTCTGCTTTTCATCACTATAATGACTCCTTGTTAAATGAAATAAGTTTAGGGTATGATCATTCTCAATCCTTTACAAAAAAGACCTGTTACTAGTTTCGTCACAGTAAAGATTCATTTGTCTCCTTAGCGTATTTTGGAATTAGCTACAGCTGCATATAATGCAAGATTTGCAGAATTCCCGAAGTATTTCACTCTGTGAAAATTATCCATAGGAATTATGTCTCTAGAAATCTTTCTGGGGATTGACATTTGGCAAAGTTTCCTGTAGTTAATTTATTCCGCATTAATTTTCAAAACAAGGAAAACTGCCAAATCTAACCTTTATGGCTTCCCCGTGTTTTCGTACCTTTGCTCCTCCTAATCTGTGCCAATTAATTAGGATATATACCTTTTCCCTTCTCCTGTGCATTTTCCACTTTCCTCTGACTTTTCCGGCTCAAATAAAAGATTTCCTTAACCATTATTTAGGCCAAGGAATTTTCCCGATAGCTCACGCGTCCGGCTTATCATAGTTACCACGCGTCTCATAGCCTTATTTTCCCATATTTTATTCATTATTTAATAGCATTTTCATAGTTTATTACCAATTCTATCTCAACCAGTGTTTATTCTCTTCAATTTTCCTCCTTTCTTAAGCTTCTTAATTTTATTTTTCTATACCCTGCATAGAAAGACCCTTTTATAACGTTCCCTTACTTTTCCACAGCTTTTCCTCTGTATTTTATTCAACTTTATTTTGTTAACTTAGAACTTGGCGGAAATGATCATTATTTGGGTAAGGAGTCGCCATTTCCTCTACAATTGTACGTTGTATTATCATCTATATACTTCACGGAATGGCTGTTTTTTTTTAGCGCTACGCAGGGTACTTGACACCAATGATTTCTGGTCGACTGCAATATATGTGACATAGTTAATTATCTTGCGATTAAAATTTATTGATATTATCAGTTCTTCATCACATGCACGTATGTCGCTTCGTTTACGGTGTAAGATTAACGGTTATCACTGTTCATAATTTATATTTGCCTCTCATCCGATAAAAAGAGTTATCCTCAGAGACGTGCAAGATAAGATCATTATTCTACTTATTTCATTTACACTTGTCAGTAATAACAAGTTAGGCCGAAGTCTTCATCACTCCTAATTTTTTTCTACCCTTTTGAGATCCTAGAAATATGTTTTTTCTATTTTTACCAAATTACTTAATGTATTCGTAAGTTTTATAAAGGTAAATAAATTGTACTCTTTAGTTCCTTTATCTTCGATTTGTGAATGACTGTTAAACTTAAAGGTGGTTATAGACTGTATGTATTCATATGGACCTACCATTGAATGCAAAATTTCAGCGAAAAAATCTACAGTCCAAGCATTCAAGAGAAAGTTATGATTATAGTCCTCATTGCAATACTACATATCTTGTGATACAGTGCGAGTTTGGCGAGGTTAATTATACCGATCTGAGGAAAATTTAATCAGGCCAATTTCCTAGAAATTAAATTTCTTAAGTATAAATTAATTAAATTGAGCAATAATTATGCCGTTATATTGTATACATCTTGACCAACTTAAAGTTGATTAAAACTTAGACTTTTAAATTTAAAGCAATGTTAAAACAGTTTACATATGTCTCTATTGGCTTTATTAACTTGAGATTGTGTGTTTAAAACAGGAAGCTGTAGTTAAAATCCATAAAGTAAAAATTAATTATATTAAATGGGAAAATCGGGTTGCACATGCAAATGAGATTGACTTACATACAAGTATAAATGGTAATTATTCCTGATAGTTTTAAATATTCAGATATTTGCTCCCTTGAAAAGCTGATCTAACGCTTTTTCGGTGCCTGTTGAAATAAATCTTACTCTCACGTTGTCGATCTTGGACCCGTCGTGCCCTGTGAAAATTGCTGAACTGTTTTTGGAATAATTTCTACTGTCGATGTTCCAAAAACCAGCCCGTTGTGATACTATAATCATATCCTAAAAGGTATTCCTTTGGAGTAGTTCTCGTGGGCTATAATTTATTCATCTGCTAATAGGAATTTCAATCGAAGGCACATTAGCCGACGATAGCAAAGCAAACTCTGCTTGGTTCTCTAACGGGGAAGTTCCGAAAGAATCCCGCTCTGGAAATTAAATTCTGTATTTGATTGGGAATGAAGACAAACAGAGGTGAGATTCTTCGGAAATGAGAACTTTTCAACGACACATAAGTGCGAATTTCATAGGGAAAAGGTGCCTCGGAGAGGAGATTTTTTCCAGCAAATCCTCGAGAGTTCTTCAGTTACGTTTTTTCGAGCCGTTGTTTCATTTTTTCGAGCTTTTTGTTTTAAGAGAGGGAAACGCCGGCGTTTTCACTTTTTCCGTCTTTTCCGCCGGATTTCGAAGAAGTGGAGTAAAAAGTTTTTGATTCTCGGCAAGAAAGTTTTTGTTTGTTCGAGTCCCATTGATTTCCAGCTCGTAAAAGTCAGCCTTCGGATTTCCTCGGAGTAATGGAATTCTCTCGTTTTAGTACCCGGGAATTAACGTGGTGTGCGATGGAATTTCATAATTTACGTCTCTGAGAACGTACTGAGGTAGTAAGTAGTACTTCACGTTGAAACGGAACCTTGCCCTTGTGAAAGATGTTTTCAGTCCTCTCGTCTGCCGTTCTCTGGGAATTTCGCGGGCAGTTTTTTAACGAGCGAGATAAATGAGATAAGACAACTTTTTCAGCGATAATTTTTAATGGATGAAATTTTTGATGACAAGATTTCATGGGCTTTGTCTACAGTTCAGTGAGCCTTGGTAAGAAAGGGCGAAAAAAGAAAGATATTGTATGGCGAAAATTTTAAAGTTAACGTTAAGTAATTTCTGTGGTAAGACTTGTACAGTGGTTGATTTTAGTTCATTTTAGATGCACCCTTGCTCTAGGGAAAGTAAATGCTAGAGAAATAAACCGTTCTGTTATTTTCGAACGAATTTTTTCCCGAAAAATAGTTACTAGGAGAAGAGCAATAGACAAAAATTTCGAGCGTAAATTCGTGACTGTGACGTTAAATTAATTGAAACTATAATTGAATGAAAAAATATATAAATAGTTAGAGAATCGGAGCCCTTAAAGCTCCCCACTCTTTGCGATTCTCGACTCATTTTTTCGATGATATTTTTCCAAATATTTTTTATCAATAACGTTTCTGTACTTTATGTAAATTCTAGTATTTGGAGTGAAGATTAGAATGCTTTGTCCTAAATACCTTAAAAATTACTAAAACTCTTTGTCTTCTCCCTTCCATCTTTCCGTGGATTACTTTCTTTGACAACCTTTTCGCTCCAAGATTCCCCTTTACGTCTTCAGTATACACATGCCATTACACCGGGATATTTATTTGTTAAAATAACATATTCTGCGTCTTTGAACGTTCAGATGTGTAATTTATGCCGCTTTTGTAACCGAGTAATTTTCCATATGATAAATATTGTGGTTGTTAATTGTTGAAGATCCTATTCAAATCAATTTTACATTATACCATTAATTATCTACAAAAATGAATTATTATTGCCTATTGCCGTTATGCTTAAAAACTACTTTTACACACGTACGTATTTATTGGGAGAAATTAGGACTAGAAAATCCCATTTAGCATTTCGACAAACATTGATATTGTAGTGATAAAATTAGTAAGTTTATTGATGTACTAAAAACTGCGAAATAAGAAAAGAAAGGTGAAGCAAAACATTGTGATGTTATGTGATCTCAGAAAAAGATATTTTTGCCGTAGGAATACTCTCACAAGGAGAAGGAGAGTGTGATAAACCTGCGTAATGCATAGGAAAGAAAAAGGGAACAGAGAGATTTAAACATGTATGGCTACAATATCACAGAAGATAAGAACATATACAATACTCATCTGTACATCAGTATTTGTTTTCTGGGCAGTAGAAGTAAATTTATCTGTGATAACAAAGTAAAACCTGGGCAAATTTGTGTAAAACCATTTAAAAAACTCAGAAAATCTGGTCATTGAAAATTAAATTATGAAAAGCTCTTAATTTTGTCCTTAGTATGAACCAAACATATTCGGAAGTACTTTAACCGTTAAGTATCTCATTGGTCAGCGCGATTAAACACTCAGTCCAGTCAATTCTCTCTGGAGCAGCGTTCCTCCCAACTGTTTCCAGTTGCCGTCCTGCTCTCACCCTCCTATCCAATCGCCCCCTTGTCATCCCTTGCTTCCAAATCTCCCCCAGTGCCCATTCTTCAGCTCTCCCCAATACTGCTTATGAAGGCCATCCCCTTCAACAAATCTCCAAGACCTTGCACACTTCTTTGAGCAATTTTCTCCCCTCTATTTGCTAGCTCCATCTTGCCACAGCAGCGTCGATTCCGATTAACTCTTTCGACCCCTTGGTCACATCTCTAGAGAGATCGTCGATGTTACTTTTCGAGGGATCTTCCATAAAATTGCTCATTCGCTGGAATGATATCAGTGTCGGCCGTAAAAGCCTTTTCCTGGCGCATTGCCTTCTTTTTTGGAACTCAGCAACCGCGATTCTTTCCTTTTCGTCGAAGTTTGTGTGCGTGTTTGTAATCCGCCGCACTTATGGGTGATTTTTGGATGAAACTTGAGCTTGATGATGGTACCAGATCGTGATATTTTGTTCCACGAAACTAGCAGTCCTGTTGCGTCGTTTATTTGCCTCGCGTCGCAAGTTGGTGGAACTCCATGCAACAGTTGCTCCTAGTTTTAGCTGATGATGTAGGGCTAACGGTCGGACTTCAACAGGCTTTCTGGGATAGATTTCTCACTTCGTAGTAGCATACAGCAGCTAAAGAAGCTGAATATATTTATTTGAATTTCCGTCCATGGAGTAGATGTGGTCTTGGAATGTATTTTATTCTTTAAAACACCATCCTCAAAGCACCCTAGGATAGGAATTATTACCCTCGCCCCCACAAGTCTCTCTATCGATTTAAAAAAACATAGGTTACTGGAAAACGTTATACACTCTTCGTGAAAACCATTTGAGAAATAGCTATAAAAATAATACTAGCATTATAGACCTAATAACGATATTTATTTTTATTTAATGGAATAGTTGGACTTCTGTAAAAGAAGAAATGCCATTCATAAGATACTTATGTGGAAACTTATTTCTGGGCTCGGAAAATTTGAAGATACCTGCGCTTTCAAGCTTTGAATTGTTATGATTTTCGCCAAGTATATGAATCAGGAATCAAACGATAAATTCGTTATATTTTAATATCTTTACTGTTTTTATTATGCAACTCTATTATTCTATTTTTTCAATCTTTACGAAATCAAGTTCTGAATTCGTGATAAAGAAGCTTCATCGCCAGAAGCTTTTAACGGGCGTACATCTGTGTGACTGAAACTTTACTTTGTTAAAACATTACTTAATCGCAGTTTCACTTCATAATTCTGGTAAGATCTGCATCTAGATTATCTCGTCCCAAACCTTTCAGCTTATAGTTTTTCCGCAGCATCATAGTTTTTTTTAAATCATCTTCCGAAAAAAAATAAAACAAGATGTAGCCGCTCTACCAATTCTGGTTCAGAGCGCGCACCGCTTGTCAATTGTTATCGATCCTTTCACCAAATACCGCCTCTGCTCTCAGATGACTTTTTTCTTTCAGATCAAAGTATCCCGTCCTAAGAACGGGTACGGTCCCTGTTTTCTCTGAGCGGGAACCCTTTTTATTAGCCAACAGGTTTTCTTCCATTTTGTCCGCATTATGTTCTCATATGAGCGATTCACTGCAACTCCCCCTCCTGTGGGAACCCCTATTTACACAGGCGAGGTGTCCGAAGTGTAAGTTATTCACCCGGTCGACTTTCCCGCTGGTTTTCATCAGCGGACCCAATTTTTCATCGCGATTCTTTTTTGTCGGGCTCGGAAACGTCCAGGCGGGAAGGACTCCCCTTTTTTCTTGGCTCGAGAGTCGCCAGGAAATCACTCCTCGACAACGTATCCGGGGGATTAATTCACGCGGATGGCCGCCAGGGCGGGCAGTCGTCGCTCGCGCATTATTACATCAGCCTTGATTTATGGCCCCGTTGCGGTGGAAGTCCATGCAGCGAAAATGGGTTCAAAATCCATTTTCCCGTTTAGGTGCGTGGTCACATTCAAATGAGGATTCGAGTCGTAAAATCAGGGTCGAAATCGATATAGGCGTCCCCCTGTCGGTTTGATAGGCGTCGACGCGTGCATCTCGTCTCGGAGCGATGTTTTTTTACTGTTTTGTCGGTATTTTGGCGAATGAATGACGAGAATTTTGAAGAGATGGGGGCGCATTAACGCGGCGATTCGCTTTGCGGATGACGAACCGCCGTTTGTGCTACTTAAACGGACAGTTCAATAAGTAAGGGCAATTTTCCTGGATGGTTATTAGAGAAAAGGTCAATAGTTAATAATATACACGGTATTTATTCCAATTCTGGCTTCGTTATCAAGGTGGCATATTTAGGTGAATTCAAAAGCTTATCACAGGCGTGTGAGCAGCTCGAGTTGCTTACTGTAAGTTTATATCTATGTGTAACTTTGAAGAAATTAAATCAGTTGGCAAATCCGACCCTAACAACTATGTTCCTCGGTCGCCGTCAGGGCTCGGAAGAAGAATCCTTGGCCCTGGAACTCGTCCTCGAAAAGGTCCTCTGCCGGGACCTTTATCTGAACTTTAAACAAAGGAAAAGTTTTAGTGCGGGCCCCAAAATTCAGTTCGGGTCGCGGTTTATTGGACCGGCTGGCCCCTCCTCTCGCGGGCGTTGGTCGCCATTTGTTATTTCGCGTATTCGGATGTCACGGGTGTTAGAGAATTCCACCACCTCATTCCTCACCTTGCTTAGTAAGCCTCATTCTCTCTCCAAAGCTATTGTTGACTAATGGTTGAGGTATGATGTTGTCTTGTTTCCGACTGAATGCTGAAACCTTACTAGATTCTTCCAGTGTGAATATACCCTGAATAAATGAATTCTGGAAACTTCCGTCTCTTCGGAGGATGCAGAACACGAAACTAACATGCAAACTACTCGCTGAATATTTATAATGTAGAAAATCGTCTCTTTTCAAAGAAAATTTTCACTCTTAATGTTTGAGAATGAAGAATATTAACCGAAGAAGGTCTTGCAATATGGCGGAAGCTTTCTTGCTCAAAGGAATTTCTACCAGGGGATAAAGAATAGCGAGTAAGAGATTCTCATAAATCCTTTTTGCAGTAGAAATATGAATGTTCATATATCTTTGAAAACAGGGAAGGGGTATTGAAAATAAATTCGACAATTAGGTAACGGAATCGTATTCGTCTGCACGGTATTAATCTCGATAAATGTACTCACGTACTCTGATCCATTCAATCACTCTCACGGATGATGTGTTTACTGAGATATGTTTTACGAAGGAGCTTGTTCACCTCTGATGGGCCGAGCATACGTAGGAAGTAAATGTTGGAACAGAGTAAATGTTGGTTGGATTGCTCTTGCATTATCCGGTGCATCCGTTGTGGTAGAGAGAGGGGAAATTCTGCGTTTGGCGAACGGAATGAATCACAGATGGCGTTAGGCTAGCTAGAGTCAGGGAGAATTCTAGAATCTTCCGGAACTGATGCTTTTTTGGTCCTCTCGCTGTAGGACATTGTCGAAGAAACTACTTGTTAAGATCGGACGGAAAGCACTCGTAATTACCAAAAGCAATTGACTGTACGTTATGGTAATCTTATGGACAGTCGAAGCGCTAAATTTATCGAATGCGATGTATTATTATTGCATAAAAAGTCTCACAATTTAGAATTAAAGTATACTCTTCTTGGTAAATTAAGAATCTTTGAAATATTACATTTTTTTGGTGCACAATTTGATTTCGTGGGTCAGTTACCTCTTAACGTATTTTTGAAAGTAAAAAACTCAAGATAAAATCATTGCGTGCGTTCTTTATCCAGATTAATCTAGGGTCGAACTGGGATACCCAATTTTAGATCCCGTTCTATTTAATGTAAAAAAATGTATTAAGTACATATTTTATCCGAAATTTCAATTCTTACCCTGTATGGCTATGGGTTAGTATTCTCGAAAGTTTAGACTTCGATTTTTAAATAAATATAGGTATTATAAGTAAGATATTAATAGAGCTAGGTATAAGTAAAAGTTGATGATTTTATGACCCTTTTGTTATGTTTCAATATTACACTGTGTAACATGATATGATTTTTATTTAGAAACTAAGTGCGTCCGATGCAGTCTCCGGTTGAAGCATTAGGCATCAAATAAAGACAGAGTAATAGTTTTTTCTTCAATAAAAGTAGGTAGTGGAAACAAATTGTATTCATTGAACTTGGATTTACTTTACCGATTGTATCGATTAATTGGATGAGGAAAACTTACTATCTTAATTTTACGAATATTGTCTCCGTGTGATTCGCATTTTATAAATACCATCTTTGGATTGTGTGAACGCAAAGCAGGGAGAAGTGTCTCAAATTTATTTCAGAAAAAGATTAAATTTTATAAACATCTCTTTCGTCTTCTTAATATAAAAACTGGAAACTTCGCGACTCTCTTACAGTTTCTGAAGCTACAATTTGGAAATTGTGGACATTTTTTTCTCTTCATAGTAAATATTATTACTATCTTATTATTATTATTAATAACCTATACTTGATGGTCCCGGCGCTACCTCTCTATTCATTACTTGTTCTCTGGAAATATTTCACGTACTTAACAAATCCAAATTTTTTTGAAACTCTACCACTTCCAGTATCTTTACCACTACGCCAACAAGTGCTATATATGACTCCGCGAAAGTGAAGGATTAAGGGAAATGAATTTCTTTCTTGTCAATTTTTTCTCGAACCTCTTCTCAATATCGTTCTGCCAACTGCTCCTTGAGAATAATTTCTTCTTGTTCTTTGGATAATGCAAAGAGATTACTGGTTTCACAAAGGTTGTCGTAGGATTATTGGTTAAAAAATTCATATATTGCCTTACCTGTATATTTATGAGCCACAATCATTCCTCAAGCATGTACCATACTGAATAATGAGTATGAATTCGCACTTTCCTGTCAACTTGACAAACTTGATAACTTTCTATAGCTTGTTTAGCAATCAGCGCGTAGTATAAGTTATTAATATTTTCTCTGTGAATTAACATTCTAGAATGAAATAGCTAGCAAATTTCAGCTAACATGTGATGCACCATAGTAAATATTTGCAGCTGTTAAACACTATGGAAAATGCTCCCATACATTCCGCCGTGCTTGCCTATTAACGCCAAGGTCCCGTGTCCGAATCCCAGCTAACCGGGTTTTTCCTGATTGGAGTGTGGATGCCTGTGTCCGTCGATTGTCTAGTCTCTTTATTTGTACGGATGCTTGTGGTGATATTTAGACAAAAAATATGAATTAATTAATCAACTAACGCATGGCCCTCAAGGCAATATAATATAACACTAAAGGTGCTTTAATTGAAGCGATCAAATTCTCCTTCATTTCCAGTTGATATTTTTACGGAATACAATTACATCAATGAAATCTGCCCCGGTCTTATCTTGCGTGGAGCCTATTTCCTCCTGTGCCTTCAGTGCGAGCATTATTCCCGGAACGTCTAGAGGGAAAAGTTTCCGGCTTATTTCCAGATAACTCGAGCATTTTACCCACGAAAGGCTCGTCCTATTCCGCGAAAGGATTCCCGAGGACGGTCTCTACTCGAAATAGGAAGCTGTGTTCGGAGAAAACACAGCGTTCGGTCGGAGGGAAGCGTGGGAGGGTACGGGAGGTGGAGCGAAGAATGACTAGAATAGATCGCGCGGAGGTTGCGTCTGGCGTAGGGCTTTGGACTGATCCCGGGAGACGAAAAAAAGGAAGCTAGTTGAGGGAAGTGGAGATTGTGCCTTCTCGACTATTTTCTTCCTCGAGATTTTTCGTTTCCGCGGAATTATCTCTTTGAGAAATGGAGGGTGCGTTTTCCACTTCTCGAGGAATCTCGGATGGGAGATCCGTGGGACAAGGTTATCGAAAAGTTTAATATTTTTTTTTTCACACGGTGACCTATCGTTGGTTATCTTGCTTCGGAAGTTTTCCCCTCTCGCAAATCGATTTTTTGGCGTCTTACGGATGCAAATGCCAACGTCTTCGCTTCCGGGTCTTGTTTTCGCGTTTTTGAAGTGAATTTATTTTGGTCTCGCTAAAAATGTTGGAATGCGAGGTCGCTGTTTGCAGATTCACATGTAATAATTAGTAGTAGTATTGTTAAAAGTGCTTCGACAACCAAGGTCATTTCGCACATGTGGGCCCCCATCGGGAATCGAACCCGGGGCAGCGCCCATCCCCGAAGGGGAACACGTATCCCACATGGCAATCCGGTAGCCGTAATGTTGTTGTTCTAAGGTTTTTACCTGATTTCGTGAGTTTTTGTCATTTCGCCGGTATTGCCTAATTATTTTGGTAGCGATACCAAGAAAAACAGCTCGGTTTTAGTATTTGTTTTAATATTGGTTGATATTTAAATTTACGATTAGGCTGCTTTAACTATTAGTGGTATGTCTTAAGGTTCTTGTGGCGGGGTCTATTAGCACCTTAACCCTCTTCATGTCCCCTCTGGTATGATCTCGGCGGCGTAGGGGTTAGTTAGCATGCTAGCCTAGCAACACGGAGGTCCCGTATTCCTGGATTTGTTTTGTATTGTGTTATTTCAAGGGTTAATTACGGGAATGGTCTTGTTACACTAAAATTTTCCTGAAATAAACTCGTGATTATTATTATTGGATAATTTTACGTAAATGCTGGCTAATTGTAATGTAGTAATCCGTTTTATTTACATTTTAACTACTATTTTTCTTTCATCTTCCTGTATATATCTATGAATTCTTTAATGATTTAATTCCTATAATGTTTTAAATTAGTAATTATTAATAACTTTTGTAATTCATTGCATTTTTTCTGTATTTCTTTGTTTGAAACCCTTTGCTACTTTTATTATAAGTAAGATATTAATAGAGCTAGGTATAAGTAAAAGTTGATGATTTTATGACCCTTTTGTTATGTTTCAATATTACACTGTGTAACATGATATGATTTTTATTTAGAAACTAAGTGCGTCCGATGCAGTCTCCGGTTGAAGCATTAGGCATCAAATAAAGACAGAGTAATAGTTTTTTCTTCAATAAAAGTAGGTAGTGGAAACAAATTGTATTCATTGAACTTGGATTTACTTTACCGATTGTATCGATTAATTGGATGAGGAAAACTTACTATCTTAATTTTACGAATATTGTCTCCGTGTGATTCGCATTTTATAANCCTACATCTTTCGCAGGTTTTTCACATCCCCCTTCTCTTCGTGGGTGTTTTCCTGCAGTGGAGATACTTTTTCTGTGCATAAAATATCGCAGTTTTTTACTCCTCCACAAAAACACATTCTTTCCTTCTTTTCTGTTCTATCGTTTCCTTTCCCTCACTTTATGACAAGGGTTAAATGGAAGATGGGACTTTTCAGTCTCAATTTCGCCTAATAAGGACGTTTATTATTATAATTAATATGTGTAGCATAATGCGTTCACCAGTGCCATCGATTTTCACCGATAATTCATGCATTTGGTAAAAATTATATGAAATTTAGCCGTAATTATTGTGATTTTCAATAAAATAAATGTTATTGCTTAAATGAAATTTTTTCCTTCAAAATGAATAAATTAGTTTTGAAAATAGTAATTAAATGGTTAATGCTGAGACATTATTGTATTTCTTCACTTAAATATTTTATGAAAAGAAATGGACTTAGGGAGCGTTGAAAATCGACTTACTGAGTGCAATTAATGTAGGCTGTTCGGAATAACTAGGCAATGAACTGGGAAAATTTAGGAATAAAATATCGGAAGGATATGTGCTTTAAATTTAAGATGCTGTGTGAAGAATTTTGGTGTTAATTCTCGAATTTAAAATCTTGTTTTTAGGGTGTTACTTCGAAACGATAATCTCGAGTCTTTAGTAATCACACTCCTAGTGTATTATATTTAAAATAATTATTATAGTTCAGCCGCAATTATACCTCATGCTAATGTAGCGCTGTCATCAATTACAATACCTGATTGTAAGTGATGTTACCACCAGACGGTTGTCCACTTGTGATGTGATTATTATTATAATAATTTCTTAAAATGAAACAGGAATACCCCAGTTATATCCATTTAAATAATTGTTATTATTTACGAACACAAAAGAATATTCCCTAAGCTGAAATATTCCGACTAGCCCGGACTCGAACCCGGGACCTTGAATATTCTCGCGATTACAGCGTTTGAAATAGAATTTAGCAATTGCAAGTGAAATAGAAATTTCTGGAGAGTTCTCGAAGCATCTCTCGTGGAGCGAAACAAAGGGGGGATGTCGTGAGAGATCGTCAGTACGCGTGCATATCGTGTGTTGTTCTTCTGTCGCCACCCGCGAAGGCCGGAGTCATGCCTTGGCCCCGTTTCCCGATGGCGCTTCCTTAGTGCGCGTATGTCTTGGAGGTTAGGGAAGGATTGCACACAGGAGGGGGATTATCGATCTATCGAAGTCGTTCCGTAACCGCTGCCGTCAGCTCGAATCGGGGAGCCTCGAGAGGAACGGCCCTGGACTGAAATAGGAATGCTTCAATATCACGGTTGCCACTCTATGAGGGTTTTCTTTCCAGAAATGGTGCGAAGGATTTTCTATAGGATTTTTTTATGCTGCTAGAAGCAGCGTGTGTTGTGATGAGGGGTTTGTGGTGAATCGGGAATGTCAAGGTGTTACGTACAGCCAAAGGTTCGCTGCAGGCTAGCGTTGGTCTTAAAAAAAATGTATATTTGGCATAATCCAAGTATAAACTACCTCATCTATGGTAAACTGTATCTGTAATTATAAATTTATTATTCTTGTTTCTAAGTCATGCAGTAATCTTATAGTGTGTGTGTGTTTGTCCGCGTAAACCGCGAGAACCAGAAGTCGCTCACTTTCGATGTTTATAAATGTATTCCAAGATTAGAAAATAGGCTATTTTTTATTCGCTTACTGTCCCCGGTTCGACTCCAGACGTTTAAAATATTCCACAAGAAATTCACGTCAACCTCAAATTCACCGCTTGCAGGCTTCATTTATTTGAAAAATTAATTAGAAAGAATAGTAGTACGAAATCGAGACAATCACTAAAAGAAGGTCAATTGAGTACATATTATGGTCGTAGAATATTGTTTTCGATTCGAATTTGCAAGTCCGGGCTCGTGCATTTTATTTCACTTTTATCGCTTTCGGGGTTTGCCACTTTTGCAGAATTAAATAAAGAATAGTAGCATGAAATCGAGAAGAGCGCCAAGAAAAGGAAAATTGAATCAAGATTCTTATTTTGGTCGTCGAATGTTGTTTTCTGTTCAAAATCTTTGAAGCTCTAAACAACCCGTCCTCCTGATGACTAATTCCGTTATTGAATCCGAGCTCATGCATTTTCATATTTTCCCCGTTGAAAATCAACGGGCACTTCAGCTAGTTTATTAATAAAGAAGGACTTCAAGGAACTAAATTAACTTGCTACGTGAGGTATGGGAGAACAAGATTTAACCTGAAGTTACTATATCTTTTATTTTTTCCAATATTCTCGCTGCATACATTTTCTTCTATTTTAGGCTCTTCTTAAAATAATTCAGGTTAGCACTATGGAAATCCATTTTTTGGGCGTTTAAAACCAAATCTAAAGATGGAGGCGGCTGACTTAAACTGAATTTGCGATACTTCTAGGAGTGGGTTGCGTCTTGCTCCTGTAGCGGATACTCCTAGCGGATGCCACTATATTGGAGATGTTATGGGCCATGGTTAAATGTTTACATAAGATTTTGCTTCACACCTTTTCCGTGTAATCTAATGGTAATCGTAAATTATTCCGTGAGAAATCGAATAAAAATAGCGCCATGAACGAATGTATAAGCGGATTATAATTAAAATCTTCCGGCTGAAACTTCATAGAATTAATTATTTTATTCTAATTATTAGTGTTATATCATACGACTCTTTTGCTAAACCTTTATCTTCCCCTTTAATTCGCCGTTGCTTTCTTTTAGTTTCTTTTACATAGTGATAAAAACATTTATTACACGTTCCAATTTATGTTTCTGCATACTACAGTAATTTGAAATAAAATTGTACTAATAGTAATAGAAAGTACTCCAATGAATCAGAATATTTTACAAATTATTGTAAAAGTAGTTAAATAGTTCATTGTGCTATAAACGTCATTCAGTGATCGTTTTAAGGAATTAGGTACAATATAAATGGATCTTTAAGGTTTATCTTTAATCTCTGCTTTGCTGTTGATGTGTAAGCGTTGCAAAGAATAGCTCACATTTCTGTTGTTGTACTACCTCTCCGTTACTTTTGTTACCGATGGCGATTGCAGAAAATCAGCAACTGTTAAAAGATGTTCCGCTGCATATCTCCATTGTGGATAATACTTCCTAATTAGCTAATTGGAAATGTTTAAATGAATGAACATTAAGATAAATGCTATGGAGAAAAGAGATATAGGCCGCGATTACAGTCATATAATTTTTGAGAACGTACTTTCTTAAAGAGAGGATAATTAGCGATTTCTCACACCAATTATGATCTTTTGTTGGGAGAATGTGCCGAAATGTTTGTACAATTTGTTCTGCGGAGTATAAGAAACGGTGAGATTCTACCTTGAGGTAGTTGTGCTTAAACGTGCATAGCATATCTAATAAATGCCTGAAGATCATAACTTGATTACTTGAACTTGAATTGCACATACACTTCAAATAAAAGTAGGCGAAATCGATGAAGAATGATGGATCTTGAAACCTTTTGTTGAGAATTTACTTTCGTAATGATTCAATAAGGAACGACCGTGAGTTTCCTTGCTCGGAAGTTTTCCCCTTTGCGCAATTTTCATTCTTCTTCACAATACCCTTCCTCTCCGAAAGAAGACACCCACCAAGAATATTAATTTGTTGCCCCTTTGTCGATGCAATGAGGAAGAGTGGGCCTCAGGGAATTCCGTGGACGGCGTCCTCCAATGCACCCACTCCCACATCCATCCCCTATCGCAGCAACCCTCCCTTCCCCAATACATTACCCCCAATGCGTTTGTGAGTGTGTTTGTTCCCACCCTTCTTCCTCGACATTTTCTTTGTGCCAGTACGCAGCTGCCCTGCCCTGTTGCCAGACCTTGGACCTCTCCGTAGGGGGAAGCGACCCTTTAGTGTGGGTGGCTGTAAGAGGGTGTGGGAACTTCTCCACCCTGTATTGCTGCCCTCCCTCTGCGATCGCTTTTGGCTTCTGTGATTGTGGAATAGGGAGAGAGCAGGAAGACCTACGCTTCACCTATCTTTCAATTGAAGAAACTCTGCGGCAGTGCTTCCTAACCGGTGTGCCGCGTCCTATCCAAGCAGTATCGGCTACATTTGTGTGCCGCGTTTCATGAACGTTGCCCTGAGTCGACGTGAATGCATCTCATTGTTTTTTTCTTCTGTTTTGACTTGAATTTCGGCGATTTTATCTGCGGTGCATTTTTGAATCGATGCTTCGTGTTGCTATCTGTTGTGTTTTTCGCAATTATTAGTTACCATTCAATGCTTCAATTTTTTAGGGTAAACAGATGTGATAAATATCGACATGACTGGTATTCGAAGTCTCCCACTTTCTGGGTAGGTATTCTATTCACTGAACTACCATGTCTCGTCTCTTCCACACTGTTATGGGAATGCTTTTTTGTGAGCAATGCAAGTGGCTATTTGTCGCTCTTTTAGACATCTTTTTATCCTTTGGTTTTAGGCGCACAACTCTATGTGCAAAGGGCTCCCGGGTAGCCAAGTGGGCAACGCGTTCGACTTCAGTGAAAGCGGACCCGGGTTCGATTCCCGGTGGGGGCCTACGTGCGAAATGACCTAAGTTGTCGATGCACTTTTAACAATACTACTACTACTACTCTATGTGCAAAGATAACAACCTTATCCTTTGCCTTATTTCTAAGTCTTTACATTACAGATAAGTTTTTAGGGCATTTAAGTGAATAAAACGTAATTTAGCATCTCTTCGTGTGAAATACGACAAACAGTTCCATTGTTCATGTTTCTACGTTTCCGATGTTTATTGTTGGACTTCTCCGAAGGATTTCTTTCAAATTTCGAAATCTTTCTCTTCATTATCAGGCTTCTCTCAATACCTGGAACAGGCTGAGCATGCAAAACTTTCTTAAAATTTCGCATATTTATTGGGTTCATTTTTAGGAAAGATTGCGTTGTAATATGACAGAAATGAAAATCAATGAATGAAAATTCCAGATTTTTTATTTTACCTTTCATTTTTTACAAAGTTTTCTGTTTGGATATAAACTATGCTTGGTGCTCCGCTGAGTTTGAATTGATATGCTAGTGTGCCTGGGGACAAAAGGTTGGGAAGCACTGATCTACGGTGTGGGTTGCATTGGATGGGTTTGCGCGTTGTTTTAAATGCCAAGGGGACCTATCTCGCACTCGTGCCAAGGTAATGCGCTGATTTGTCGTAATGCATTAGTTTGTCGATGTTTTGAAGTGGGATGTTGAAAGAATGGGGTGTTTAAGAAAGAGAGCGTTCGTGTCCGGGTTTTTGTGCCTTTTTTATCTCCGAATGCGCCCTTGAAAAGATTAATTTAGTACTCATCCAATGAAATGAGAGTTGATTAATGCGATAGCTCATTGTTCTCTTTTGTTCTCATTATGAAATCTTTCTCACACGTTTCTGTAACGTCTATTGATTCTAATTTATTAAACTCAGTGCATTTCGTCATTGATGCCGTTGTAAAGTCCTATCTTACACGCCGTTTCATTTCCAACTTGTCTTCGGAATCATTTCGAGTTGCTTGCTGTCAACGTAAATTCAACATATATGAGATTTTTCTATTCATCATCGTAAAATATTAGAAAATGAGGTTATACCGGTAGGATTGTAAAAGAAGAAATACTGGAGATGATAAGGGAGCAAAAGATTTTGGTTGAAAAGATTAGAGCCGTGGGTGTATCAAGTTTCAGGAGAGAATGGATTGCTTAAAGGGATGAAAATGGAAAGTGAGTGTGAAAGACCTTTGAGAATATAAAGGGTGATCACGAAGTAATGGAAAAGGCTTCAAACTAGGACTTTAGGGCATGTTAACCTATAGTGAGGGAGATAAATAACCATGGTTATAAAAATAAAAGCTGAATATCCTAAATGTTATTCAGGAACCAAATGACTAGATCCTGAATCTGTAAAGTATTCAACTCGAAGGCCGGTTGGGACCTCATCCTCTCTATCATCAGCTACGAATGGCTAGGAGAGGGAAATGAGGCTTACTAGGCAAGATGAGGGGTGAGGTAGTTTTCCCTTGCTTTCCTCACTGAGCTGCAATGCTACAAGCAGAACAAGCCCACGTTAGTGAAGCACAATGACTCTATGTCACACTTTTCGTAACGTTGCATTAGGAGAATCCGTAATTAATGTTATTATTCAGCATGATACATACCTCAGTAGAATTCGTGTCATTACAGCAAGATTTATACAAAAGTTTATAAAAGATGCATTTTTCTTTATTCCTTACCAAAAGACAAGTGATAAATATTTCATTCAAGATGTAGTAGAAAGAGCAGATACTGAGTACAAACCACAAAATGTAAATCGGAAACTCTACATTAGCTATCGCCAAATTGGAGTTGGTATGAATATCATTTTGCTTATGTAAGACAATGGTAGTTGTAGAAAAAGTCTTGGATTCGTTATTTGCTAAAGAAGTGCCACTTTTATATGTATGTTTTCTCCTTTAGTCGCTTCTAAAGAGAATCGCGTCTTTCGCATAAATCAAGCATTAATTTACCGGAAGAAATTCATGAGATGCTGTGTATGCTGCATGTTTAATGCTTTTAATCTATAGCATCCAACTTCTTTCTAATAACAATTTTTAAAATTTATTTAAATAGTTAAAGTATTGCTCTTTTCTGATTTCATTTGTCATTCATTTTGTAAATTGCGAATAGTGACCATGCCTTGAAGAACTCTCATCGCAATTCGTAATATTTTCAATTAATAACCTTTTCAATGATAACTATCGATGAATTCCATTTATTTGTTCATTACAGCTCTTAAAACAATTTTGACAATCTATGGTGAAATTGAAGCGTCTAAAATGCAGTGTTAAAGATTTGTTATTGCTTGTGTTGGTAAAACTCTTAACAACCAGCTACTAATGACAATAATCATCCGTGACCAGCCTGGTTTTGAATTCAGTGGTTTTAGTTTTGTACAACAACCGATAACGTAGTAATTCGCGGTTAAATGCTGGATTATGATCCTGAATACATCACTTTGAAGACCCAGATTAATCATCTCCAAAATATGTACGGAAAGCGTAATTTTTTGGACGAGATGCAAACGAAAACTGCTTAAGAGCAACGACCTTAGTCTGCCAGGCGTTTTCAGTTTATAGGCGAGCTTTTCTGCTTAATGGCTTTGAAAGGCTTTCGATGACTAGGTGACGCAAGGAAATTGTAATGGCTTCCTATGGCTTTGACAGTTGGTGCAGGTTTGCTGCGTGGAGTCGAAGTGGTCCTTTTATAAAGAGCACCTCATTTAAGTTAGTTAGCAGAGAAAGGGGTGCGGCTTTGTGTGATCTTTTTCGACTCCTTACGAAGCTCTGGGAACTCCGGGGTTTTCATCTCGCATATCTCATTATGTAGGTGAGGACAAGGTTACTTAAACTTCTGATCTTTCTCGCGGGTTTTCGCTTCCAAGTAATCACTCGACTTTCTCATTTCCCATCTTCTTGAGTCGGAAAGCGAAAGTGTAGGAATTTTAACGGAATCGTTCCCGTGGTTTATTTTGCGGGTTAAACGCAGGCGGCGACCTTGAATTTCCAAGAAGCCGTTTGGGATTCATTTATGGTGAATTCTTCGAGGGCATTATGCGTACTGGAAAGGTACGGAAAATGACCGGTGGTCGGTTTTGTAACTGTGGCAGTGCGCTAGGAAGCTCGTCAAGGGTTTAGGGAAGCCCCGTAAATTTTGCCATTTTCCCACATGAATTCTAAGCCTGGAAATGCTTAGGAGCTCTCCCGTGGCTAATTTTATTTACCACGTGCGTAAAAATGCTGGGGAATTTCGGTCAGAGTTGCCCGAGGTTGGAAAATTCTTACTTTAACTTGGAAGTAAACACTTCTATTTGCTCATGAATGTTTTTATGTAATTGTGAGACGACTACTGTGAGGCATCCGATAGCGATTTCATTGAACATTATTGTCCAGAAGTGAGAAATTATTCTGCTACATACAATTTATCTGAACAATTCAAGGTTGTTACTTTAAGTTCACAGAGGAACATCTGGAGTAAGTAATGTTCTCGCCCAGTTATAACTGTTGTAAATGAGACTACGTTTCTGTTATTATTATTATTATAAATTTTCTTTGCAAGTAGGTGCATGGTCTGATGGCATCGGGTTAAATCTTGAAAATATTTGCATAATTACGTATAAACTTAAAATTGTATGAAATATGAAATGGCATGAAATGAGGGGAACACTTGTAATCTGCCTGGCAATTACCCTGGAAGGGAAATTTTCCTTCGGAAAAACCTCCCTTAGGCAGCAATCGCAATATTCAATCAGGTACATGAAGGCAATACATACATTACTAAAGTCACAATTAACATTCTAAATTCCCTTTTCCAGCAGTAACAAACGTCCATAAAACCACTTATCCTTCAACATACAATGTTTTAATATTGTTCTAAGTTAATCGTCTTATCTCCACCTTTCTACCATACCGATTACATTTTTCCAATTAAAAACCTTCACAATAATACTAAGTATGTCTTGATAATGTTATTTCTGGCTGGTTCGATTTGCTATTTTTTTTTAAATGTGTGTTTGTTACACGAAATTAGAAACTGTGACAGTCAACTTTATCGAACAGAAAAATATTTTATTATTTTGCTGATTCGGCTTTGAATTGAATGTACCGTGTAATGTGGTACTAATAATAATAACTGTTGGAACCAAATTTTACCATCATATAGCCGCTAGCCACATATTGGCATATGTTTCTTAACGCCAACGTAAACAACTGTAAACAATAAAGGAAGAAGTGCTCTATGTATAATGGCCAACCACATGAACATCATCATTGCATTGCTGATGATGAATTTTTTGTCCTCCCATTTTTGGCTTCACTACGTGTTGTTTTAATGGTACCGTTTTCTTTAGTCTTTCAAGTATCAGTTATGGTTGTAACATTATATTTCTCAATCGATACCGAGCCGTCATGAATCATAGATTTTATCCGGTTGGTTGTGTATAAATAGTTACTCTTCGCAATTATTCCTTATGAATTTTAAAGAGTAATTTCACTTCTTCGTTGACCATTGTTTCCGTCTTGAGTTTGAATCTTGCTTTTTCTTCATTGAGCAAGAACGCTGACCATTTTGTCAGTTATCTTACAACTGGTCTCTTTAAGGGTACTTTGCGTCGTAATATTTTATTGTTGATCCTATCGGAACCTATTAAAATGTCAACTACAATTGCTTCGGTATGCTTTTCTTCATTTCATGCTTCCATAATGTCGTGCGTCTGCCCCCTTTTTTTACTTTCGTATTTGGAGACCCTTGCAGCAATGTGCTTTTACTCAACGGAACGGAAAACGAGTAAGGGTGATTTTGCGCAAGATGGTGCGCACCCAAGAAAAATCCCAAGGAAGACTGAAAAAAGTCTTCGGGAACTTCCCGGTCCCGTCAGACTTTTTTCAAGTCCATTCTTCCTTGGGATGGTGCTTTTACTCGTTACTCGTAAGTGGCTTCAATTATGTATCATTCTATTTAGTCCCCTTGTTTCGTTATAGTTTTCATGCGAAGACGTAAAATTTTTATCTTCAGCGAAAAATTCTTATCACAATACGAACCCTCAACAAGTTGTAATATTGCTGTAACATATTCCAGGACTACTATGAGACTGTTTGACTCTATGTAAAAATGGAAAGGAATCATTTTTCCTTATTCAGAGCATGTATCCGAATCGAATCTGAAATGAAAGCCAAAATACAATAAACCATTACTTTTGGCGAAGTGAAAATCGAATCCAAACAGAAAAATCAGAATTCTCTAACTTGATTCAAAACAGTAACTTGTAATTAATTAAAACGAATGCATTTAATTTACATTTAGATAAATGATTTTTAATATGATAATGATAGCTGACAAGCTGATGATGATAAAATGTGATAACCTTTATTTAAAAATTAATTCGATTTTTTGTAACTGAAAGAAAACTACACATGATAAGAAAATTTCTGGTGGATTATGATGTTTTATTCTGTTAGCAGAACAACCGGTTTGAGATAGCGAAACCGGATCGAAAAATATTTCGGCTCGATGTCCTGCTATAGGTAGATTCTGCTACCTCCTTGATTTAATAGATGGCTTGCTATAGATAGACTAATAGTAAAATAATATTTTTAGCGTCATAGTGCTACACGACAAATACGTTGGTGAATACACCTCTAACGTTCCGTGCTATTATGTAAACAGATATGACTAATAATGTGGAAAGAGCCTTTTCCGACGCAAGTGAGTGATTTTTTCGGAGTATTTCCGTCAGTCTCGTGGCCATCTGACGTCCAGATGTCCTTCTCTCGAGGGAAAAATAATCTCTAATATGAAAGCGTAGCATCTGTTCCACACAAAGAAATTGATGAAACGTCAAAAGTGGTGGAACCGGAGAATTTAGGGAATGAAGTAATATGAAAAGTCGCGGTGTCAGTTTATCCCATTCGAAATACGGGAATATAACACACAACGCATATAACGTCACAATAAAGAGGATTTGAAGTAACTTGCGAATTTCATTTCCGTAAACTAATGAACTGTTTCGCTAATGTCCTAGTTTTATCGATAATGACTTCAGTATTTATTGCATTTGTATCATTTTTAAGTCATTTGTACGAGAAATAAAGTTGGTATTCCTAAAATACGTTCACTATTAAATACTTAAGGGTGAATAAAATAAATGATTGCACGAAAATTAAAATATTTTAATAATGAGAGTATTTCTTTTTAATTTCAGGTGAGTTTTTTTTACCATCTCAAAGGAAAGTTGCATGTCACGGATTTATCATCGGCAGACGATTTTCTGAAAAGTGTGACAAATGTCGTAAGTAGTAAATTCTCTTTCAAGTAACGTGTTTATGAACATCGTGTTTACTCTTTATACTATATTTTTTTATTCTGAAACTATGCGTTATTTATCCTTTTTCTTGAATTTCAGAGCCCTGTTAAAATGTTGTCAACATACATGGTGTAAATGTCATTCTTTTGGTATAGTAATCTTTACTCTCGTTATCATGAACCTCTGTCGTCATGCGTTCTTTCATTTTCTTTTCATCCTTGTCAATGGCTTGCTACCATATCATCTGTCATTAGGTACGAGATAAAGAAAATTGTATCTTTCATATACTTATGTCTCAGTCTTGTTTATGGCTGTGATGATATAAAAGCTACTTATTTATGAGTCACGCTGAATAATAGCATTAATTAAGGATTCTCCTTATGCAGTGTTACGGAAAGTGTTACTCGTATAGTCATTGTGCTTCATTAACGTGGAGACGTTCAGCTCATAGCATTCTGGCTCGGTGAGGAGCAAGCAAGGGTAAACTACCTCACTCCTCATCTTGCCTAGTAAGCCTTATTTCCCTCTCCTGGCTGATAGGTAGTAGCTGATGGTAGAGGAGACGAGGTCCCAACTGGCCTTCAGGCTGAATACTTTTCAGACAGACTCATAGGTTTATATTATTTATACATTTAATGTATTTATATGTCATTGATATTATCAAACGATGACCAGGTTATCGTGAGGCACGTTTAGAATTCCTTTCGTTATTATTTAATCGCGATCCATAGTGAATATTGTTATTCATTACCAATTTTGGAAATTGTATGAAACATATCTATAGAAGGATTAAAGGAAAGGAAGGTGTCTTAGTAGATTGAAAACCTACGAAAATCCCAAAGGAATAACAAGTGTGAAAAATAGCGACACGACTATAGAATTTGCTGGTAACCAAGGATCGCATGAATTCACTTGCTTTCGTGGGTGTAAAAACGCTTGGCTAGGGAGTGTGGGAGAAGTACTCTTTAGGAGAAGAATAGAGAAGGGAATGAGACAGCAAGTAACAAGACCTTAGCTGAGAAAGTGCATCGCGACGAGGGAAGTGGCTCACCTTTCAAAAATTACGTCATCTTTCTTCCCGCGTTTTAGCAGCTTTCATCCACTGACACTCAACAACAACGATTAAATTCACTTTGCGAGGGAATAAACTGAGTCGAAGACAATGGGAACAGTGAGTCTCATCCGAATCGAGTAGATGCAGCTGTGGGAAATCGTTCCGTTTGCTTCTGAGTGCTTTATTAGGAGATCTCCAAGGTAGCGTGACGACAGTGATATTCTTTTATTCGTCATTGGTGCAGACTTCTCGACTACTAGTAGTAAATCATCATCATTGGGCCCAATGATTTCTCGAAATCATTGGGCCCAATGATTTCTAACGGAGAGTAGTAGCTCATGCGGGCTTTCGATGAAAAAAGGTCTTAAAGGGTCGTGGAAGTATTTTTGGAGACTTAGATGGTTGTGAGAAACCTGATGTAACTAGCCTAACATTTCAGGAAAGACTATTGCGGATTTCTCTCTTATAGTGTGTAATATTGAATTTAAAACTAGTAATTTCGTCGGTAAATGTCTGTCAGAGAGAATAGCGGTTGCCAACCGTTGTTCCGCGGACCGCTGATGGTCGCTGATAAGCTTTTAGTGATCCGTGAAGAAATGTGTGTGTTTTATACTACTTTTATGTTTATTAAACCGTTTTGTCAAATTCTGAAACTTCTTCGTGTCACCAACAGGAGGTTGTCATGTATTTCATGTCAAAACTTTCATGATGGTTATTAAAGGAATCAGGAAAAGGTTGGTAAAATCCTTGGTGTGGAGGGTTTTGCTATATGGGTGTGAAACGTGGACTTTACAAAAGGAAGGCGTAAAAAGTTTTAGAGGCATTCGAGATGTGGGTATGGCGTAGAATGAAAAGGTCAAATTGGGTTGTTAGAAAAACAAACACAGAAGTGTTTACCAAAGATGGTTCGGGGAGAGAGGGAGTTAATCGAAGTAATTAAATGTCGACAGAGAAAATGGGTGGGCCAAATATTTAAGGGGAGAGGGACTGCTGAAGAATGTTATTGAGGGTATAATAAAAGGGAAAAAGCAGAGGAGAAGACAGAGACAAAAGTTGTTAGATGACATAAAGGGTTGGGTGGGTTACTGGGAGGTGAAGGAAATGGAAATTAGTGGAGAATATTAGGGCACATGAACGTACCGGAAGGTAGAAAACATTGATGATGATGATTTTACATAAAGAAAATTGGAACGGGTATCTTGATATTTACTATACCACAAAATATACATACATACCTACACGACCAGGTTTTGGTGCATAGCCCCATCATCAGGTAAATTTCACAAAAAAACATTCGGTATATAGTCACAGAATAGGGGAAAGGAGAAAAGGGAACGAATGAGGGAAGGGGGTGGAGGCACTTGTAGGCAGGGATAGGACAGTGGGGGTGGTAGGTGGCGAATGGGTAGGAGAGCATAGGGAAGGGGGTTTAGTGGGAAGGGGTAATAGTTGAAGTATTGGGGTAGGAAACAGCAAGGAGGATAGGAGAATAGCCTTCATACCCAAGTTCGTTAACAATATTAAATTGATGGTTGTTTTTATAATCAAATATTTCCAAACGCTCTAAAACGTCCAGGTATCTTAGATTGATCAACGCTATGATTTTACATGTTTGTACTATATCAAAAAACTTAGCATTAATGCTCCACGGGATTCAATGTTGTGAATTTAGTGGTCCATGATGTCCAAAAGGTTGGCAACATCAGAAATATGGTCAGGATATGCAGCTTCGCCTGTGTAATCAGGGATTAAATGAAGAGCCAAACGTAAAACCCCTAAATAATTTTTAATTTCTCGGAAGCAGGGGCTTGCGGACTGTTGGTTGGGAGTTGCCCGATATAAATTAATATCCCTAAGTACTTTTCATGAGAAATATGCGAAAATGACCCGCGGTATTCGAAAACCAGAAAAAGTGTTTCGAATCTCGCATCCGTTTCTCAATCCAGCGAATGAAAAAGCGAATTACACGCGATATCCGCCGGGGAAAGAGTGCATCGGAAGTGGAACGCAGGTAGATGCACCCAACAGGTGCTCATTAGAGCGGTAAAGCGACGAAGTGAGGGAAAACGTTGGATACGGTTCGAATGCACTCGAAATGTTAATTCTTTTTTGTGCGCCAACGAAGCGCTGAGGGAGGCGGTAAATTTTCACGCATCCATAATTCTAATCCGTACTTAACACTTAGGTAGAGATTTTTCACATCCTGCGCACCGCGGAGTATAAAAGATGTAGCGGATGACGTGGAAATGGGGTCTGTTGAGAAGTCTCAGGATGGATGCGTTCCACCCACTGCAAACTGAAAATGAATGACACTTTCGAAGTGTTTGAACGTTGCGTCCGAATACGTGTATTATTTATGCATTAGTGTGTTCGGAGACGCCCGCACTGATTACCACTTGGTACGAACCTGTTTCGGAACCGTAATCCGTGTTTCATAATCAGAGACGCGCCAAGCCTATCTGCCGCCCGGGTGCGAACAAAATTTGCCGCCGCTTGAATTTAAATATCAAAGCCATACATTTCCTGATTAGCAGGTAAAAAATATTTTGTAAAACTTTGAAAAGCCAGTGTTTGATGAATTCGTTTCTCAGCTTACTTTGGTCACAAAACATCGATAGCAATTAATTACGCTTATTCCGTATCCTGACGAAATGGTCATTATGAGTTAATAGTTCTCATTACTTTTGAAAATCATTATCTTAGCAGTCTCCAGAAGGGTCATAAAAANCGCCGGGGAAAGAGTGCATCGGAAGTGGAACGCAGGTAGATGCACCCAACAGGTGCTCATTAGAGCGGTAAAGCGACGAAGTGAGGGAAAACGTTGGATACGGTTCGAATGCACTCGAAATGTTAATTCTTTTTTGTGCGCCAACGAAGCGCTGAGGGAGGCGGTAAATTTTCACGCATCCATAATTCTAATCCGTACTTAACACTTAGGTAGAGATTTTTCACATCCTGCGCACCGCGGAGTATAAAAGATGTAGCGGATGACGTGGAAATGGGGTCTGTTGAGAAGTCTCAAGATGGATGCGTTCCACCCACTGCAAACTGAAAATGAATGACACTTTCGAAGTGTTTGAACGTTGCGTCCGAAGACGTGCATTATTTATGCATTGGTGAGACTCCCGCACTGATTACCACTTGGTACGAACCTGTTTTGGAACCGTAATCCGTGTTTCATAATCAGAGCCGCGCCAAGCCTATCTGCCGCCCGGGTGCGAACAAAATTTGCCACCGCTTGAATTTAAATATCAAAGCCATACATTTCCTGATTAGCAGATAAAAAATATTTTGTAAAACTTTGAAAAGCCAGTGTTTAATGAATTCGTTTCTCAGCTTACTTTGGTCACAAAACATCAATAGCAATTAATTACGCATATTCCGTATCCTGACGAAATGGTCATTATGAGTTAATAGTTCTCATTACTTTTGAAAATCATTATCTTAGCAGTCTCCAGAAGGGTCATAAAAATCCGCAAAGCTATTTTAAAATTAGGGAAGGATTCTATCAAATCCCTAGTTAAGATTTGTTCCAAATTTGAAGAGGATTTAATCATGGCACCAGAAAATCTTTTATTGATTCCAATTCTTCGATTAAATCCACTGCACAAATATTCCTTTCCCGCCTTGAGTTATCCATATTTATTTCCTCTAAATGTTTGCAAATCTTTAATTTCTTTAAATAATCTTTTCTAGATAATTCTGGTGTATCACAGAGAAAAAGTAATGTTGAGAAAATAGTGATGGTTGGCTAAGTTTCTGTTGCCGCCTTTAAAATGCCGCCGCCCGGGTTCGATGGTGGCTCTGTTATAATGCTCTTTTTCTGTTTTTTGTGAAAATGTAGTTAATTTAGTATCTACCAGTAATAAACTCTTTAATTTACTATCTTGATACTGACCTTTTTCGGAACCGTAATATATTTGTATTTCATGATATTCACTTTCTATTTTATAAAAATGTATTTCTAGTTGTAACGGCTTGAAATATTGCATATCTACCATTCTGTTTGCTGTTCAGATGTGGTTTAACCTGCCTTTTCCTTAAAACTTAGGTAACTATATCACACCCACAAGAAGGGGGTGTCTTCCTGCGATCGTGTATTTTTTCCTATGCGCAAACTTTGGTTTTTAAATCCACAAAGTAGTGTTTTTCCATGCCGTCTCTTTTAAACTTCATATGACAAAGGGTTAGATGTAAAGAGACCGATAGTCTCAATCTCGCCCAAATAAAGTATTATTATTACCACGGCTTCGAATTATTTTCGTTCCTGTTTTTCCGGTTCAATTAAAACGCCATTTTGTGTTTGGTTTTGCACCGGCACCAACCTTCGAACCGTCTTTTTCCTCCGACAATATATTCCCAATGCAATATTTGCACGGGTCATTTCCAAGGCTTGTATTATCACATTATTATGTTTATTGTTAAATTTTATTATTAAAATTTTGATAGGAATGAAGTAATCATAGTATTTGAATACTTCTTAAAGAAAGGTTAATTAGTGAGTCGTTATTCATCGTTGCATATGTTTATTAAATGTAACAGAAAAATAACGGTCACCTGTTTCGATCGTGGTTCAAGGATTTTTATGAATCGGTTCGGGTTCAGTTTTTACTGCGGCAGAAATAACATTTCCTTCTGTTTCGGTTCAGCATGGATGCCCTGCTGATTACGGAGAAATGATTCCAAAACGTTGCTCACGGTTGTTTCCGAAAAAGTGAAAACTTATGATTTCTCGTTTTCGTTACATCTTTCAATGCAGAAAACTTGGCCGTTTCTGTAATTCACAGAAATAGATATCCAAAGAGTCAGTCGATTTTCTGAATATTTAAACGTCTTGGAAGGGCTTGTGACTTAAAGTTAACTAATTAGAAAGCTAAAATCGAATTATCGTTAACTTACATCGTAACACGATTTATTACAAGGAAATTATTTTCATCGACCGTACCGTTTCTGCTGCTCTCCTTTCGTTTCAAGATATTTGGTTAGTTTAATTCGTTTGAATAACGTTTTTCTCATTCTATAACCTTCCATGGCATGGGAATCTAATATTTCGTTGAAATTGATGTTGTATATTATGCGAGAGTAAATTGTAATAAGCTTTTTCTCAAGTAAAAAATGCTGATAATCGTTTCTGCGACTATGATTACTTCGATATGATGCATAAATACTTTTTATTTTGTAATATAACATAATTTCGGAAAATAGCTTTGCAGATGGTGAAGCGATCTTCGATGTATCACGAATTACAATGAATGAAAATCATTTTAAGATCTCTGAGAACAACGTGTTGATCCGCACGCAGTATCTTCTTCTATATTTTGTTAGTTTAATATCAGAAAATTTGCTTTGCTTTCAATGTTAGTTGCGATTATTATTGATAAATGCGTTGCGTTGAGTTACACAAGCGTCGTCTACTTACTTAGAGCTGTATAATATACTGTATGCTGTAACCTAAATCCGTATTTTACTGTGTAGTACCGCGACCCAAATCCGAAATGATCGTTCGCCATAATATAGCCGAATATTTCGCGTCGTTACCGAGAGCCTTCTCACAATCGGTCTGATTGGTGCCGCCATAAAATGAAAATCCGTATATTCGAAAAGCCAGACCTATAACACGGCTCAAATTCCATTCGAATACTTATCTCTCCGCGAATAAAATGGACTAGCAAGGAAGGACGAGTGTCCGAGGTGAAGAAATAGCAGGTACTTCATCTCTCCAACGCAATCCCAAAGCGTCTTGTTTTTCGTAAGTGGCGCCAAGGCCTATCCGGACGCCCACCGCTTGCATGCACCACGACCCACTTAAAAGAGAACTGAAAGGATTAGATTTCTAATCCCCGAGGCTTTCTCTCGCCATCCCTCGTTGCAGGAGAGTCTTGCACGAGGAAGTGCACGTCCCATGCACGCGAAATTCTCTCGCGTCACGACATCGGACTCGTAATTGACCCAAGTGTTTCGTCGCATGAAAGGAGACAACACAGGAAAGAAGTCGGTAAAAACGTCGGAAAAATGGCTTTCCTATTTTGATAGATTTCGCTAACGTGTCGATGGGGCGCAGAATAGACGGTTTTCCAGAAACTAGGTCAGAGCAGGTATTTCATCAGTATGCGCCTCCGAGAACTCATTTGCTATTATTCATAGAGAATAAATGACTGCCGAAATGGTTGCGCTAATGCAGAGCTGTTTCATCGCTCACAACTCGGTCGAATGTTGTGAACGAAATGACGGGAGTTGAAATAATGCTCTTAATTACGAATATTACTCGCGTAATTGAATTTCGTATTTACCAGTTCAGTCGCGTTGCAGTTATTAATTACCGTTTTATTTTCTACGTGTATGTCTCAACTTTCAATGGCTAGGGTAATATGTAACCCGTTTGATTTCATTTTCAGGTAAGCATGTTTAATCATTATACGTTTATGTAACAGTGCGTCGCCTTGGATGAGTTCCTAATCAGATCAATAGGCGGTAATGTTATGTTTAATGTTTTGAGTTATGTCTGCATTTATCATCTTAAAATTATTAATGAATAACATGAACTGGTTAATTATTCATTGGAAGGGGTGTTACGAAACGAATGAAATACTTTAAATCTCTATCTGAATTCATTCAAATCTACGTAACTGGTAAAAAAGTATATGGAAACAATGCATTCGTAGGTGTAATTACCTTTTCTAACCCCTTTAAATTCTATACTGATGTTTTATATAAAGATATATATGAATGTAGTTATTTAACATTGTTTCGTAGTGTTAAGCAAATTGACTCAATTTTAGTTAATAATCGATTAATTCATTTAACCGCTCTTTTATACCCATTCATGTTGAAAATCTTAGTGATATTTGAAGCAAATAGAATGCATAATGAATCTGATTATGATATAACTTTTCTTATCATATCTTTACGTAATTTTTCCACTAGTATTAATAATTAATGAATTTTTCTCGTTAAAACAATATACATCGTTCAAATCGAAATAGGGTGACATTCGATCAGTTAAGCCATTGAAAGAAATTCTGCAGCTTGATCGGTTGATTAATATATATATATTGTAGATCTTCCCAACTTATCCATACGGTTTATGCATCCTGAGAAATTTTCATTCATGTGTCATGTTATTGTTTGTAATACTAGTCTCAAATTTTTCTTTGAAGACAAGTTTAAATACTTTTAACTTTTTTAATGTTCATCGTGAATCTCTTCTAAGATATATTGGTAAATCATTTCATTCATCAGTGTATTATTATTTCTCAAATCTTTATACTCGTAATTGGCAATTTTCACGTTGTTTAGGGTTTTCTTTTATTAATTGTAAGAAGACCATTCAGCCGGTCCTTGTTTTGTCACGAGGTTGTTGGCATTGAATTATTCGACTCCGAGAATACTTTTTGCGCAACTCGAATTTCCTCCTTTAAAATCTTTCCGTCCATCTTCCCCTCTTCATCCCTCGCGTCCATCAGGTGAATTTTTCTTTGTGTACTGGCGCAGTTCCTTCGCAAATTCCGGTTGTTTATTCATTAAGGACATGGCATGCACGCTTCTTTGAAGGTGTTCGCTCGAAGAGCGGTGCTTCAGCGCCAAGAATGTTTGCGAAGAACTGCGAGGCGAGACTAGTAATCTGTGGAATAACAAAAGAAAGTCGTTTATGTCTCTGAGCGTGGTGATCGTCGCCTCAACGTCGATGGTCGTTCATCGCTTTCAAGGGTGAGCTTTACTTATGCACCTTCGTCTCAATCCCGTAGATTTAATCCGTTTCAAAGCTGAAAACCCAATTAGATGACTTTCTATTTGGTCACCGCTGGGAAAAATGCAAGGTCTTCTACAGAAGCGCGTCGAAGCTTTGCAGCGAAAGATAAAAGTAATGTATTGATTTATTTTATTATTCCGAAAAAATGGCCCGATTATGTTTTTACTTTTCAGCTCTAGGTTTAGTTTACAATTTTAACCATTTTTAAAGTAAAATATAAAATGAAATTGATGTTTATCTAGGGTTAGCCAGAATTCTGTTTAGGTGTCTGGAAAGAAACGTTATCACTATAAAATCATTATTATCAAAGTATTATTAAATGTTCATAATTAATTATTACATTAGTAAATGGAAAGGCAAAAAGTAGTTTAAATGCGTATTAATTTATTTTATTGTTCCGAAGAAAATGGCCCTTGATTCACTTTTCAGCTACAGATTTAGCTTTCATTTTCGACTGTTTTCAAAGTACAATGTGAAACTAAATAAGTTTTTATCTATAAATTTAGCCAGTTGCGTTATGCGTTGATGGTGTAGGAGGAAAAGTTATAATTATTATATATTGATCATCAACTTATTATTAAATTTTCATTCTAAGTTGTTATTAAATATACATTATTAAATTATTATTTATTATTTAAAGTTATATTAAAATTTGGCCTTAGGGTCGTTTAGTACTTACACTGTATCCATTCATTTAAATTTAATTTTTTATCGCCAAAGTACGTTTCATGTTTTACTCCTGATATCAAGGAAAAAAAAGTGCGAACTTTTCTAGTTTCATATATCAGCTATCGTGTTATGTGTTATATATGTTTTGGTATTTTCGAAGTCAAAGTATTTTTTATGTTTGGGTATTTTTGTGCTTTTCGAGTTCTTTAAAAATTCTGTTCGCCTCCGTTTCGTAGACTATTATTTTTCTTTCTGCCTCCAGGTAGGCAGGGACTTGTGTTCTTTTTTTACACGGGGAACTAAAGAAAAGCGTCTTATTCTAAGAATGAAGATCCATGTCACCACCAAAATTCGAATCTTGGCGTTATTACGTCAACGCAATCATTGATAGGCTTGGCCGTCTCAATTCGAAAATTTGATCTAATGCCCTTTTCGTATTTTTCAAAGACAATTGTCATAAAGTCCATTTAACAATATGAATAACCACTGCAGCATTCCGAGAGCTTAAGATCTGATTCCATGATCAAAGGAGAGGAATACAAAACGTAAGGTCTTTCTCAGGATAATTCCGGTCGGCAGTTTACTTGCAAATAATAGCCGTTTCTAGTTTCACCATTAGAATAACAAGAACAGAGAGGCTGTACTTAAAGCGGGTACCTCAGTCGTAATAAAAATAAAGGAAGGAAAAATAGCCGCGAGGGAGATGGAAGCTCCGCCTCGCTCATAAATCTATCCAGCGATTCAAACTCGTCTCGCTGGATTACCGTAACCCCTTTTTCGCCCAGATAGCGTGCCTCTTCTCATCCGGATAATCCAATCCGATGATCTTTTCAGGGAAATCTCATTGTCCACTTGCGCTGAGCTGCGGGATCTTTGTCGTCTAAAAACCCTTTCGGTCGAACTTGTTCGATGCGAATTATCTCAAAAGATAGTCCTGGCAAACGGGAGGAATGGTCTACCAATGCGATTTATTCTCATGAATTTAATACGTTCCGCTGTCAAATAATGAGAGTGTCGCCGCTGAGTCATTTGTGTCTTGATCCATTTAACGTAAATCGCTTTTTACGTTTTTAAGCTGTGACTATTTTAAATTATTGAACCCCACATCTTTCTACCATACTATGGAAATTATGTAACTATCGCAGACTCCCATTTTCAGGATGGTAAACAGAATTTTGTACCTGAAAGTTTAAAACAAAAGAATCGTTGTCTATACGTAAAAATGTAACAAGACGAGACTCAGAAATGTTAATTACATTGTGTGATTTCTACTATCAATATAGCAGTTTAAAAAGAAAGATAAATTTAATAAAAATACGTCTACTGCGTTGTATCGTGATAAATTAAAAATTTAAGTTAACTTAAAGAAGGGGAATTACCTGTTTCTTGGGTAGCAATCTGATCGTACCTTCAAGTTAATTATTTCGCGGAAAATGATGTAATGCACACTTTCATTCTGGATCTGCTTCATTTAAAGATCAGAAAAGGAATTTGAATCCTTGTAAAATCTACGAGGTAGCAAAGCCAGTTGAATGGAAAATGCACCAGTTTATTGGAATCTCGAAAGTTACCGAATATACTCGTGAATAGGCCAATTCCCTGAATATTTACTTAAAATCTCCCCTTTCCCTTTTTTACGTATATCGTGTATCAATCGATTCTTGTTTTTTTCCTAAATATTAAATACTGCTAAGCTACGTCTAGTGGATAAATTTTAATTATAACCCGTGGACTTTAAAAAAAGGGTATATTTTCGAGTAAGAAGGACTGAAAGAGATATAAATCAACATTTTTAACAGCAACTTTGAGTTGTATAAGTTAGCAATAATTTCGTTTAAGTCAAGATATAACGTTATGACAATATTTTTGCAAGCTCCAGATACTATGAAGTTGGCCAGATTCGATCTCTCGATTTTTTGCATTTGTGTAATCGATATATTTCATCCTGGCGATCCATTAGAACCTTCAATCACATTTTATGGCGTCTATTAATTGTAAAAGGGCTATTAACCTACTCATTATTATGGTCATTTTAGATCACAGAGGTATGTTTTTCACGTTGTTTAGGGTTTTCTTTTATTAATTGTAAGAAGACCATTCAGCCGGTCCTCGTTTTGTCACGAGGATGTTGGCATTGAATTATTCGACTCCGAGAATACTTTTTGCGCAACTCGAATTTCCTCCTTTAAAATCTTTCCGTCCATCTTCCCCTCTTCATCCCNTACTCAGTCACGTTCTTTGGAGAAGCTTCTGGAAACGATCGATACATGGTTTCAGTCGGGTTCGTTCTCACTCGGCACAGAATTGATAATAATAATGCGACTTTTTTCGGGCGAGGTTAAGACTATCAAGTCTCATCTTACATCTAACCCTTCGTAATATGAAGTTGAAAATAGATGGCTTGAAAAAAGTGCATAGAAGATTACTACTTTGTGGGTTTAAAAACCTAAGTTAGCATTTAGGAAAAGATACACCGCATCAGGAAATCACTCGCAAGAAGGAGAATGTGAAAAACCTGCGAAACCTACTAATAGTTTCCTAAGTTTTAAGGGAAAGGAAGGTTAAATCAAATCTGAAAAGCAAAAAAAATTGTACAAATACATTATTTCATTGACATAACAACTTGAAATTCATTTTTATAAAATAGAAAAGAACATCATGAAATACAAATTTTACGGTTCCGAAAAAGGTCAGTATCAAGATAGCCATAAAAGTACTAAGTGCGAAGATTAAATTAATTTAGGTTATTATTGCATAATTCCGCCGGAGGATGGCACTACTAAACAAAAAAAAGTAGGTCAGGTGGCGATGTTACGTTATTCACATTTTACAACTAACACTTAAGTTCTATGTATACAAATATGTACGTTTGTCAATAGTCATCCTGTCCACGTCATACGCCAAATCCTTTCATACTCTAATACAGAATATCAAAATATAACAGTTTCCCATCAACCACAATTACTTAAAACATTAATTAANATTACTAGAGATCAGCTTTGTCGAAAATATCTGATGCCGTGAATTGTGAGTACAGTAAATCAATTCACCAAATTTATCGTTATTTTATAAACTATATTCAAAATTTCTCCCCATCCTACAAGAGCAGAATTCAGAATTATATGGGAAAAAAACTTTGTTAAGGGAAAACTTCCTCGGAAGATTACTCGTTACACTGTACTTCGAAGTTACTGAGAATGTGGTAGCCAAACAAAATCTTCTATTACCTTCTTTAGACTGCATATGGTTGATCAATGGCTCATCTTTTATACATCACAGCAACTATGACTTGAAATTTTAAAATTCATATCGAGAAACATGTGAACGCCTCGGCCATTGCTTTCTCAGCTTATTTTTATTCCTTTCTCCCAAAAGGATCAGTTGCGGGGCAAACCGCACTCCATACGCCCGCCTGAGACATCTCTTTAACAATTCACAACCTTTCACCACCGAGAGCCAAATGATCGACCTCGTCACCTGACCGACCGAAAAACGCAACAGTAGTCAACTGTTTGGGAAAATGACTTCTCTCTTCTAGATCCGTTTTCAAAGCTTTATTTTCCACCGCCGAAAGGCTGCCACGTTTTTTATTTCGGCGAAAAATCTCCATTACGTTCGGACCTAACCCGCTGGCCTTTCCATACGGGAGAGAGGGGTCGAAATTTTGGTAAGTGTCAGAGGGTTGAGAGGGAGCATCAATTGTTGGACGAGGGGTCCGAAACTGTAATGGGGTTGTGGAAAGGGTTTGAAATGCAATACGACAAGGGAACAAAGGGTCCGTGCTGGAGGGAGGGAGTGTTATGCGTGACCCCGTTTATAAGGGTGCCGCCAGCGCGTGAGGGTCGATGTGTTTGGGCGAGTGGCTCATCCCTACTCCAACCCGCTCGTCCGCCGCTTCTGGGGATGTTTGGGTCGGCATTTGGCGCTTATCGAATTTGCCCCTTTCACTCGTTCAGGGTACGCGGGACATGTAGCTTTCCCGAAAAAATCGCGTTGGAGGTAATTAAAATTGAGGTGTTGAGTGTCGATTTGGTGCACTAATAGGAGTGGTGGTTATCCGTTGAAAGGCGCCCTTTCACGGGAATGTTTCGCTTTTCGGTTAATTGCCGCGTTAATTGTGCGTAATTTTATATGATTCTTCACGGGTAAGATGTTGTTTACATCTTTTTGGTTGTAAGATCAGTCGGATAAGTCTTCATCATGGGTTTTCGGCTGTAACAGCTCAAGAATCCTCGCCACAGGCGAGGAATGTTCCGGGCGCCTTCGTAATTGTTTTGAGATTGCAACCTTCCTAATAAGTGATAGATAAATATTGTTCGGTAAAATAGCAATAACGTTTCCTGATAACACAATGTATTTATGGAAGATTAATATTATGACTATACAGAAATAAAAAGGAATATCCTTCTTCTTCTAAGTGGTTTCACTTTGACAACTGACCGTTATGAAATGATTCCAAGGATTTCAGGATGAGAAAGGATTTTCTCACCCTCCCTTCGACTTGTTTTAAACATTTATATCAATGTCTTTATCCTTAAGTCATTTACGCAGTGCCTAATTTGCTCTATTTCCTGATTTTTGCCCACTGTCAATGCATATTTATTTGGTAGTCAAGATCTTCTCCCTCGAAAGGCTTGGTTCACTGGTGTCTTTGCTTAATAGATTAGCCGCGGTTCCGAGAGATTAGCATGCTTGAGCCGCAACTCCAAGGTCCTTGCTTCGAGTCCCTGCTAATCGGATTTTTCTGGCTAGGAATTGGTCATGTGCGCTCGTTTATAGTTACTGTTTAAGTCTCTCGTGTAATTGTGCAATGAATGGATGTTCGTGAGGGCACCGGAAGATAATTAAATAAATTCCGAAAATAAGTTTATTCCCTCATAATACCCAACTCTACCTGAATACCCTATAGTTGTTTTACACCATCATGATCGTAATCGCTGTGCAGGCATATAAGAAATCTCACCGTGATTTAAATCACAAAATATCCTCCGCAGTATTAAATCAGTGTGTAATGTGCGCTTAGATTTACGAGAGGAAATTAATTATCCCAAGTCGCCTCACCTTTCAAATACTGGCAGTTTATAAATGCGTAAGGTTAATTAATTCCTGAGTTAGCAGAATAGTTTCTTCTTGTATTTCCGTTACCAGTTAGAAGACAAAATTTCTGGATTCCTAGCTTGCAATAAATATATTCTCTGAGCTAATTTTTCAATTTATTATACCACATTATTTATTTTGAAATGTACGTTCTTATCATCAACTGTTACAGAGTAGATGTGTTAGTGATATTTTACGAGAAATTCCCTGAATACTTGCGTCTAATGGTCGCATTAATCACTTAGTTGATGGAAAAGCAAATACTTGTATGATCCCATCCAAGTAAAGGTTTCATCAAAATGCTGAGTCAGGACGAAAAATCGCTATTAATCTACGTGTACAGGACTAACTACCAAGTATTGAAATTAAATAATTATTATTTCTTTATTGACCATGAATCTAAAATAAGAATACATATTTCAATTTGTTTTTAAAGTATTCGAAATGCCATTTCTCGCTATAAACTTTGAAGGTTTGAAGTAGCTAAAATGATAAAATTAGATAAAAATTGAAAATGTTTAGTACAAGAAGCGCAAATAATTAAGTATTTTATGCGTTACCGAGGTAAGCATTTGGTTGAAATGTATTTTAAATGGGAAATTCCAAAATTTTCGGGAGTGGACTCCAAACAGGTGGATCTCAACCACTGCTAAACCTCGTATTTTTCATGGGTATTTCTACCAGTTTATATTGCAGTCATAAAGCCTCTCCCCAGGTAAATTTATACTAACGTTGTATCTACGCCATAAAACTTTGCCTAGTTTGGTAAGCTCAGTTATCATCTCACTGCATTCATTAGCATATTCATTGAGATTTTTTATTTTAGACTTCTTCTGGACGATTAATTTACAGCAGAAGAACACGTTTCTGTCTCATGTTTGATGAAGCTACGGAACCGTTGATCTTTAAAAGCCATTGAAGGTATCCTCTTCCTGCCGTGATTCACTGCCCATGCAAATGTCTGAATCAGCCTTTGGAGTCATAATTTCAATGCAGATTGGTACACCTTAATCTTGAAACCAGTTCTGAGCGTTAAATGTCAAAGGCTCATTACGCATATCCTAGCAGCATAAAAACCAAAGGAGAAAGCGTTGTGTTGTTCTGACATTGTTCGATATAATCAGTGACGCGTGGGTGCTAAATGTACGCTAATAAATAATATCGCTGACGTTGGCAATGAAAGGTTTCTGTTAATTCATCACAATTGACAGCCTTTTAATGGGACACGATTTGAATGCCATTAGAGAATTAATAGTCGAGGAATATAAGTATATGTATTGGAAGATAATGTGTAATTATTAGTGTAGGTTATTGTAAGTTTTAAGTGAAAATTACTACAATTACCACAATAATTAAAATCCATGGAAGTTTTGTGATAGATGTTGGAATGTAAATTAAAACGTTATTAACTTTCTCAAGGAAACTATAACCCAGATTCATGACGATGCTTATGCATCGGAACTAGTTGCCAACGTTAAATCAACGTTTTTGTGTGCTCAGTTATTAAATGCAGGATCTAGTTTCATTTTGAAAAGTTGATTCGAGCGTTTTAATTTTGTCTTGGAATTGCGCAAATTTAGCACTTCCTTAGTTGTTGGTCGTTGATATTGAGTTAATATTTTTTAAATGCGGACGAAGACATTGAAATTATCTGTTTTTCGCGTTTTAGGATAGATTTGTAGATAGTTCTTAAATTATGTCACGGCGTTCTTGCGATGAATCCCTCTCTTTCACAAAGTTTCCCACAGAGCATCATACCCGCCATGTCACCAGGGGTCACAGGTCCCCCCTAGTGACTTCATTTAAAAGGGGAGACTAACATAAGACATCGGGATGCTGCAAAGATGGGACTAAATCGAATACAATAATTTTGATCGAAACGCAATATTTTATCACTTTTTTTATTCAGAATTGAAATAATTTCGCTGTATTAGAATGGTGACGAATGAAAACGATACCCGCTGTACGCAGCGGTATTGAGTATCAAATGCTTTTGTACTTAATCGTACTACTAGGGATGATTGGCGGATCCAGGGGGGAGGGGTGCGAAGAGGGAGATGGGACCCCTTGGTGACTTTGTAGCTCTAGCAATTTGTCTGCAATTTGATGAGTTTAAATCAAAATTAAGTCGTCGAGTTTTTCCACGATCACTATACATTACGAAATTTATCACGACTAAATGGCATTTAAAAAGTTAATTGGAGATGAGTAGGAGGAAATTGTCGTAAATGGCACCCCCTTGGTAAGGCCCGCCCTTCCCCCTTTTGAAGAGTTTCAGATTCGACCTTGATAGAGTGCGAGATCAAAGTTGGAAAATCTCTTTTTTTATCCTAAATGTGATGAATGTTCCCTTTAATCCTCGTTTCTTTATCATGGCAACATTTAATTTAGAAGTTTCACAAGTTTATACTAATCTATGTAATTGATTGATCACATGGACATAAAACCCTTGCGAATCAATGAGATTTTACTAAAACATTTAACGTTAAAATAAAGCATGAATTCGAGCTATTCACAAAGGTATGTACGTGAATTGGTTGAATTCTTACTTCATTTTAACGTAAGAAATGGTTCATTAAATGTCGTCGACTTACAATGGTTTGATTCGCTTAAAAGCTTATCACAGCTGAGATCGCCTAAATTAAAAGAGACGACTGAAAAACGGGCACATTTAAGCTATAGAAACGACGTCATTTTGATTATTTCAAAATAATCACGCGTCATCTATTCGCACCGCGAAAAACATTGCGTGTCTACGTTGGCGTAATCTCGGCAGATTGAATTGATCAGTTTCATCCCTTCCGCTGGTCAATGGTCAATTTTTCAATCAACGGAAATCGATTTCAGAGAGTACGCACTCCACGATTGCATATCGGTTGCATCGAGGCACTTTTGCGGTCGGAGGCTTAACGGGAATTCTGAGGAATCCATTGAAAGAAGAATGTGCACACAGGCGTTTCCACGCGTGGTCATCTACTGCGGTTATTTGAAGTTCCGTGTTGATAATCTTCGAGGCACGGAAGAATGGAAGGGAGTGCGTTCCAAACGGAACTCTTTAATGGTGACAATAATTTCATTCTATCTGGATACGTATTTATAATATATAGCAATATCTATAGTTTGCTGTTTTAAATATTCTCACGAGCCAGAGTATTCATGTTATATCGATAGAGCTGTGGAAGGAACTTGAGTCCTTGTTAAAATAATACGGTTTAAATATATTTTTACGTCAGTAAAAGTTGTCTTTGGAGTTGGTTGGCAGCTTTGTAATCTAGCAGTATTATACTAATGGAGATGTTTAGATGCAATTTTTAAAGAGAGTCGAACATATAAGGACCTAATAGATTTTACCGATTATCTGCAGTTGAATGAATTATCAGAATATTTTTGTGAATATTTAACAAAAATCATTCCTGTTCAATACAGTGCATATGTATCCTTAGCTGCACCATTTCGAAAGCATCGACGGTAAGGTTTCTTGGTTTAAATGTACTTTTAAATGCATGTCATGTTCATCAAATTACGCATTATATTAAACGCAGGGGTTTTATTTCGAATCCTCTAAAAGGTTTATACGTGCTCTTTTTTTATACTCGTTCGTACTACAGTCTCACGGTGAAAACAAGAAAATTTGTTTCCGAATACTTAGTGAACAACTATTTTTAAAAGATTTTTTCCATATATACGAAAGGAAAGAAATTCGATTCGTAAAAAGTAAAAAGTGCTTCGACTTCTTAGGTCATTTCGCACATATATACCCCCACCGGAGAGAAATTCAAGTGTGACATTTGACCAGTTGCTGTGCTGTAAATAGGAAACCAAATATAAGTTCTATCAGTAACTAATTTGATGATTACGTCATGAGTGATCTCCAAAAATATTTTATCACTGATTGAGGAATAATTTTGTTGGCGTGAAAGCTTCGGACCCCATTATTAAAGAGATGGGGCGATTTTATTGTACCGCGAAATTGGGGTAAATTGTGAAAAAGGAATTGGAACAAATTTATAACTCCCCCGATTCCTTTATTATGTTATTTATTTCGTTTTGTGTACGATGAAAAGTCATTTGTAGAAGGTGATCCACCGATGATTTTTCGAGATCCATTTCCAGTCGTTTTAATCAAATTAGAAGTGCTTCTCTATTTGAGAATTTTCCCTCTGTTCCGCCGAAATTCAGTCGATCCTCTCGACTTACAGGCATCCTTTAAACCTCTCGCTTTCCTCTCGTTGTGATTTAATTAAGCGAGGTAAAATACCCGGAAACATTCTCCTCCCTTTTATTTTCTGGCATTTCGAAGCGCTCCACTTTCGTCATTCTTTTTCGATCTGCGTAGTGCTCGAAAATTGCTGTTATCGAGAAACAATCTTTTACGGCATTTCTACGGAAACGCGTTTTGGAATTGATGACTTTGATTTCAACATATCTTTGTGATATTTTCCTCTCTTTTAAAATGTTTTAAATGTATGATTTTACTATTGATTTACCGTATCACCACTGAGGTCCATTTATATCACCTTGTTAAAATCCAGAGAAAATTAAAATGATGGAAAGGTGTTTTCAAGCGCACGTGCGTCTTTCTATGCTAGAAGGAAAAATACGTTAAAAATACCGATATGACTGGGACTCGACCCGGGTCCCCCACTTTCCGACAAGGACCTCTGGCGGTAGTTGGTACCACTGGAGTGCTACTTGCTTAACTCACTAAAGCTTCCCTTTAGCTGGCATGGTAGTTTAGTGATTAGCACGAAAATTTAGGAAATATGCAGTTACCTGGATTAAGATCTCGCGTTTTGGTTAACCCTGTTTTAGAAGATTTCTTTCGCTTTCGATCTCTGTTTTAATTTATCTATTCTTTCCAGGTTTTATAATCAAAGCATCTCTGTTGTAATAATTTATATCTACACTCATCATGAGTTAAGATAATCATCCCGTTATAAGATAGATATCTTGTTACCAAAAATTGGTTTTGAAACCGTCACTGGTACCTTACCGAGTGGAGATAGGTCTTAATGGAGTAAGCATCTTATTTTTGTGGTTCGTTTACCAGAAACGTTTTTCGGAAATTACCGCGGTGTCCGAAAAGATGTTTTATACGACCCGGAGAACGCGCCGGGTAGCGATATATTTTTATTATAGATCGGCATCCTAAGTATGAAGGTAATCATGTTTCATGGCGGAATGGAATGCTGACATTCTTACGTTCTTATCCCAACTCATCATTTCGAGTGCACGGCAGAGAGGGGAAACGGTCTGGATCTGGGAGTAGGTCGCCGGATCGACCGCGGGAACGCAGTTCCTCGCTGTCCTTTAGTCTTTCTTCGCCTCTTCTCTCTCCAAATACTCTCTCTCCCTTTCTCCGTTGAAAGAATCTGAGCCAAGTATGTGAAAGGGAAATTAATTCCGTGGAAGATTCCTCCGTCTCAGTGTTATCAGCTGCATTCTTCTCTCGTACAATTCGGGGTATTTTGGTGCACGGAAGGAAATGTAGAAAGTGCTTTTCACTCAAAAATATCTGCTATTGAGGCCATCGGCTACGATTTTTGTTGTGTTACCATTGGATAATCCTTATGAAGTTAAATGTTGTAGTAAAGGAGCCAACGAAGAGTCTATTGAAGCTGTTAATTATTTATTCTCTCAGTACCCTTATAAACATCCATTTATTGGAGAATTACAAGAGAGACGTGGAAAGTAACGATGGACGGACACACACAACCTTTTTCTAACCAGAAAATCCTATTAGCCAGGGACCTGCGCCAGTATGCTAACTCTACTGGGGCATTTATTGAAGAGTAGGAATCGGGAGAAGCTAGGAATTTTTAGGATTTTCAGCTAAGGTAATTATTAGCAGCACATTTCTATTCTAACCAGAATACAGTCAATTTATCAGGATTTTGACATAATCACAAGGAAATACAGAAATTTATTGAAATATCATTATAAGTTAGACTAAATTCTATCATATTCGGCCGAACTTCGTGGAAGGACATTCTGAAGAGTAGAAAAAAAAACACTAAAACTTCCACACTATTTCCACAATAGTGTGGAAAAACTTCCACACTATTGTGGAAATAGTGTGGAAGTTTTACAGTTTTTTTCTACTCTTCATATGTTAGACTGATTAAAAGTGCTCGTAATATCAAGAAAAGCCTTAAAATAGTGAATTTTAAGTCAAGGTAATTGAGAAGAGCTAGGATGAGTGTAAAGTAGTGACATGACTAGAACTGAAACAAAGGTTTTCTACTTCTGTTACTCATGGGATTCTGCCAAACGGTTTTTCCATGCTAAGTCAATCATTCCTTAGTTCTAGTGATTGGGAAATTTGCATTGGGGCCTCATTTATAGCATAGATCACGTGTTAATCCTAGACCGTTTACACATACGTTCGTGAATTGCTTCAATTTAGGCGAATATGATCTTTTTACATGAGTAAATTCGTGATCATACTCGTTTATTCAAGAGTGTAGAAGTATTATACGTCCGATTCTGTAATTGATTGCTAATTCGTAACTGTTCTATATGCATTATTGTGAGAGTATTAATAGACTTCGGGTGGTTGAATGTGGATGCAGAAGTAAAGGTTAAGATTGCGTTGAATTTCTTCTGAAGAAGTTGGTACGCCTGAGTTTCTAGAATAGTTTCACGAAAATAATTGTCAATAAAACTAGAAATTTTATTATAGCAATTACACATATATTGTGCGCAGTGGGTTTGCCCAGGCTTATTTTCTGCCGGATAATGCCAAGAAGGAAAACTGTTTGGCTGATAAAGTATTTTTGTCTGTCAAACGGTCTGCGTAATGACGGAAATCCCTTTATAAATATGCATATCCTAATTGGCACCCTTACCATTTCTTTGCTGATGTCATTTGGTGTTTCCGTTCTTTTCATCGGTTTTCTTCCTAGTTGTTTTCAATCTGATGCCACTCCTTAACCATTCCAGAAATCATGCTTTTCCCTCTGTATATTACGGGGAATTATTACCGTACTACGCTCTCTCGAAACTCTCAACCGCCGCATGAGAAAGTTTATATTCATGAATGCGTTCGATCAACAAATTTTGGAAAACCGAAGGATTTGAGAGATCTTTTTATAGCCGTTGCTTTTGAAACATCAAGTTTCCTTGAATAAACTTGTTTTGCATTCTTTAGTTCGATTGATTTTTTATGGGAATTTAAAATTTTCTTATGAGCGATTTTTTCTTCGTAAAAATGCTGGTAAATTTAATTGTGCTAGAATTGAATTTTTTTCCTGCTCTTCTCTCTAAATAAGGATTTTGAATTTCATTTACTAAACCAAAATTCCTCAATTATAAAGATATTCACTCAGCATAATGATTCCATTCAATTATGTGCCTGCCTGTTATGAAGTAAAGAAGGATAACTTTTCGTCGGAAATAATAATCTCTTTCAATACTACCGATTTCTTGTAATTTAAGCGCCGTATGTAAATATATATTTGATATTGTGGCTTTATTTTTCTGCAAGTTGTTCTCTTGTGCAGCCAAAATTGTTGTTTACGTAAGGAAATAATTATATTGTTTGAATTTTCAGGTAAATAAAGCACGCAATTTACTAGAGCAAATATATTAAATATCGCCCCTTTAATGATTGCATAGTCAACGAACGTGTCTGTATACAAATATAGCTTGCGCAAGTGTATTCTTTCGAAATGCTTTTATTGCGCATGTGTACTCTTTTGAAAAAAAGAAATCGATAGCGTTTTTCGTAGAGATTGCAATTCAACCGGAAATACCTTGCCCTGGACAGAGTAACAAGCTAATAAACATTTTTTAGGTGTGTTAAACATGTATCCATAGTTATCTATTGCTTTTGTGATTTAGATTTCCATTGTTTGTAGCGTGATGATGTCGATTTATCGACGAAACTAGTTGCCCTTGAAAAATATACCTGTGGAAGTTACCAAGTCTTCTTGTCGTATTTAGTATGGCTCCCTTCCACAAAGTCGAGCTTGGTCGTATCAGATTTAGCGCCCTATCTCTTTAAGCATTTTAAAATTTGTTATTAAAACTACTAGTCATGCGGTGAATTGGGTCGGAATTAAATTAAAATCGAAACTATGTAAATGATTCATCAAGGATGTAGGTATGTCCTTCCTTCCACGATTAGAGGGTAGACGTTAGCTTAATATCTGCCGTAGCTTTTAATTCCGACGTCGTGTTCTTTGAAATATCCTGCGGTGATATTTCTGGCTGCCTATTGTTTACATGGTTGCTCTCTATGTATATTTTTGGATGGAAAAGAATTTTTTTCGTTTTCAGGGGTTTTTTAAGCTGCTTCGAGTATTTTTGTTCGATCGTTTTGTCAGTACCAATGGCGGTCGACAGCACTCGTTGAATGACTGGTTAAACTCCTAAACCCCACGTCCATTCAGAGGATATATTTGCACCACTTTCCGGCAATCAATACCTGTCGGGACCGCGGGTCCACTCTACTCCGTGCTTTATTTTCATAAATGACTTTGGTGTTCAGGGGACTGATGTCTTCTCCTAAAACGGCGGCCAAATTCAGTTTGCTGTCACTAGCCGAGAAGTGAATGAGGGAACCGGTTTTTCTTCGTAAAATGTATCATCCGAGACGATCATCCGCTTTGATCCATGTAATTTGCAGTGTAGGATTTTCACCCCGGGGTGTTTTTTCCAAATAGGATTATAGTAATGGTGGAAGAGATTACTGTATTTTAGTTTCTGTTTGTGATATATTTTTAATGAATCTTGTTTAACTTCGACTGGTGGAAAAACTGCGTTTGATTCGCGCAATCTTGATGGGTGTATATGTAAACCATTGTTTATGTTTTCCACAACTATTGGTTTTATTTTTTTTCTTCTGACATCTTGTAGAAGAACTTAACATTTAAATGAATAAATGTGAACTTAAAGTAATGATCCTATTAGATTATAACTGGGAGATTGTGCGTTGATATGGTTTGGAAAATATTCCGAAGTAAATTGTCTCTTAATAATGTTTTGAACGCAGTATGGATCATTAGAAGAACTAGGTAAATGCAAAATTGTCCAAAATTCCGCATAGTGCTGCCCCTGGAAAAGGAAAGGGAGCCTTCCTTTTCAATTCCTAACTTTTCATAAGCTTGTGAATTGCCATGAATTTAAGAAACTGCCTAAAAATCAAGAGTTGGGGGTCCCAAATCGCAGAATTCGCTTTCAAATTGCAAAAAATCTACCAAGCTATTCTCAATGAGGGATAGGCATAAAAAATCTCTGACAGGACCGGGACTCGAACCCTTTAACTGACTGCTTTAGCCGATCATTTTATATTATACTATGAAGCAGGATTAGGCAGCATCAATAGTCAATATCTTTTGATCACTTTCGATCCTATAGTGCGAGCGTATTCTCAATAACTTTTGTTAGAATTATTGGTACGTTACTTAAGCCCAATTCGTTTTCTTTTCTTATACATTCTTTTCTTCGTATGTAAAAAATTTTCAAGTATAAAAAGACTATTTTATATAACACTTGGTTACTGGGCTATCTCGTTAACGTAGGTATTACTGTGTTGTTAGAGCGTAATTATGTAAACAAACTAAGCTGTAAATTGACTAAAAATTCTCGCTCAAGTGGTCCAAGTGCCTTTCCGTAATCTTTGATTCATCCTATAATTCTTTTCCCTGTGAAAAAAAAATAAACAATATTTGTAGCTTGCGTTCAGTCCATGATGTCGATTTTCTTTTGAAAAAGTCGCTAGATACACTTTGAAAAGTATCTAAAACGTCGCTAAACCATTTAATACCAAAATATCGCTAAAAGTCGGCTACTACATAAATAGCTTATGTCCCTTTAAATAGAGTATCAGATTAGAAATTACACAAATAAAATTTATAATATGAATATTAAAATTTTTATCTACTGAAAGTAGTGGTATTTTAATTTCAAAATTAGTCAAACGAGTCTTGTTAAAATTTGGTAGAGATAGATCGCTAGATTTAGCCACAAAAACGCCAAATTTTAACTATGGTTCTATGGCGTTTAACAATCATCGTCGAAGGCTAAACGCCTATAGTCATCCCATTTGTATTATGGTAATATCACAACCTCGCGATTGTGTCTTCATCGAAGAAATGTCTCATCAGATGTTGTCTTCGCTTCCGCTATTTGTCTTTCCGCCGTGATTGGCGGGGAAATCGTTATTCACGGACGTAATTTAATGGCAGAAACTCATCATTGGCCAACCCCCACGTTTTAATTATTATGTGCGTCAGTTTTCGCTCGTATTGTGACACGATCGTGATTAATGTCTAGCGCAGGTGATGAATAGAGGACGCCTTCGCGCGGTGAATCGTTTATGCTCGACAGCTATTGCGGATTGAGTTGCTCACTTCAATCGTCTCTGCGTAGAAAAAAATAGCAGCCTTTTGAATTCAGAGAATTGGTTTAGAAGATCGTTCGAGGAATGCTTGCAGTCGAGGAGATTGGATTAGGAGCTTGGCTTAGATCCAGGGAGTGTGCTATCATTGTCGGATCTTTAAATTCCACGAGTTTTATTTCCCTTTTGAGAGGTTTATGTCTAGCGAATGGGAAGTTTTGGCGATGAACGCCTTGCGTTTCGCGAGATTTTACTTCTTAAGAAACCAACTATGTATGAATTCAGGACTATGCGTTAAATGAAGTTTAAACGTTTAGGAATTAATTGATGTTGAAAAACACCAACAACAATCAACAAATGATGACGCTTTTTGGAATTTTTCGACATCAATGAACTTAACCATAGTGGCTACTTCTATTCTACATTTAGGAATTAGTTGGATATTTATTCGTACCGGGAATATAGTAGTTTGTACGATTCCAAGTAGATATATTATATGGAGAACTTATACATTTCATGTGTTCTTATTTTGAATGAATAACGAAATCCAGCCAAATATAACAAGAAATGTTTCACATTTAAAGGGATATTTTATGCTAATAATTTTATATCTAGGAGAACGATTAGATTTGGTTTCGAAATTGGTGGATTATTTTTTGTATAATAGAAGGATTAGATCAACCTTTAGAAAGTGCACCGTAAAGTTCCGAAAGCAATGGTAAGGTGTCTAAATATGCTCATTTTTTGCCAAAAGACTTTTAGGATGGCATTAAAGTTAATTGGTTGTGTAGGTCGATATTTGTCAACCTATCTGGCCTTGCGGAGTTTCCCTTATATTCTCATATTTCTTGGATCCCCTCTATTACTATTACACTGCTATAAGTTATATTTTTATACCTATAATCTTTTCGTAATCGAATTAAATTTCTATTTAGCTATTCAATATGCGTTAACTTCGAATTGTTTTAAATTAACATATTCTGGTGTTACTTGGAGTTACTTATCCGTAATGACACCGTAAAGAAAAACATTCGGTGAATTCCACAAAAAAATATTTTTTTATGCACGAACGGTTACATTACACCGTAACATCATCAAGGGCAGAGTGCCAGTCAGGGATAAGAATATATATAT
>KZ308406.1:184248-302215 GCA_000376725.2 Ladona fulva | reverse complement strand
CCTTTCTCCTTCGTATTTCTTATGATTACTCTAACATCCCATACTTTTTTCGATTTCAGAATCAATTTACTAATGCCTTGAATTTTCAAAGAAAGCTATGAATGCATGCATGTATATTGTTTATTTGGTGTTACTATGAACGACTTCTTAGTAAGAAACGATCAAAAAATATTTTTATTGTCAATATGTTTGGGAATTTTTTTACGACCTCTATTTTTAAAACGTAGGATCTCCACCTTCGTTTTCGTCGTTTGACTATATCCATTAGTGCTATAATGAGTATCAATCCCATTAGTTCCTTCACCGAGGAAATCGCTGGAAATATTTTGCCTTCAAGAAAGAGGTTTTATTTGTTTATACCGAAAGATTGGACGTTTGATTCCGAAATTAGCGATTAAGTCAAAGGTAGATAATTCATTCAATTTATTCATTTTCGCGAAGAAGACAAAGCTTATTTCTCGCAAATTACTTAGATAACGTTTGCATTGCAACAGTATAACAAAGTAAGGAAAGAAACTACGTAAACAAATATATAAACGAAAAGTACATTTTAAAAATGTTAAGCGAGATTAATAATAAAGAGAAAAGGAAAGCAAGAGAAAGAAAACTAAAATACAAATATTTCCCGGAATCATCCTCCTTGAATTTATGTTTACGCTGTTACTTTGATTTAAAGGTAAAGGATGACTTTAATCGAACGTTGTTTTCGAAAATCACGAAACGATTAAAAATGAACCTCGTTAACTTTCTGAATTACCTATTCATTCAGATGGGTTTGTTAAGGGTTCTATTCCCTCAGGGGACGCGGATATTGTAGATTCTCTACCTGGGAGATAGCAATACATGCGGCAGTATTTATTATATCACGTATTACATTTTGGTAGCGGGACAGGAAAACGCAATGAAATTCATAAGATGATAATAAAGTGATAGAAACCCGTTCGTGAAAATGACGGATGAGTTAAGCTATACTGCAATTGAATTTGGTACCCCCTGCCATGCGCCACTGGCGGCTTGCGGGGTATAAATCTAAATCTATTTTGTTTACCAATGCAGTCGTGAGAAAAAGGCAAATATAACCTCCTACAAACTGGAAGGCCATATTTATGTGGTAATATCGCTTTTACAAAAATATAAAGTAAGAGTTTCACTGTTTATCTTTAAGAAAAGATACACTGATAAAAGTAATTTTCTGTTCTAGTATTACCCGAGTCATACCCGTTCTCTGAAGAGGAAAGCTCTCGTCAACATCCAAAAATGTATTTGAGGTTAAGAGGAATTAGAGATTGACTTTCTAGTATAATGTAGTTGTTTTAAAGAACAGAGGAAAGGTAATAACATAATTCATACGTTTGTATGCTCAAACGCTAAATTAATACCATATTTTCCGTTTATTCGTTCATTAAGGAATAACGTAATATTACAACGGATTCAGATTTCTAAAGGACGTACCAGAACGACATTTAATTTTGCTTGGACATCGAGCTAATTATAATCTAAATACGAGACTTTTCAGCTACTGTATTGAGGACGAAGTAAGCTTCCAATCCGATTGCCTATTTCTTGAAAGAATGGCTACAGCAGTGAGTTATCTTTCATCACTCTCTGTATAGAATAAAGAATGCGGATCAACGAGAAAGGCTTACTGATTTCTTCGCCCTCTGCCATCTTATATGAGTTGTTTCTAGGTGGACATATGAGAGCATCAGCTTGTCTTGCGATCGCCCGATTGTAGAACCTCAGGTCAAGTTCAGATGTTCAGTTTTAAAGGGCAAGAGCAGTTCCTTGTTTATTCGGAGACACAAATTATTATGCCCGATCTATTACGTATATGATTTATATGTTTGTATTATCATCCTTAATGTCAAAAGTCGTTGTTTTGCTGAGTTTCAATCTCTGGACACGGTTTTTGCGAGGAGGCAAAAAATTGAAACGATATATCGTGATGGCCTAGCACAAGTCAAGGCCGAGCTAGTCCGCTCTGAAAACTTATTTTTCCGTTCTCGGAGAAGCATGTTTTCATGTTTCGATTTCATAATATACTTATTTCTATTAGCCAATGTATATTCGTGGTGGTTTCATTATTAATCCTAGGCTAGGCTGTATATATATGTATAACTCGTATTCCTTGTGTGCAAAAATCGAATTTTGAGCTCGTTTAAGTTTATTTCGTTTCGTAATATTGTGTCAGACTTCACTGGAACCGTTTATCCAATAATTTCTCGAAATAATGCAGCTCCCGATGATTTTTCGGGGAATAGAAGGTGCTCAGCTCTTAGGTCACTCGATTGGCGAAATCTTCGACTCGGATGATCACCATAGCCGCGTTCCACACCTTATTTTCACTTATACGAGCGGGTTTTTGACACCCTCGTTAGAAAATATCGGGGGCTACTGACTTAAAGTTCTAACCAATGGCGTTGACCTCGAGCTGGTACCTCCAAGGTCGGCTCTGTCTGCGGTGGAGTCCCTCCTCCATTCGGTCATGGGAAACTGCCAAAGACCTGTCTCATCCCCTACTCCCCGTCCCCGCCCAGCCCTACACCTGGCTTCTCTTCAGGACTTCGTTTAGCTCCTACCAGGTTTCCAAAGGATAGATTAAAGTTGCGGATTTGAAAAGGCGGATAAAGGTCGGGAAAGATGTTTGGAATTTTGTCGCGAAATCTCAACAACTTAGCGAGCTAAAGTTTACGCATTCAGGGAGTTAGGTTGAAGTTATTGGCGTTGGATTAGAGTTTTTGTTGGAAATGACTACGTTAAGATGGTAGGTGCGACTGAAATGCTCTCGCTGAAACTGGCGAGTAAACCTTGTAGGAAACGAGATTAAAAGCTAAGTTGAAGTTATTTTACAAGTTAAGAAAGTCTTCTCTCGTAAAACTTGGTTCATCTTATGCCACCCCTTCTATTTCGTATGTTCTCAGAATGGAAGTAAAATTCGCCGACCTCGGTGGCAGAATTGTTAGCTTGAACCCGCCTAAAAGCGGGCTAAAACTGGTATGTGTAGCTTAAATGTCCCGGGTTCGAGTATCATGTAATCAGTGCTATCCTGGGAAGGGTATGGTGATGCGTATTCATCTTTTTTTACTGTTTACGTTCCCCTTGTGTTTGTCCAATAAATAGACGGTTGTGAGGGCACCGTCAAAATGAATTTGTGAAGAATAAGAGAGGTAGATTCGAGGACGAATCCTTTATAAAACTTTACTGCTAACGATTCACGGTAGCCGTTAACAAAAGAAATGGGGTTATCAATTAGTGTTTAGTTCTGCCGCCATTCACGGGAATAGACGTAGGTGTTCTAGAAAGGAAGTAGAGACAGTTAATAATAACTCGCCCCCTAAGCTGCGGTGTAAATTAGCGGTAAAAGCGATAAATGATAGATTAAAGTTAGGGAATTTTATCAGCTAAAGTAATGTGTACAATTGGAATATGTTATTATATGGAATGCGGTTGCCTTAACTGAGGCCCAATGGGAACTTCCGTTCGAGAAAGCTGTCTTGGAAATATTATAGGAATGATCATCAACCGGATATTAGTAATTTAAACATAAATTATACAATCACGATACTTTGATGCGTGCAAATATCAGTTTTTATGGAATAAATGTGATTAAACGAGAGGTGGCATACGTATGATGTATCAGAATAAGGATAGCTGAGGCCCGAGAGACTTTCATATGAAAAGAAGTAGACGAAGAGTTGTCTTGATGAAAATTTCAGGAAGGGGATCGTTGAATTTACAGCCTAAATTAGATTTTTTCACTATATGTGGGATGTATAAATAAGTTGACAACATAAATAAAGAAAAATCGTCCTACATTGGAAGATGTACAATAAGTTATGCCTTGACAAACATCCATTCATTGGATAATTACTGTAGAGGGTTGAATAGTAACAGTAGACGAGCACACAAAACCATTCCCCAACCTACGAAATTCGATCATTCGAACAATTCGGGTTTCGAACCTGGGACCTTTTGGTTAGAGCTGACTCAATGTAGCATTCCATGTGAGGGCTTTCCTCGGAGAATATTAACAGTGATTTGAAGTAGAGATGAAAAAAACAACGCTGATTTTTTGTGTGATACAATGTTTCTGTCATTTATGAATTACTAAAAGCTAAAGGAAATTAAGATGAATGTAATCTTTTGGGGGCATAATATCATTTTGTATTTCCTTCATAAGATGGATAGTAACTTCTTTAATGGAAGCACATATATGATCCCAATTTCATTCATTTTAGTAATGATCGTTTTTGATGAACACTCATCCTTCCCCAATCAGAAATATCTGATTACCCAGGACTCGAACCCTTGGGGCCTTGGAATTGGAATACTAGCATGGTAACCACTCCGCAGCCGGTGAAATTATCACCAGCTTTAATTAATTATTATTAATTTGATAAAGGTTTAATTTGAATGGACCCTATATCTGTTGTGGAAACTTAAGCTCGCCGTTATATGCGAATTTAATGTTCTTTTATGAGGTTTTTGTTAATATTCTTTTCCTCTTTTTTTAGGCTACGGAAATAATTTTCTTTGGCCTAAAATATAGATATTACTATCAGTAGGTTTCACAGGTTTTTAACACCCACCTCTTCTGGGTGATTCCTATTGGAGGAATTTTTTTACTTAGCTCTTGACTTTTGTCCACAAATTATTTCTTCCTTCTCTTTTTACGTCTTCCTTCCTTTCCTATCATTAAAATTAAACGGGTTAGATGTAAGAGACGACTTCATAGTCCTAATGTCACCCGCAGTATAACGTTTCTATTCTATTCTATATCTTTGAAACCTTCTAAATGTAGAAGCAAAATTAATATTACTTATAAAAATGGTATATTAAATATTAGTTCCATCTATCTGCTACTATTTAAATCAATATATTCCGCGTTTTTTCTTTTATTGGGAACCGAAAGAAATACTTTTTATGAAACGAAAAAGGATTTGAGAAAATATCATTGTCTGAATCTTGTTTGATAGAAATCTCGTCGGTTTCATTTCCTTTTAACCGGATGATGAATAAGCCTTCAAACAAACATTTTCTTTCGCTTATTTATTCTGTCAATGTATATCTATGTTTCACCTACGTTAAATGGTAGGAAATGTGTGGCTTTTCTTTTGTCGAACCCCGAGCTGTCTTTGATCAGTTCATTTTCCGTCGTGGAAAGTGTTGCCCATTCTTTTTTCTCTGGTTGTTGGTTTTATACGTGCCATCGTTGCGCTGTTTTTGTTAGGTTTTAATAGCTCAGCGGCAAATGTGAATGCCATTAAGAAGCATTCTTTTAGGTATTCGTCGCTTAGTTTTCAAACCCCACTTAGTAATTCCCTTTGATTCATTCTTCCGTATGGTCCTCAGCAGCCATAAATTGTGGCCAAGTATTATCTTTCACTTTGCGGGTAACCGAGTAAAATCCTCTATCAGTTTATTCTTGTAGTGCGAAAGGATTGGCCAATCTTTTCCTTCCGTTCTACTTTTTATTCCACTCATATGTTGCGCGGTTGTCGCTTAGTATTAATTGTTTGTGCCCACGGTCGGCGGGTATTCGTCTACGTTCACTTTTGCTCTCTCTTACTTCATCTGCTTTAATTGACCTAGCGGTGGATTCGAATACTAATCGTACTTTTAGCGGTTCTAAGTAAACGTTTAAAACGGCTTTTCGTACCCATCGAATGGATTTTGCCTTTTTTGCTCGACGTTTGATCCTCCCTTCCAGTTAATTGATCGCGGAAGACTTCATTCGAATTAAAAACAGGCGTAAATATTTCCGGCATTCATGCATAGTCAACATATACGAAGGCAAAAGGAGTACCGTTGATTTTCCATTTTAGGATTTGAAAACCCTTTCCATTTTGTGGGTGATATTTTCTCACAGATGTAAAAGAATCGAAAGTGAGGCGTTCATATTTATAGTTACCTTCACATTTAGCTATCTCTCTGTTTTATAAACGATCTCATTTGCGGCGATTCTCAGAAGAAAATCGTGTTCCTTTCCATGGAAAGGTGCTTCAAAATGTTCATAAATTTCTTAAGTGGCGACGGTTCTGAAATTTTGAGCGACAAAGGAAATCGATCGCCTAAACTTTCACTTTTATTATTTCCAATGAATTCTACCAACATTTCTTAAATGTGTGTGTTTAATTGGATTACCCGTTTGGTACATAATGAGAAAAATTTGGTGGGTAACCCTGGAGAGACGAAAGAAATAATTTTCCGTCGTCTCCAGAAAGGGTAAAACATACGTATTGATAAAAATAATTTATATGTTGCATCCTTGTTCTTAAAATAACGACGAAATGATTCTTATTTATGAAAAATGCCAGAGAAACGCCTCTGTAGTATCAGTCTTTCGTATATTATAAAATATTTTGGGTGCAATCCTGTTTCATTAATTTCAAAGTAATAGAGGAAAAGAAAATTGATTATTTTTCAAAAAATAGACATTGAAACCTGAATTGTTAATTCAATACAACGTATATTTTCGTTTGAATTTTACACTTTTATGGATTCAGTTGGTCCTGCAAGTCCACAGGTCAAGATGAATATGTAGCTTGGCTACGAAACCTAGGTCGTGCTTGTAATTTACTGTGGTTTAGTAAAAATTCTACCATGAATTCGTTGTGTGTGAACGAATATCATGAAGTGAAACCCGGGTATGTGTGGCTTATTTTTCATTTGTCCCGAGGAGGAACGGATACACTGCCTTAATGTACCGAGTTACCTCTAACACTTTTCTTTGTTTTCGTTTGTTAATTAGCACAGGAAAGAGGAAGATGTATTTTATATTTACTTTATATTCAGTCTTGTTGACGGCTGTAAAAATGTAAAAGCTGTTGAGGTATTAATGATGCTGAATAATGGCAATCATCTTGGGTATTTTTATTCGAAGTTGTTAAAAAGTGTTACACTCTCCTACATTTATGCTGGCGTTTTCCGGTAATATTATAAGACAGTGAGAAAATTGAGAGCTAACTACCTCACCCCTCACTTTGCCTGTTGTGCCTCATTCCCTTTTTAGGACTCCTCGTATTTAATGTTAAGGTGCTAATGGGGAATACTTAGATAGCTTAAATCTTAATCCAATCAAAACAAATCTCTCATTTAATATTTTTATGCATTGAGTCATATTCTTAATTATTTGTCTTAACTCACGTCTTTGTCTTCCGCTCCTACGAAACAAGGCGGTGTAAAAATATCCTCATGACCGTCATCACCGCAATGCGTAGTGAAACGGCATGTGTGTACGTCTCCGGATGGTTATTTACGCACTCATGATTCATTCAAAGTGCGGGATTCTTCCGGCGAGGGGTGTGTACCAGGTGCTTCGTCCTGCGTCACCAGATTTTTAAAGATAAGCGGCGCTGTGGAAAGCGAAGGGACTGCCTTTTTCGCGACCGGCGCACGTGCCACGAGTTCGCGGGAGCGCGAAGGACGAAACACGGGGAGGTCACGTAACAGCGCCGCGTCTTACATCCGAGAAAAAAGATGATCCTCGATGGTATGGGGAAGAGCGATGGAAGTCGTTGATTACCTCGGGGCTGGTTCTGTGTGGAGGCTGGAAGGGATACTGAGGTGGTTCATGAAAGGCTACAGGAACCGGATCTTTGTATAGCTTGTGGTGTGGAGAGGTTTTGCAGACTGTATACTGTTTGTTCGGAGGAAGTTGCTTCCGGGAGTCAAGAGGTCATTCTTTTGCATCATAGTGGTTGATATTCACTGCGAATTTCCGATTGTTGTTTCAAGAAATATTTTTATCAAATTTCGAGTAATTATCTCTTTTCATTAACTTTTACAACCCTCTGATTTTCTGATGGTGATTGCCGGTCTCGGTGGCGTAGTTCTTAGCGTACTAGCCTAGGAACGCCGAGGTCCTGGGTTCGAATCCAGGCCAGGTCATGGTGGTTTGTGTTCGTCTTTACAAGGTTAACTGTAAGAGTGGACTCATGAGACAAAAATTCGCCTAAATAAAGACATTATTTTCTGCTGCATGGGATTACTCTTCGTCAACCATAAGTTTCACAAATTTCTCCCACTCCCTATCCTTATAGCTATTAACTTATTGTTAATGGTACTTCGGCAGCTGAGGTCATTTCGCTCGTAGGTCTCCATCGGGAATAGAACCCGGGACCACATTCACTGAAGTCGAACACGTTGCTCTCTTGGCTATCCGGGAGCCCTCAATTTCCTCATTTCTTCTATCATTTTGTAACATGTGTGAGCGCGATGTGTAAGTTTAAGGGTAGAGAGGCGCACACAAACGTTCGCCAGTTAAAAAGGATCAATCTATTGTAATTTATCTGCTATAATGAGATCCCTATAAAACAAATTACTCGTGGAGACTGATTACCGTGACTTATTCCATAACGCTGTATACCTTTCTCTGATCGGATGTCTGATTGTAGCTTTAGTAAGGAACTGTAAACTTTATCTGATATTTTTGCGGTGTTGGTATATTTGTTGCTTCAAAGGTTAAGAGAGATTACCTAGAAAATGGAAATCTCGAAATTAGTATCTGTTGGATGGCCTTGTTTCTTCCTGTAATGTAAAGTTTTGTTTGATCTGTATGGAAGGTCCACCAAATAAGATTATACCAATTTATTTTCTTTCATCTATGGATGAAATTCATCTCATTTACGGAAGTTAAAAAGCTTTAAGAGCAGATTTGTTGCACAAGCTTTCGTATGCTCTCATTTCGAAATAGTACTTAGGGTTTATGTAGGGCAATTTTTCGATAGAGTTTAATTCCCCTTTTGTATCATAGCTTATGAAACTGAAGAATACTTATCGAAATGACCTCTAAAATTTATTTGTAGATTAGATTTGTACTTGTAAAATTTGGCAGACCCAACCCAACTAATTTTAATTAGTTCAAAAGTGAGTGAACTATTTGATTCTGAATCTGAATTTATTGTTAGCCGTCGTTATTTGGACTGTCTGCTGGTGTGTCTTCGCCCCAGTTAAGAAATCATCGCTGTAGCTTCTTGAGGCTATACAATCCATAATTGAATCTCGAGGACAGCTTAGCTTAGTAGAAAATTCCTCAAAGATGAAGGATCTTGATGGTTTGAAAGATAGGGCGAGCAAGATCGACACCAATTGTTTTCCAAGCTGAAATGGAAGTCTATTTTGCGAGGAATGACACCTCCCTTCGTACAAATAGTGCCCGGGATTCATTAATTCCTACCGACGACCCGTGGGATGGAAGCAGCTCTGTAGTGGGACCATCGGAGAAGAGTCTGTCGTTGACTGGCTGTGGGTTGGATAAGTGGGAGTGTTGCAGGTGGGGCTGGTTGGAAAGTATGTGACTTGATAGTCGCGTGGGAGGGTTCGAATCAACGCCCTCGCATACATGAGTCTTCCAGGGACCTCCGTATTGCTTCCGAGTCATCGTGTCGTCGGAGCGTAATGCAATATCGCGCTCCTTTATCGAGATGTTATATCAGAGCGTGGTGAAGAGCGGTGACATTTTGAATGCGTAATTGAACGGTAATGAAGGCGAATCTCGCTCCCTTTTCCTGCCTTCCGAACGTTACGAGCAGTGAGATGATGCTGAGCAGGATCTTCAGCAAGAAGTCGAGAGACGTCTAGCCAGATCTAGATTTTCCATACGCGGAAGTACTATTCATATGGCATTAGCAGTTCGTAAACGTTGACAGGATAGCAATGTGGGGGATCCATTGAGAGAACCTTAAAGCTATTTATAGGATGGTCTCGAAAAGGAAAGATATGTCCGTCGATTTTTTTGCTGGATAAGGTTATATATATAACTTTAATTAAGTATATATTTAATATATTTTTAACACATATTTAAGTATATATTTAGGCTTTACTATGATTTCAATTTTAATTGTATTAATGTTGTTACTATTAATTTTTACTGTTATTACTATTTACTCGAAGTTTTCATGGTTTTTTTTACCTCTTTATTTTGGTGTTTTCCCGCACTGTGTGGTTATTGTCATGTTATGTTATTATTAAAAGTACTTCGGCAGCTGAGGCCATTTCGCACGTAGGCCCCCACCGAGAATCGAGTCAGGGACCGCTTTTGGCGAAGTCGAACGCGTTGCTCACTTGGCTGTCCAGGAGCCCGTGGTCTTCGTTAACATTGTGAAGATGTTTTTCCTGCAAACTCAAATCTTTTTGTGTCGTACTTTTACCTTTTAAATGTAAACATCGAAATTAAAGTACGCATTGACAATTGAGGCAAAATTCGAGGCCAACTCATTTCTAACGTCGCCTTAATTAAGTATGCATTCATTCATAATGTAGAATTCCGCTATACATTTTAACTTGTATTCTACAATCATCTTTATTCTCTTCAATTACGTCCGGTATTAAGGAAAAACCTTTAGTAGAAAAATATAATGTTTATGAGCCTTTTATCAAAATTTTCATATTTTGGTGTCTAGCAAATGTGGGACGATACTAATTACTCCCAACTGTGATTGAGTGTCGTGAGTGTATACATCGTAAACCTTTCTCTTCGACAGCACGATGGGACTCATTAAGGAACCTTTCAAATCCATTACTTAGATTTGATTATCCACCATACATTTGCCATTCACCTGTTCCGTTATTAGTGCCGTATTTTCTTCAAGGTTTCATCCCACTATTTCTAAGATTCTAATTCCGAGATAACTGATCAATAGCGTGTAAATTGGCTCAATACGTGGAGACTAAGAAATTGTATTTTCCTGATCGCAATGTTGAATTTTGCACAATATACTTGCAGTTTTCGTCATTTGTGGAAGTAAATCCTATGATTATCATGTCGATTGCAAATAAATACATCGATATGAATATTTTCAAAATAAATTCATTTCATAGTTTTTGCCTCTGATGATTTGAAAGGTCTTATTATTTCTTACTTTTAAAAGTCACTATATGATCTTTCCATGGGATTACAGCCGTGAAAAATAGCGACATGACTGGGACTCGAATCCAGGTCTCCTTTCCGGGCTCTTATTCCTTGGGTTTCAGCATCACGGCTCTTCCATGCTTGGCAATTTAACTTTCGTTAATCCAGATGATCTTTCCGTTTGTTTTTGTTCAAATAAAGGATACGTGGGTCCTTTCTCTTCTATTCGCATTCTTTTTCTCTCGAATATTAAGAAAATCTACAATAGTAGACGATAATGCTTTTGCAATTAAAGGATTGTGCATCCAATTAATCAATTAACGTAATGCAGTAGAAGTTTTCTAATTTATTTTATTTCCCTTCTTTCTACTCATCCAAAGCGTTTGCTTACAGTAGTTAAAAGCTATTTACTCCATGATAAAAATCGATTCGGTATTGATGTGGAAGTATTCGGTAGTGGTTTTCTGTTATTTGACCCTTCTCGTCTCGTTTCTCTCAGCTCATCGAAACGCATTTTTATTTTATCACCATTAAATAACTTAATTTCATAATTTGAGTCTTTTTACTTCGGAGGACATCGATAAGTTTATCCCTTTTGTTTTTGCATTAAAATATAGATAAGGGGTGATCCCAATTCCGCACAATGTATTATTTTAAAGTTATATTTGGAAACATCCATCCGTTATCTAAAGGCCAAGCCTTGTCTCTGTATCCAGGAGCTCCTGTCTTCTGCCATTCTCTTGAGTTGCCTGTATCCATCCACTGCCATCCTTGTCTGAATATCGTCAACGTATTTCTTTCTAGGTCTTCCCTTTTCTTACTTTCCCAACTTTTTTCCTTAAAACATTATCCCGATCAGACTGTTGTCTCTCAGTAGATGACGCAAGAATTTTACTTTCCTTTTCTCCATAAAACATGGAAACAACATATGTATAAATGCATACACAAAAGCAAAAGTAGGATAATGAATAACGAATACGGACCGTACCTCATTCCCCATTATATCAGCTTAACTTCGCCTCTCACCCCCACCGACTCATTCAAACCACCTTCAACCCCTACCCATCCACTCCGACCTCCAGAAACGCCTAGCACTTACGATGAGGAATCATTTATATAGAGCTCTCCAAAAACAATTATTTCAGAGGACATCAGCTCGCCTCTGAAGATGGGTGCGTAGTACCCGAAATACGTATCAGGCATTATATTGAGGTTTTGCCCTTCAAGGCTTTGTTGGAGGTTTTGTCTTCACACTTGACTTGGAGTTACACTCTCCTTGAATGCACTTTGTCGGCCAATTCTTGGTGGTGTTTGACTGTCGTTTTAAATTTTATATTTAAAGTATCAGAAATGTATATTAGTCTTCGTATCTCATTATTCTAATGCATAAAAATCCAAGGTGTCTTGGTTACTTTTTGTCGACTGTTGCATAATAATCTTGCCATATTTCTGTCTGAAGATCACCTTATCTAAACCCAAAATATCTATTTTATTAGTTAATCTATTCTTCAACTCATGATACATTATTTAATGTAAAGAGTCGCAGTGGGAACCGTACATCTAAGAGACCAGAACCTTCCATGCGTAGGCATAGGTGAAGGGAACTTGAAAGCATCACCAATTCCTTTTCCCATTCACACAGTTGCGAGAGAGTGGAAGGGTTCTGTAGAGGGAGGGAGGGGGGTTCGAGCCTCGGGAAACAATGACGTGACAGTCACGCGTTCTAAGGAGCTTTGCGGTGAGATTTTTTTCCCTCGGTATCCTTGCGGGAGAGCAACGAAAGGTAGGCATATGATGAAACCGGCACCCTGTTGAGATGGCTAGGAGAGCTCCCTTTCTCATGTGGGTGGTCTATCGGCAATCCCTCCCGCGTTCTCACAGCCCTCCCGACCATTTTGCGCCCCTCACTCCCTTCTGACATTTAAACAAATGGGAGTTTGGAGCTTCGGACGCCGCGGCTTAACGGTGTCCTCAGGCGTCAGAACATGTTTTACTGTCGAGCCTATTTTTTCTTAATCGTCAGTGAAGTCAGATGAGGTATTAGATAGTATCTGATGACAAATATTCATGGAGGAGGTTTCGTTAACTTTTTTTTACATATACATATTCTCCATGCGAACCGTCTGTGGCGTGTGGCAGGGAGTGTATGTACCAACATTTCTGTTTAACCCCAAGACTGTTAGCTTCTCTAATGATCCGCAGAAAAAACAGAAGTAACTACCCATCCAGGCGATTGACCCCTTGCTACGCTTTCTCATTTTCCTCGGAGTTCGCGTATGCCGTTTGCTGGAATAAGAAAATCAGCTACTTTGTGGAAGAGTTCTGTACTGACAAATTTATTGAAAACCTTCCGTCGGTAATTTAGCCCACTCGAATCCCATCCGAGGGACATTATCATGGCTGAATCACTGCTGTCGAACCTGAAACCTCTGCTTAGAAACGGAACTGCTCTTCTTCGCCAATTTCTCAATCGGAAATATCCAACTCTATGAGGAGCCAAATGTTTCCATTACTATTATGCTTAAGTGTTAACTGAGGCTTATAGTAAATTCAGGTTGTGGCATTCTTCTTTCTTCTTTTCTGTGGTTCCATATATAGTAGGCCTCAAAGTATTTTCTTAAATATTACAGCAACTGGAAAACTGTGAACTGTGAAAGATCTATGTTCTTGGAAAATCCTATAGAATGAAATCTACTTTGATTTTTCTTTGATAATTACTGTAAAATTCGCAGTTTCTATCATCACCAAGGGCCATTTTGTTTTCATGTGGGGTCTCGCGACAAATATGAAGAAAATTGTGTGATATCTTTTAGAAGCCCACGGATTGCAGGGTTATTGCAAGAAACAAAAAATGAAGATAGCAGATTGCAAAAATATGCATTTTTATTTACCACACCGTTCAAAAAGCAGCTATGAACACTTTAGGATTCGGCTATCGAAAAGAGAACTGGTAGCTAGGGCGACAAAGCCGCCATTAACCTGTGATAAAGTGAAAGACAGTCTATGAAAATCTACGATAACTGACTGAGGTAGTACTTATTGCTTGATTTCGCCTCGTCTTAGTTACCTTTCTGTGCTGAAGAAGAGGGTATACTCGTATATTTAAGAGCCCATTGAAGTTTATCGGAAAATATTTGTTTAAAATCAAGTATTTAAATCTATTGACCTGTGAATCTAATCTCTTTATGAAAACACAGTATATCATTTCGATACTTTTTAATTCCTAATGTTACTTTTTGTCTACATCTTCTACAGACGGAAAAAAATGTATCGCCTTTAAAGAAAAATGCTGAAGGCATTTCAGAAAGAAGAATTAAGAAGTTTATAATGAAATACTAATTCGAAATAGGCTTTGCTTATGATGCTTGATTACAAGAGTTGAATCCTCTTCATATTTATAGGCAAACTTGGATTATTGGAAAGAGTACTATAAAACATGAGTTCACAGGAATGAACCTTCTTGCGAAACATGCACCGTTTGATCGTGCTGATTCTGCGATGACGTTCCACTGTCCAGCCGACTCATACTAGTTTAATGATTTGAAATATAACATTGCGGAAATATTTTATAATAATTGCGGAAATATTGCGGAATAAGCAGATGTTTCTGGGTCGAAAATTCCAAAAATGTTTTCCGCCGCTTTTCGTACGCTTTAGAACTTTATAATGACACCCTTCCGTCCTAAATCTTTAGATATTCATGTTGCAGCAGCCGTTTCCAAAATGATCTCCTTTCTGGAACCTCTTTACATCCGAGTATCTCCGCGCTAAATGTTAAAAGAAAAAAGAGATTGCTGAGCGATATTATTTATGAAACCCATCTCCAGGTCACAAGCGCAAACCTCATTACGGAATCAGGACCATTTCCTCCTCAAATTTCCAAGTGCATTAAAGAGAGAATTTTCTTGTCCTCGCTTTGAGGTGAGCAAGCTACCTTCCACTCGTTTATTCAAACGTCATTAAGGAGAGCCCTCATTTCTACCCCGGTGAAGGAGCTGTAATTAGAGAGTAACAGCCGTTTTCCCTCTCGACTACCTGGATTTCGGAGGATCTGCCACTCTGCATTGCATCGATCCGCTGTGGTTATGCATGATACCGCGGAGACGTACCTGATTTCCACGTCGTCCAATTCCAAAGTTATTGCGACGAGGAAGTCGTAGCTTTTGCATCAGAATAATGACTACTCCGATAGCAACGGAGGTAAGAAGTCACGAATCGGAAGCAGGTATAATTTTCTTGTGCCACAGCCTCGCTAATTGATGCTCTCGTTAAACTTGAGGCACCATTACCGGATATGTGGTTTGGATAAACTGCTCAGCAATCCCTGATATCCGTGAAAGAAACTCTTGAAACAATGATTGAGGCATTCTTCTGTTAGCTCTTCTTTCTAATTTCGCGGTAGGGGCATTTATTCTTCACTCTCGTACTTTCCCAAGGTGAAACGGACATTAAAAAAGTCGGACGGTGCACGCCTTATTGTGCCAAGTTACCTAAACCCTTTTCTCGTACTTATTGATGTGCTAGTGCCTTCCCTGCTTTATTTACTGGTTATCTAATAAATGTTTTGTGTCAGTAGGCCTAATATGCATTAAGCTATGATGACGAAAAACAGAAAGGCGAATATTATATCTTTGATTCGCCGTGTAATTGATTCCGTTAATGTTCGCTTCTTAAAGGAACTTAAATTTCAATCATGAAAGTGGAGAACAATATTTGAACGCATTTTTGATTAATTTATGTTTCCAGAGGCGTCTAAAAAGGTTTATATCTATAACGGAATTACTACTCTCATATCGGAACGCATTTTCGATGATGTTCTATTTCCAGAATCAGAGGTCAAATTAAAAAGGATTATATCTGCAATGGAATTATCACTCTCAAAATTAGGCCTGAAGTTAGTTCGAGTCAATTTTCATTTACATTTTAGTGGAATTCTTTATCAAAAATTCAGTAGGAATGGCTTCATTATCTCTTAAAATTTCTCAGGCACACCTTTATAACTATTCTTAATTATTATAATTAATAAATAAAGAAGTATTCTTATTAAAATGGTTTCGCCCCATTTTGATGAATACGCTTAATATTCGAAAAGTAATCTATGCTGAGGGTGTCAACGGCGATTTTATGCTGTTTTATGATTTTATGGACAAACTTTTTCAGTTTATTCGCTTACCTTACTTCCTATTGTGACTTATTGAAATTCTTACAAAATTATTTTATTTTCTGATGGTCCAAATGGTCACGCACTCTAATAAAATTATAGTAATAAATTTTTAAAGTTCACAAATTATTTTTTTGACCGCTATGTTTCGGTGTAGCTACACCGTTAGATATGGGAAATTAATACCATATAAATCAGGCATGGAAACCCTGCATCAACCAGCCTTTATACTTGTAGAGATATGGGTAGGGATGATTAAATGGATACTAAAATGAGGGGAGGAAGAACATGGTAACACTGGATTATAATAACACTGAGCATCTTTCCATAAACTTACAGATTTCTTAGTAAAAATATATATTCTCTTTTGTTGAGTGCGTTTCGGTTGCTTAAAAATTGTATAAATACATATTATATCGATTGGGATTTGTTTTTCCGAGACCTAAGGGCAGTAGCTGATGGTGCGCGAATGGTCCAAGGGTTTCCAGTTTACCAGAAAACGCCAGCGAGCTGTAGTGGTTGCTTGCCGTCCAGGTTCCGGAAAGTCGATCTCAAGATTTCGAGCTTAGAAAAATGACCGTCAAAGAGAGGAAAGCGTCGTTTGCGCGTTGAAGATTTTTCCAAACGAGGCAATTTATCTCCATCGAGCATAATAGATCGCACCGCTAACAGATTACATGCCCACTTACACTAATCGAGGCAGTACACAAGTTCTGAAAGCAAACCGTGTGGCTATTGACCGCTCTCCCACTCGCTAACGCACACAGCGTTCGAAAGTGGATGTTTCCGAGGCATGGAAATGTTCACGCCCACCTTTTAGAAGCGAAAAATCTTCAATGCCTCGAACATGTAAAGCTACAGATAAAAGCAAACTTGCACATTTCGCAACGTACGTATGCACGAGAAAGTTTTCTAGTTGCGAAAGCTGTTCATTATTTACAGGTATAGTTTGTTTCCTGAAAACAAAGGCCCAGTAATACAATGTATACTTAAATTGGTCTTTAAAGTTCACGTTAGTGCTCGGTATCATAATTGTTTGTTAAAGTGAAGATTATGGATAATTTCCTCTATACATGGAGGATTAGCATTGAGATAAACTATAATCTTCAATTATCTCTTACAAAACATTATAATACTTGGCCCTGAAGAGAACTTTAGTCCATTCAAAATATGCGTTACCTATATTAACAGGCCTAGGTCTTTGTTTTAGTGGAAAGTTTGTATTGGATAGTATAGGTTAACTTTGTTAGGCATAATGTTGGCATGTCAATTATAGATTACCTTATTATAACTGTACTTTTAGAAATTCCGGTAGTACTGATTAATGTGATTTAAAAGGCGTCAATCCTCGATAAATTTCAGTTTTTAAATCTTTTTTCATACATGTATTTTTCATAATCAAGTAACTGATCAAGCGTTGCTAAGATAAATTTTTGGTGAATCATTCGAGGTATAAGTTTTTTGAAACATAATCCGAAAGGATAATAATGGAAAGGTGGTTGTTTAAGTTAATGGTAAAGAAATATATCTTGTACCCAATTATTCGTATAGTTACTCTGGCAAGTAAAACAATAAATGTGTTGTTACCAATTATTCGCACTGTACTCAGGCAAGTTAAAACCAAGGCCGTGTTCCGACGGTAGGCTGTGTAAGCAAAGTATTGCGAGCACTCGCTAGTTTTAATTTACTGTGTAAAGAGAACGGGGAGACGGAATAATTTTGCTTCAGGGCGCCCGAGTACATATCCCTATAGATGTTAATGGATAAATAGTGCTTTCCTCGACTGTGTTATCTATAACTCGTCGTTTTTCAGTTCAGATATCGGTTATTCCACGAATTTCATCTATCAACTCGACAGGTATCTCTTACATCAGTCGTTTACATCATTCTATAGTAAGAACATGACGTTATTCTTTAACTGGTTTTAACTTTGCTGCCAATCAATTTGTATATACTCTCGTGTAGAAATGAAGCTCCTTAACATGTTCACGGGCGTGCAAAATGAAACATTTCTTTATCTATAATGACTTCTAGAAATTTTTTTGTCTGTACTGTGCTTAAGCTTTCGAAGGCTCGGGTTCGAAACCCGCTATCTTTGGCAGTAAAATTAATAATTACATTTTCGTCATCTTAAGCAAAGAGACTTTCATGCATCCTGCTGCGGTTCGCAGAATATGCGTCCCTTTCTCATCTTTTGAAGGAGTAAAAGCCGACGCAGAGCGATGCTCTTTCTTTTTCGCCTTTGAAGAGCTCGAATGAAGCGCCGAGAATCTTAATGCATAAGGAATTCTCGAGAAGATGCTAATGGGTTTGATTGGTTTTTTTTTCCGGGCACGTGCCCTCAGTCAACGGTTTGGGGTCCATATGCGGAATTGAAGCGGTCAGCGAAGCCACTGAATGCGTATTCTTTTACGAGTATGATGCCGTTTTTTGTAGCGTAGCTTTCATACTATGTTGTAAGTGTATGCGGAACTAATGAATTATTCTTTGGGTACATTCCTTCACCAGTTATACTTCAATCCATCTGTGTATTGCGTCAGAGCGCTCAGAACAATGGTTTGTGCTAGCTTCTTTTTTCGAAACACATCACTAGGCATGCATTTTTAACAGGCATGCCACCAGGCACTTATTTATATAACTTCTAATGTCGCAGTTTTCTTTATAACTTAACAATTTCACATACATTGCTGATTTAAATTATTGTTTTATTCTCGAGTTTGTCGAGGTACGAAAAATCTTCATGCTTTATGACAGAAAAAGAAAACTAAATGAGATTCAACCCATATACAGCAAACGTATCGTTTAGTGTGCCGTAAAAATCAGAGACGGATTTACCATTAGGCGCGCTACGCGCTAGCTGAGGGTCTCACTGTTAATGTCCCCCAAGAAGATTATTTTTGTAATTTTTTACTTGGAGCAACCTCGTGGTGGGAATAGGTAAGTAAAATAGCGACATGACTGGGACTCGAATCTAGATGTCCTACTTTCCGGCCAGAATACCTGCCCGGAATGTGGGAGACCTGGGTTCGAGTCCCAGTCATGTCGCTATTTTTCACACCTGTTATTGTCTTCATGTCTTTTATAACTCTATTTATCTACTTTCATCATCAAATTTAGTTTTCTATCCGTAGGTTTTTCATACCCTCCTTCTTGAGGGTGTTTTCCTGCAGTGGAGATTTTTCCCTGAGCTCTTATCTTAGGTTTTTTAATCCAAAAAGTAGTTTTCTTCATAGTACTTTTGGAAGCTATCTCTCTCTTTTTTTGACTCATATGACGAAGGGTTAGATGTAAGAAGAGACTTGTAAGTCTCAATCTCGCCCTGAATAAAGTCCTTCATAATTATTATTATTATTCCTTATGATGTAGCCGCACGGCTCCTCCATTCTTAGTGATTTACTTTTCCTCAATGCTTGAGTTCGAGTTGAGATAGAGAAATTTGAATTCNAGGTTTCGCAGGTTTTTCACACCCTCCTTCTTGAGGGTGTTTTCCTGCAGTGGAGATTTTTCCCTGAGCTCTTAGCTTAGGTTTTTTAATCCAAAAAGTAGTTTTCTTCATAGTACTTTTGGAAGCTATCTCTCTCTTTTCTTGACGTAGGGTTAGATGTAAGGAGATACTTGTAAGTCTCAATCTCGCCCTGAATAAAGTCCTTCATAATTATTATTATTATTCCTTATGATGTAGCCGCACGGCTCCTCCATTCTTAGTGATTTACTTTTCCTCAATGCTTGAGTTCGAGTTGAGATAGAGAAATTTGAATTTTTAGGCGTACTTTGAGGTAAAACATAGGGAAGCGGTCCCTTCAGGAAAATAATTTATTTAAAACTCTTCTGAAATGAATTAATGGGTGAAGTTTGTTTTTCTGAACACCCCTTAAACGGATGGTAGAAATCTGTCCATCTCCATCGACATCGTCCCACCATGAACAGCGTAAGATAGCATCATATTTCCTCTTTCGTTCTTGATCGGCTTTTTTTCTTAGTTTGCCTTTAAACTATAATTAACAGAGTGGAAAAGTTTAAATTTTTTTCTGAAGACCACGGAGGCGGCGGAGATATTGTAGAAATTTCATTTCATTCTGAATATCATTCCTCTGGGAGTTTTTTTTTTGCCCTGATATAAAAGAATTCTTATCAAAATGAAGTCAGCACATGTAATTTAATCAGGAAGTTTTGAAAAATGATTTATTTAGTCTGTGTAGGAAGGAGAATAATTTATTGCGAAGGTCATTCCTTATCTTCTTCTTAATCTTTCCTCATCACCACATAAATATTCGGACTGAAATAAGGTGCTTTAAGCTATGAATGTTGTCATTTATGTGTTATGGGTACAATACCGATGAAGGTGTACGAATTATCATCGCTTCTAGTTTATCGGTCTAAAGATGACGAACTAATAGATGTGATCAGATGCTTGAAGGAATCCCTCGAGGCTTAGCAGGGGACCAAGGGCCCGAGTGGCCCCTCTGAGCCATACATCATTTACTGCCCATCATACGTGACGTGAAGGACTGCGATAGCGATATATCTAGTGGAAAACCTCCTCTCAAGAGTATGGATAAGTATATTGAACTCGAGATGAAATGTGATGGCCAAGAATAAGATGTCATTGATGGAGAAAGGAGTGTTTTATTCCCTCTGGGGATCTTGCCTTCGAAAGCAGTCGATGGGGGACGAGGAATACCTATACTTGATGATACGGAATGAATCTTATTACTCGAGTCATTTTTATTCCGCAAGGAATTTTAGGGATGGGATGTTCAAGGCTTGTTTTATGAAACTAACTAAACGTTGGCAATGAATTGTGGCAAACAACTGCACCATTTATCTATGAGCTGTTGAATTTAGAGAAGTAATTTCCGAAAATGTTTCAAATTGTGAACATTGCAAAAAATTGTCATTCATTTTGTAGCTTATGCATCTTTATAGTTTTCTTGTTCTCCTTTTTTCGTATTAAGGTTGTTGCAAATCAGATCCAGTTTTTCTATGTAATGAAGAAGGAGCATCTGTTTTATTTTACCTGATGCGATTATTCAAAATAGAAGTTCAATAATTGTCCTTGTTTAATTGTTTTAAATTTTAAATTGTTTAAATTGTTCATGGGTTTGCTGAAAGTTATCAAAAGAATCAGATCAAAAGAAGCCATAAAAAATGCATCTTATTGTTTGGAGCAAGTGGTTAAATTGCGTCTGTAATAGTTGTTATTTGCTTGTTTTAATTGTTCATGGTTTTGCTGAGTGTTATTGCCAGACTATGTCATTGATGTAAAATTCTTTTACTCCTTTAAGGGTGAAATATTTCCGGCTAACTTAGCACAAAGGAACTCTTTCAGATCAAAAGAAGCCATATAAAAATGCATATTGTTGTTTGAAGCTAGCGGTTTAATTCGTCTGTAATAATTGTTCTTGTTTAATTCTTTTAATTGTTCCTGGTTTAGCTTAAAGTTATTGTCAGACCATGTTATTAATGTAAAATTTTATTACCCCTTCAAGGGTGAAATATTTTAGACTAATATTGCGCAAAGGACTCCTTCAGATCAAAAGAAGCCATACAATGCATCTTATTGTTCGAAGCGAGCGGTTTAATTGCGTCTGTAAATTGAATTCGTTCGAGTAAATATTACGAATCCCACTTTAGTAGGGAAACCTGTAGGGTGTAACTAGAAATATCTGAACTTTCGTTAAATTCCGATTCGAGTAATCGAGTTCTCGATTATATTGTTTACGAGCAAATATGGTTTACTTCACTGATAATTAAATGTGTATGAATTTGTCGTCTTTGATAAAATGAAATTTTCCTTTTATCGGGAAGGGAGTGGAAATGTTTGGGAGTTTTACTCTACGCCAAACCCACGTCTCAAATCTTTTATAGTCATAATTTCCTAGAGACCGAACTTCACACCCATATGGAAATACATCAAAGTGATACAGGGACAATAAAAGAATACGTGGAAATCCTATTAAGGAAAATGGAAATAAATGTATGGTGTTTGTAGAATGATAAATAGGAAATTTAAGTTCTGAGAATATTATTCTTACAGCAGAAAAATACGTGCGAAGAGACGAGGCTATAATAATTATATTACGCTTCTCGTCTTTTCTGACAAAAGCTTTTCGAAAAATTCTTCGGTTCAGAATTTTTAGGGTTAGTAAAAGACATAGTTACTCCGGTAAAAAACGAGCGCGATCTCCGAGAGGCATCGACAAAGCTTTACAAGGAGGTTATCACTAAAACAGATACTATCGGTCGTTCGTTCCGCCCAGCATCAGAGAAGCTAATAGGTTAGATTAGGTAAGGTGTTAACACATCCCCTGCCATACGCCACTGGCGGCTCGTGGGGTACAAATTTAAATTGGGCGACCTCTTTTTGCGTATAAGTCCTCTCTTCTGTTTTATGCAATAACAAAAAGAAACGGCCATGTCCATACTGGGATTCGAGCCCGGTACCTCGGTGTTATCATGCTAACCTCTCCATCAACGTAGTTGACAAAGTTCTGGAAAATTACGAAATGTTCTGGATAGTGAACTTGTATTACTGAAGTAATGGTCGGCAGGAAATCGTAGTAAACGAATATGTTTCCTCTCTCTTCCATCTAAACTCAGGAGATATTACATTGTATTACTACTAATATTACATTAATAACTAAAAATAATTTACTAAAATTAACTTAAATCTAAAAAATATATCTCAACAATCTGACAAACATAAGTAAAAGAAAAATACTAAAAACAGTATGTAAAATATTATAAATATAAACTATTACACAGGGCTCCCGGATAGCCAAGTGGGCAACGCGTTCAACTTCAGTGAAAGCGGTCCCGGGTTCGATTCCTGGTGGGAGCCTACGTGCGAAATGACCTAAGCTGTCGAAGCACTTTTAACAATACTACACTACTACTACTAAACTATTACAAATAACTAAATTTGGATACATAATAAATCATGATTTTTGGGTTGCAGGTAAAAACTCCTCAATTGAAGGTTTATAGAGAAAAACTCACGTATATATACATGTTACAGTATATACGTTTCTATTTTTATCAGATTATTGGAAAAAGTTTTCCTCCCTTTAGATCGTAACTAAATCCAGATACATATAAGAACACAAAGATTTGGATTGTGGGGAGAAACTCCTCAGCTGAAGGTTTATGGAGGAAAACCCTCTGATGCGGGAAAACACCCACACAAGAGTATTTGTGTCGTGCAATCATTATTTCTTTCGCATTGTCGAATATAGTCATTATTCTTTAATTAATATCAATCGTTTTCTCGCGTGTTTAACCTCTCCTCTTGTTTGTACGTCTTAAAATAATTGGCACATTTATGCGAATAGTTCTTTACGTTCCGTAACCCAAACTGCGGGGTTACGAAAGGAAAAATGGTTTCATATCAATGCGAAAACGTCGGACACACGAGAAGGAGCGTAAGTCATCTCGCCTCTGAACTTTTCCATATTTCCCCGCACGTAATTCCTTTCCGCGTTATGACCCGAGCCCTTCCCCCTCCGCATTCCTATTATCTTCCCACACCCTCCTCCCTTTCCCGCCTACGTCCCTATCCTCCGCGAATAATTCTTCCTCCTCACAATGTCCCGACGCTCGTAAACGACGCTCTATCCTCCTCCAGTCGTCGCCTACAAACTCGGAAAATAGTTTATTCTTCTATCTGTTCCAAGGTCGTGAAAATTTACCGCGGTAGTGCTCCTTGAATTTTTCATGGTTTATCCGGGAAATGAGTTAATATTTCGGTGGTGCTTTCTCTTTCGACGTGGCTGAGAAGGTGGCCTTTGTGATTGGTTCATTACTCGTGATCTCTTTGGTGAGGCGCTCTATTAAGTTAGGGGAAGATGGGTACGGAAAGTTTCCGTGTAGGAGGATCATGAGGAAGAATGAAGGTATTAATGATGATTTGTGTGATGGAGGGAGGTTTACATGAGGTTTCGTCTTGTCATTTTACGAGAAGTTTCTTTAATGTACTTAGCTTTTATCTTTTCTTGCGTGGTGTTTCTTAGACCCATTTTTTGATGGTAACACTACCTATGGAACTTTGGGTTCTATACAGTTTATAATAGTTGCTAAATGTATTTGCTTATTTATTACGGGAGTTGATAAGTTAGTACCAATCTGATTTTAGCGATAAACAAATTAACATTCTTTCTCAAGAATTTGTCCTCCATTATGTTCTGCGTCTTCATCGTTTTCAACCCTTTAATATATTTTTATTTTTTAATACTTAGGCATTATTAGTTTTTCATAACAATATATATATTTCGGTTATCAATTCTGTAATTTTTACGTTACTTTTCTGAAAATATGTTCCATGTTTAGTAAGTAGTCTTAAATTTGAAACGGGATATATAAATGAAAAGATTTCAAAATGATGGGCAGATTTTGTTCTTTATCAGTGCCCAGCCTTATAATTTTATCTTATTAATTGAAATATACTGTAGCGAGTTCTATAGCCGCAAGTTATCTGGTACCAACTGATTGACATCGACGTGTATGGAATGATTAAGTGGATGATAAGTAAATACACGCTCAAGAACAAAAGAAATTAAATAGAATTGATGAAAGATAAGATGATAGAAAATTGACAGATTGTCAGAATTCATTCAGCATATTATGCGTTTCGGAAAACTAAATGTATCGACCCGTTCCTATTACGGATATCCAGGACCTTGTAGCCATATCTCGTGTCAAATCAAATGAAATTCCCTTCTCAGTAACGGATTCAATTATGGAAATGTCAGAGTTATTTCTGAGCTAAGTGTTCGGCTGATTATAGAACGAATTTCAAATGCCTGTGCGTATTTCCTTAAGTACAGCATCGATTGGCTTCTCGTGTTTGGATCGATTCTGGAAGTGATTGAAACGTTTCCTGGAAATGCTATTTGAGTTTGGCGGAACACGAAGGTCCGTGACGTTCATCCGATACGAAAGCTAAGGCAAATCTTCTTTGATTTTCCCAGGAGCGAGTTCAAGATTCCGATGCAAACTGTCTGAGAAAACAGGTTGGTTTAGTACTGTGGGGGCGACGAAGAAGTCCATGCTAAACGTCGTCGTCGGAATAAATAGTCTTCCTTCTTTTTCTTCGCTTTTATTATTAGCAAGTGAAGTGAGCGTCGTGCTGCTACGTATCTTATGTTTATGCAAAGTTCAGTCTCGTCTTCGCTATGATAGTCGTGCGTTCGGGCACCACCTTCGTCACGGATGCTTAGCTTCTTTAGTAGCCTATCAGTTAGTCTAATAGATCGTGATAGATCTGCCAGAATAAGTGTTCTCTGTGGGACCCGCATTATCTAGGATTGGAATTTTTGCTACGAGTGACTTCTGTAAATGGGTCTTTATTGGCTAGTTCATCTGTAATTACCGTATTTTCTGGTAGACAACCCGCGTGTTATCTATACAAAAATGTAGGAAAATGATAAAAATAATAGTGCGTGATATACAACGGAAAATCTCGTTTCATTGAATATTGAACTCGGAAACAAATGACTAAACACACGTCATATATCGCGGAAGTCACGGAGTATATACGTACTAGGGCAATTTTATTTCAACCAACATATTGTAAATGTTAACGTAATCGAATAATTCCATTCAAAATACAAGAGTAATTATCATAAATATTACAGTAGTGAAAAAACATTCTTGTCAACATAATAACAATTTTGAAATGCGCGTTATCAATGCATTTATCACAGAAGAAATGTTTGAAATGCGTGTTATCTATACATTATCACAGTGAAGAGATTTTAAAATGCGTGTTATTTACCAGAAAATACTGTAATAAAAGATTGTCTTTATTTGGGCGAGATTGGGACTAAAAGTCTCCTCTTCTATCTAACCCAATTAATTGAGGTCAAAGAAATCTCCGTGTTGTTGGACTGGCGGGACTTAAGAGGCGACTTATTGTAAAATGGTAATGTGGGGAAAGTAAGGAGTTGAACATGATAGTTAACGCTGGAATCAGCTATATTTCTTCGCACTTTGTGTGAAATTTTAAGTAGATTACAGAATAACCAACTTTCTCTAAAATTAAATCCACATGGAGAAACGTTAGGTGCCGTAACATCTCGATATCAAGCTACAGAATCAATAGTAAGATTTAAATGTAGTCTAAACCTGAACTTGAATCCCAGCATCACCGATCAATCGTATGGGTCCCTATCGCAACTGAAATTTTGATTTTTCTCGGTAGAGGTCTTTCGTGTTTGATTCCTGTCTGAGCTAAGTTATTCCCAATAAACAATACCAGAGTAAAGTTATAAAATATATATACCAGAGTATATCATACTCCTAAAATCTAATATATATAATCCTAACATTCCATCGCCATACCGTTTTCTATAAATTTTTCCTCCATGTAAAGTACACATTTATTAATGATCTAGAAGTTGCACAGTGTGAGACTTAAGTAAGATTCCTTTAAAAATGTGTTTATAAAAGTTTCAAATTGTATATTTTCCCCGGAAAAAGCGAAAGCTAGTAATGATGAATGTTTCATTAGTTGATAACCTTGCTAAGAATTAAGGAAACCATTAAATGTTCGATTTAATGTATTCGAAAGGAAAAACATCCATATATTAATTTCAATAATGTACTATTTTTTATATTATTGAATACCTTCAAAGTGTCGTATTTTGCTTAACGACTGTTTGTTTAGAATATGTTATATTTTCGTATTACTGCTAAATTTTAGTGTATTTTGATGTAACTTTTTCAATTGATGTGAAGAATTTCAAAATTGTCCCTTACCCTGTAACGCGTGATAGAATACATAGAGACTGTCGGAAATCGGACTGTTGCCCATCCAATTTATCCAATTCATGCATTATAAAAACCTCTATCCATTCCGTAAATATCAAAATAGGTAGGTTCCCCCTCAACTGTTTGTCTGCTTTACGAGCTGATATTCTGTTCGCAAAAACCCAGAAATCCTCTTCAAACCTACATAACTCTTAAACGTGCTCCTGCTCCGTCATCAGGGGGCAATTAAACAACGTATCATCTCGTCATGTGCGGCGATTTGAGCGATGCTAATTGTCCGCACTTGAAGTAAATGGACGGCGGTTTATTCCCCTTCGGCGCCGGTGGGCGGGCAATATCCACAGGTAGAAGAAGAAAGATGTGGAATGCGTACAGAGCCAAGGACAGTCTCTGAGGAAATCCATTCGGCTCGCCTGGGATAGGGACTGCGGATATTTGAAGAATTCCGTCCGGCAGATATCCGCCATCGGAAGGGGGTCTTCGCATCCGAGCCAGGGCTGGCTCCAGACGGTAACCGACTCAGGGCGCTGGAGTCACTCGGGCGGTCACCTTTGAAATTTGGAAAATTATTATTGCATACACGCCGCTTTCCGTATGTTATTACCAATCTTAATTTTTACCCGCGAAAACTACTACTTCTACATCACAAACTCGATAAAGTTATTACTGAAAACATCAAAATTTCGTCCGCTTCAGATCTTCGATTACTCTATAGCTTCTTCTCGCCACTTCAACGGTGTAGATAGATTGAAATCTAAAATTATATTTGAAGCAGATCATTTTTTAATTGACTTTTTCCCGCGTACCTAGTCGTTCTAGTGAATCATCGTGTGTTCATCAACATCATGAGTGTAATATTGATTGTGCAGGCCTTGACCTGGTGGTATTCCATGACTACTATAAATCTCTTTAGTCAACTCACTCTTTGTTATCATGAGTATACGTGGTTATTTTGCTGTTAAAGAAGATATTGTAAATTTTTAAAATCTGAGAAAGAGCTGAGAAAGGTGGATTAGCTAATTTCATTAAGTACGTAGTATTTGTTACATGTATCAGTACACAGCGTGAATTGTTATGTTTAAAATGAATGACTTCAGTATCTCTTAATCTCATCTTGTACTGTTAGAAATAAATATCATTTTCGTCTTTAATGTATCAATAAAGAAATTTATAAATAATTAATAAACCTCTTTATGTTGTGTATTTTAATCAGTTCAATAAGGAAATACTTCATATTTTTCATGATTTCGTTGATCGATATCGACAAAGAATATTTCTTCATTAGGTAATCAATTTCATGAATATAGAATTTCGGAGTCGTCTATAACATGTTTCTTCCGCTCTTGCATTCAACATAAGACAGCCAAAGTACAGAAATAAGCTTGAATTACGATAACTTCACATTTTAACCTCTTTTTCAGCGATCGATTGAGTAAAACGACGTTTTTATGACAACTCTGTTTGGCAGTATAGCTACATCTACTAGAATTTCTGGATCAATTTATGAGCATTAAATAAAAATCTTATGACTTGTTTCTATAACTTGAGCACGAAATAATGGATAAAAGCATTACGAAGGCATGGCTGGCGCGAATCTCACTTTTGGATTATCCATCCTTTCGCTGGAGGATAGCAGTACAGGGAATGTTACAGCGCGCGAACATGCGCTACCGCTCAGCCTCAGCTTCGGGTTCTTAACCCCTTGAGGAATTTGCGGCTCCGGAATAATTTTCACCCTCCCCTTTTTTTCCCTCCCGCTGTATCTCTTTTCTCCTCCACATCGTGTGTCTATCGCTTCCTTCGTTTATGTTCTTAGCGATGCATCTGTGCCTTGATCCTGGGCCCTTCCTCGTCTCCAGTTACTTTATATCCAGAGACGAGCTCAGAGATGTATTTCTTTGGAGAAGTAAGAGGAACCTGTGTCTAATTCGAAATGTGGTCATTTTGTTCTCGACTTTCGTCGTGAGAATCGGTGCAAGTGTTTCAACAGCTGAGGTGTATACATTGCGTAAATGATGAGGTCCTCGAAGATTTCCACGACTGGTTTTATTGCAACTGGTTTTCCTAGCGCGCTAGCTTTTTTCCAATCGCTAGGATGCGAGTATGCTAGCGGGAATAGTGGCAATAAAATCAATTGTGGACGTCTGCGAAGTATCTATTGCTTAATTAAGAGGTTTCTCACGAAGCAAGAACTTGTCACGTTCATTGCAAAGTGCACGTACACCTTTTTGACGTGTAATTTCATATATGCTGTGCATCATATGGTGCGGATTTTAAACGATCATAACGTATTAAATTGGCTTTTTTATCTGGTCGATTTTGAGTTTCATACATTTTAGGAATGTTCAGAAAATATCTCAGTCATGTTACGGAAATGTGTTTGGTAACATTTTTTGTATGGGGATCCAGTTTTGACATTATATTTTAGAATTATGAACTCAACCTTCTGTGAATTTTATCTCAATAAACAGCCAATTAAAAGAAGCTATGAGGTATATATACCTCTTTCTTTCATAAGTTATTCATCTTCTGTAGTTATGTTTTAAATTATTTTTTATTTTGTCATTACTGAATGTAATCATTCAGTATGCTTATGAAAAATGCACATGGTTGTAAATTACTTTCGTAATTTCCAGGTGCGGAAGTTTTTTCTATATTCCGTGAATGTGATCTAAGGTAAACCGTCAATAGAAAGAAGGTTTGAGATAAAAGTTTCTTCACTTTACAAATTGTAGGATTTGTGTTAATATATAACAATACATGAAAATTCATTTCATATTTAAGTTTATCTCTATTTCTAAGAGTCGATTGTCGCTGACCTTTAGAAATCAGTATGTTTGTGATTGGGTCAAAATTACTTTTTTTGACAATTTTGAGCGCTTGAGTGAATCTTCTACATATTTTTACGTTTAAAATAGATTCAAATTCACTATTTGGCACATTGATATAGAGGGCAAAATAGTTTGTTTGAAAGAACTTTTAGAAGGTAATGTTTGAGAAGTGTTCAGTTCCGTATTTGGTCTTTGAACTTTGTTTTCTGTTTTCATAAGAGATTTTTCAGAGAGGATCACACTTTTTTTCTGTAATTATAGCAGCAAGACTGCCCGCTGCTCATTGTCTCGTATTTATTACAGCTTTTCGCGTTTTCCTTGCGTCTTTGTCTTCGCAATGACCATTGTTCTCATTGTCTTATCCTTTTTTAAGCTTTTATGCTGCTTTCGTAATTAGCGCGCTTCTATCATTCCAGCCTCAGAGCTGATTAAACGCTCTTTATTTTTTTAATTTTCTTAATTAAGTCGCTAATTTTTGGCCATATTTTAATGTCTACCTCCAGTTTTTAGCTGTTCCCGTCTTTTAGACAAAATTTTTAGTGCCGCAAGTTGAGTATTTATTAATTAACAGACTTATACACGATACAGATGTTTTCGCTCATTTTCTTCTCTATCTTGCGCCTTTTCTGGCGTCGCACGTGTTTGGCCTATTTTAGAGCGTTTTACCTTTCTCTTTATCAAAATTTTAATCATATAAGGTGTAATTAAACCTTTAATTTTTCGTATCATGTGTAATGTCAACTTTTCTCGACTGCAAATGTTTAGCTCTCTCGTTTATCAAAGAATCTGAATTTCTTTCGACTTGAATATTTTCAGTGTAACAGTTTAAATTATCTTGTACATTTAAAGTTATTATCGAAAATATTTATACATTATGAAATTTGAAGAGTATGACCAAGTTATAACTATAGAGATTTGTGAATGTTTTACTAATTAAATTATAACAATCAGGGGCGGATTTTTAATAAGGCGCAATAATCGCCAGCTGGGAGCTTCATCTATATGGGGGCCTCGATAAGATTGTGCTAATAAATTCTCAGTAAAATTCTTCTGGTTTTTCGCTTCAAGGGATAGTTTTATATTTGTTGAGTAAGTCTAAATAATATTGTAATAGGTTATATTAGAATGTAAAGTCTATCCATCATTTTTTGTAATTTATAGAAATAATATGAATTGTAATTCAAAACTTGTTTATTTAGTCTTGCTGTAGTGAAGTGGCTGGGGTTTCTATGGGATGTATATGTTTATTTTATGAAAAAATTCGAATTTTCACTCATAATCCCTGGTGGGGGCCTCAATTTGATCTTTGCGCCTAGGGCCTAACTTAAATCCGCCCCTGGACACAATATAGTTTAATTTGATTGATTTAATCCAGACTTCACCTCATGCATTTAATCCTTTCTTTTTCTTCCAGGTATGTTCTCTCTTCTCAACTTCGTCCAAAGAATGATAACGTTACTGTACTTAAGAAGGTACGTAAATTGCTTGAAAACAGCCTAAGTAGATTACGTCGATCAACTTCACCTTATGCATACCACTTAATTTTAAGTTTCCATTAATTTTTTTAATGAGACAAATGTTTCCTGATTATCGTTGGATATTGTGGGATGCTAATTTACCTTAGTTAAAGTCTTTATCGGTCGAGATTGAAGCTATCCAGTCTTATCTTCTATCTAACCTAGTGATTTACAGCTGGTGATTCGTTCTTATGAAGCAATATCCTCAACATCGTGATACTCTGCGATGTGTCGGCAACAGTAGTTCGCATTTATAGTTATTTTTTGGAGTTATCTTGCATTTCTGTTCTGTTAAACTGGAAGAATATCGCGTATCATAGTTGTCGCCATTATCACTATCATTATTAATATTCTATCTCTGTTGCTATCGTGATTTATTATTAGAGAGTTTTAACTGGCGCTTCGTGATTAACGTATTTACGTATACCGAAAAGCTCTGCGTATGCATGGAACTTTACGCTGTCCTCGTTTGAATTGCATTAACATGTATTCTTGGTGTTTTCACGTCACCGATAAGAAGTGAGTCTGTACTCCACGCTGAAATTTTCTATTATCAGCCCTGCTTGACTCTATTTACTGCTATCGTCTTAAGATTCTGATTATTTCATTTTCTCCCTGCTGACCACAGTGGTATTAATTTTTTACTCAATCACTCAAAACACAGTTTGTTGTTCAAGATGGAGAGAATAATAATGTATAGTATTTTACTTCCACAGACTTTAAATTTACGGAAGAATTATGACTGGGAGACGAAATAATTACGATGAAGGTTTTAAGGTAGAAAGGACCTTTAGGGGTTTGGTTTGCTTTTAATTTAATGTAGAAGAGCAGATACCCTTTCCTATGTGTCACCTGTTAAACTTATCAGTCCTTAATGCTTAGCTTCTTCTTAGATCGAAAGATTTTGAAGGAAAAGATTTAACATACAATTGACGTTCTAGATTAGCTTTCACGCGTTCGTACTAGAGAGGCCTTTATACCTTTAATGGGACGTCCTTGCGAATTCGTGATTATTTTTCTAATCATGGCAGCTTTCGAAAGCACGAAGATAAGAGGTATTAACATTTATATGAAGCTAATAGGAAGCTTCAGCTTTTTTCGAATTTCCCTTGTGAAGGACTTTGGAAAGTATAAGTATTGCAGAGGATGAAGTTTTGAGTTAATGTAAGGTTTCATTATGGTTGCATATGGTATGTATGGTTTCACGTGGTTGAGAAAAAAATGTCCATGTTTCGTAATAAATTGTAACTATTTTAACTAATAAATTTCGTAATTTATTAGTTAAAAATAATAAAATCTGAATCCGTCCACAGAAAATATATTTGAAAAACTTCCTCATCTTCTGGGAACCGGAAGAAATCCATGGCAGAATTTATTCAAATAGAAACAAAGAAGGTGTATTTAAATATTTGTATATATTCTGCCTTACATTTCTTCCGGTTCCCCGAAAGTGAGGTAGGACCCCCGAAACCGTTCGTGTTTTTTCAAGTATATTTTCTGTGTACGGAGTCAGATTGTGTTTTATTTGAACCAATCGTGGATAAGTTCAACCAAGTATCGCCAGATTTGATTAATTAAATTGTACATTCTCTACTAGATTCGGCAACTCAAATCTAACTTAATAAAGAAGTTTCATTATTTTCCCCGAATCTTGAAAATCAAGGGAGAAGTTGGCGTTTTTAACTAGGTGAGTATTTTTAAGCCAATCCAACAACATGTTTCGTAAATTTTATTGTTGCAATTCCCCAATCACTTTACTTTGAAAATTATTTTCGTGAAATTCTTTCCGTGCAATAACACTAGCATTAGTAGGGCTATGATGTTTTTATTGCCGTTTAAAGTAAGAGGAAGTGGGAGAGAAGAACGTACTCTATGAGATGATGGAGTAGAGGCGCTTTTTCATTTTACCAAAGAGCGACCACTTCTGTGAACTTCCGCCGATTCCGCTTCACTTTTACGGCGCTAATGTAGAGCTCTGGAAATAGAAATTCCCATTTATTCCTTTTCACGTCGTCGTTCACGTTTACTTCGGATCCAGTGCGCTACTTCGGGCAGACTAATACAGCTCTTTGAGGCGGAAAGTAGAAAAGTGAATCTCTCGTACACTAATCCCCATGTCAAGGGTCTCATCCCTTTTGTAGATGCATACAATTGCGTGGTTTGCGACTGTCGTTTTTTTTAAATCCTTTTTCCGACCACTTTCTTCTTCAACTCTCCCTCCATGACCTGGCTCAATGTGGAATGGCTGCTTCCCTTTTCACTGGACCTGTCCTTCCTGCAGTCGACGGCTGCTGCAGTCATCTGTTTTTTCCCTCTCCAACCACGTTATCTCTCGGCGAAATACACGCTCCTTTACCTATCATTGTATGTTTTTGTTTGTTCCTTCATTCGAGATTGATGGCCGTCCTGCCTGATTTGGCTATTGCTGCGGTACCCTTCCCGGCGTCACATTCAAATTGAGGTTTCTTTGTGTAAACCGTCTCCTCTTTTCACGAATTTCGTTTTTTGAATTTCCTAATCTAGAATCACTGTTGATTGTCTTGTGGCGTCCATTTTTTTCTAAGCACTTGCAACACCCGTAAACATTTCAGTGTAATCGAATTCAGCTGCCTCCATTTCGTGGAACCTACCTCAGTTGCCAATTTAGCATATTTGTGGCTAGATCTAGCGTCCTTGTCCTTCTTTTAGAGACTTATTTTTTGTTTTGCCGTCATCTTACTTTCTATTTAGCACGTTGTGGTTCCTTTCTCTATGAACCCAAAACAACGTGTTTCACTTATTTATAAATAATGATAGCGTATGCTTAGTTTATAGAAGATTCAACATTAATATTGAAAATTTATATTTATGGAAAAGTCTTTACTTGTAAAAAGGCTTGAATTCGTAAGAATTTTAGCTTCTCTTTGGCGACATTTTTCCTGGGCTTTGCGACTTTAGCTGTTTTTCAGGGTACCTTTGGCGATATTTACAAAAAATTAATTCATCTCTGGAACCTGCATATATTATTATACATAGTGATGTTAAAAGTTTGAGAATAAAAGTTTTCCCTTCCAAGTAGTTTTGTTCAAATTGTTGCAATAATTGGGGTCATCGTACTTTATCTGAGGAAGGCTTTCTTTCTCGGAAACGTCGATTTTAATAGCTTTTAGAAAACCTCCATACTCAGTATGTCATGTATGTTAATACAGCCTTTAATTAATGAAGAAAACTTTGTAATATCCGCAAAGTGTTTATTATCACGACCGGTTTGGTCTACGCACCATCATCAATATAAGATAGAATTTAGTTCTTTGACAAAGTGGATAATTTTTTGATAAAATGAATGTGATTCGGCCTGAATTCGTGTCAATCTGTAACTAATTTAAGTCTTCAACTTTCTAAATTCCTAAGTCATTTACTTCGGCTATTAGTCTTACGAGCTACATACCAGACTATGGTACTTCATCATCAGGTTCTTTGAAATATGTTTCATTCATATATATATATAGACTGAATATACCTACTTAACCCCTCTTCAATCCCTTTGTGTATGCATTGAAACTATTTTAAAGAGCCTAGTTTTAGTATCCTAGCGAAACTAGTCGCAAAAATAAGTATATGTGGAAATTGCGAAGTTGACGATGTGCTCGAATAATTTGATGATATTAATTTGAGGGAAACGGGTTAGGAATATTACGTGAACATGCTGTAAAGCCCATTTTGATGATTAATTGCTGCGGGACGATTAGAAATATTATTAAAAACACATTCACCTGTATAATCGATGAGTTCTAGCTTAGCTTAGAACGTCATAGAGAAAGAAAAAAATACAAGGTTTCCACACATTCACCTATATTAACACTAATATTTGTTCCTGGGGCCCTTTTAGTTATAATACACTAGCATTTTTACTTCTATCCTCTGTACTGAGTGTAAGATTTATCCACACCTACCTTTCTTCATTAAAAAAAATGATTGCTACTTGTAGTTGCCCAAAAGAAAACACCTGGTGCTAAATTATCATGTTTATCATGACAGAAATGATTTGGTGATATCGAGCGAAGTTTGGTGGAATATCATACGTAACGTAATAAATTATACGTAGTAATTGGCGTAATATAAACAGATGTATATAATATCCCTCTCTGGGTTTATGCGGAGAATGAGGAAATGATTAAGTACGCAATCATACACTCGAAGGCTTTTCAATTTCCTCAACGGCTCGATTGGGCCAACGCATGTTTATAGATGGAGAAGCATCGGAGCGATTTCAGCGGACAAGTTAATACGGCATGCATGCCTAAAAATACCCACTTTAATAGTTTTGCAAGCGCAGTTGCTTCCGTTCGCTTAGATGGGTTGAAGGCCCGGCAGATGGAAGGAGCTGTTGGGGGAAAATGGGACGGGGAGGTGGGGCAGAGATGGGGTAGTAGATCCATGAGAGCGGAGCTAACTGCGGTATACTCATGTTTACTTCCTTTTCATTCGCTCCGTTTCGCTTTAATGCGGTATATAGTGATAAAATTTCGTATGGTTGGTCAACTGTAGATTTTGTACATATTCCGACACTTTCTAGATTGGTGCTGGTTATTCATTAACCATATAATTTAGGCGAATCACAGCCTTTTAAGCCAAATCTAATGCCTGCAAGCTGAAAAAGGAAAATTGCGTAAGTTTTTTAACTTAAGTTGACTTTGATACTTGTGGATTCTTTTGCATTGTCATAGAATGAAGATAAATAAGCTAAAAATGATAAACTGTAATGATAAACCTAATAAATGCGCTTTCTAGAATTCAACTGTACGAGGTATACTATATACTGTAGGTTGTATTATGTGCGTGTATCAGGGGCGTATCCAGATTTTTCGCTAATTTATAACTCATGTCAGTAGTTTAGGTAAGGCGTGAAATATCACTAAGCAACCTGAAAATTTTCAATCGTTAAGATATTATCGTACGTTCATGAGAAACGATATCTATGGAAAGACATAGCGATTCAATGCTTTTTCTTTATTTTTATTCTTGTCAAATTGACTATACTGTTCAGTATTTTATATGTCTCATGTAGTGTTTTTAATTTCCTTAATACCTCTTCAGTAATATTTCTATTGAACATCATTACTTAAATTTTTTAAAGAATTTAATGTTAGGATGTTTTCGTTTAACATGCTATTTTTATAATTATTTTATTGTGTTAGTGAATTATTGTTACAGTTACAGCTCAAGTGATTTTTACACAGTGTACACAGTTTCGTATACATCTTCTAGCTTGTACTATTAGTAGGTTTGCGCAGATTTTTCACCCCCCCCTTCTTTGTAGGTGTTTTCCTGCTGTGGAGATTTTTTTCCTATATTACTACTAAGGTTTTTTACACCCGCAAATTCTTCTTAAGTTTTCCTCTCTATTTCTATTTACGAATTTATTCACGTTTTAATAATAACATTGACGACAGGTTAGATGTAAGAAGAGACTTTTTAGGTTCAATCTCGCCTTAATAAAGACCTTAAATAAATATCATACGGTCACTCCTTTGGGTATTTAATAGAATTCGTCTCTTGTCGAGATTATGCGCCCTTTAGCTTGGAGATATCTATTCACTCATTTCTTTCTGTAGTACTGCCAAATTTGGTCTGAAAAATTATATGACACGAACTCCTTCATGAGGAAGTTGAGTCTTAATGAGGCCATATTGAATCGTCGCACTAATAATGTATGATCCTCATTCCTGTGATGGTTGGTGTGATCGTTGATCTCTTGTGCATCGTCCTTGCATTGAAGTCTCAGCGGAGTTAGTACTTGGAGAACAAAGCTCATCTCGTGAGATAATCATCGGGAACTTCTCTTGAAGATGTTGTCCCGGTTAGTGATCCTTTAATAATTGGCTTTAACGCTAGTTGGATGTGATGACGACGGAATCCTCCTCTGCTCAACTAACACAAACATCAGAGTGATAAAATCATTAGTGTAACGCAAACGTTATCGTTTCTAGAGATTTTGTCATCAAACAGTTCCCTTTCACGTCAACTACATCCGCTCTCTCGTAGATTCCATTCCGGTATTAAAAAAAACTTGGCCCAGAAGTTGAGCCTTTATTTTTTAAGTTTTGCCTTTTTTAATCTTTCCCACATTTGTGTTTATTTTCACGCGCGGCTATCGTATCCAGAATTGATCGAAATAAAAATGGGTGTCTGTCGTAAACTCAGAGTTGTGCATTCATATTCAGTTTTTTTTTCTGCGATGGGTATCAGGTTTTCTGGTCTGTACAGCAGGTGTGAACTGCAGTTGAATTCTTCAGATTTCAACTATGATTCGTAATTTTATTCGTCCGATCGTCGAATTCCTCGTAAAGGCGACCTTACGTGTGAGGGTATTTTCGCTAAAGGAGGATTACATAGGATTTCACTGTTTCGCAAGGCATCGTCACTAGACTACACCGTGACTGGAAAAACTGAAACGCGCTAAGTAAGTTTAGTAACTGAAAGCTGTTGTGGAAATCTTCAAATTTAAGTCATGAATCGTCATATTTTTAGTCCGATCGTGGAACTCCGCACAATGGCTTCTTGGCGCGAGGCTATTTTTACAGTATGGGGAAAAATACCTAATATTTGATTTCTTCGTAGGCCGTCGTTGTTGGCTAGATAAACTGAAGCACTATGTAGGTATCCAGTTCGTAAACTAGGAAAACGTGAAATGTTTTCCTAGTTTAAAACGTGATCCCACATATTTTTATGATCGATTCCTTTAAAAAATTTCGAAATGCGGCGGTATTAAATACATGGTAAGTAAGAACATGAAGAATACTTATGGCATTAAGGTCATTCTCCGTATTATAGATTGAAAATTTATTGAGGCAATTTTTTGTTCGAAGCCATTTTGTTATTTACGTTTACAATGTGGATTGTATTTACATATGAAATGGGTCACTGTAAGATATTTAAAAATACGAGTGAATCAAAGTGAAACGGCTCCAACTTTGTATTGTAGTTTGGATTAGACTTTTGTATCGTCAAATAAATAGAAGATGCAGTAATGATAAGAAAAACATGTACGGATTTTCTTTACTTACCTCGAAGGATAAGATTTTTTTTTATTATTTGATAGCAAATTATTGTATGTTTTCAGTTTGAGTTGTTATGATGAAGGTATTTCATTCCATTCTCTCTTTAACTATACATGCGTAGATGTTTCTATTTAAAGTTTTTGCTGACAAAGTGTTGATTTTTTATTTTTATCCAAATTATTTATCCTTTTCGAATCTAATTAGATCTGTTTATGCCATTGCATCGGTATCGAAATATCGTATGCACGCTATTTCCGTGTTCTATTAATATTCATTCGTATCGTACGTCATTCGTTATTTACCTGACCCGTTTTCGTTGTTTTTGATGTAAAAATTTCGGTTTTTTTATTACGATCCGATACTCCTCGTTCTGGTGCCATCCATTGTAATTCCAGCAATTCATATTTTCAACGTTTCCATGCGCCTTTCTTATTTAACCCGCTGTTTATAAATCGTTCCAATGTATACGTGCTCTCGATATACTTGGCTAGCCATTTCCCCGAGCCCGTCATCCGTGTGAATCGGTGACTACCTGTAAAGGCAGTGCATTCAGCCCTTCCCCTCGTGCATCCCTTGCTCTACCTGGGAACTTCACCTGCCTTGCCTTTGTTATTCTCTCCGTTCAGCCGACCAGACCTTCCCTCACCCATCCATTCAACATCTTTTTTGACCCCGTCCTGCCCCCTGGCGACAGTCCCTCTTGGGATAGCGTAGCTGCACGAGAGCACTACACGACTTCCACCTCCCCCATGTGGAAGTTCCCCGCATTTTGTACCATTTAAGTTTCCCCGCGCCTCTTTGTTGTCGGGGATTTGAGATTATGTTTAGGATGTGGGGAGGGACTTGAATTATGCGCCGCGGTGCATAATGTGGACTGTTTGTACTACATTGGCTTAGGTCGGTGACGATGTTGGTGGGAGGGAATATTTGTAGTAAATGTTGGGTGAAATATGTTGGCGCAGGAAGTTCTTATTTAACGTTTTAGCTGTTTAAATTTTTCGTTCATTACGAAATATAGAGGTCCGATAGGCTCTGTTTCCTCATCTAACTTTTCAGACGTTAAAAATCGATTTCCTTCTGTTCCGCGAATAACGTTTGGTCGAGAGTTCTCTGTCTTTTGTCTGATATTCCTCCTTAGATTCGATAAAAATAACAAGGAAGGGTGAAAGTGTATTTCCGTGGCACGGAGTTATGTTTGTTATATTAGATACGCGGTAGTATGTACCGAAAATTCAGGTGGTCTTTCATTCATCTTTGTTTTTTGATTATTTTTATTATAAAATAATTCCTTTTTAACAGATTTCTCTGGATTAGGTTGCAAGAGTTTTTGCAGATTTCTGATTTCAGCCATCTTGACACCGGTTATTTACAAACAATGAAGGATAGGTATGTTTAAGAGATCAATGGTCAAGCTGGCAATGTAATGCTAGCTAGTAATGCTATGTAGCAACATTTATTTATATAAATGTACGGGGTAGATATCTTTAGTCGCTCTAATTTCGTTTTCGTTGTAATTTCCGGTGGAAACCCGTAAAACTGAAGACATAATTGATTCTATAAGTCGGACGTAATGGTTAAATCGAATCCAACAGAAAATATTGAAAATGGAGGAGTCATTCTCCTTCTCGGGAGTTTCAATGAAATTTTATCTTTAGTTTATTCTTACTTTATTCTTCATTTAGCCCTTTATGAGCTTCGTCTACATAAACTACGTGTTTCTGTGAAAGTACGCCCTCCGATCTCTCTATTTATCATTCAGATATTGTAGCCCGAAATAAAATACGAGAATCTTGTTGGGGATATTTTATTCAGGAGATGGTTACGATAAAAAGTTCCACCAAAGGGTTGGTTTGCGTTCAGTCTAAATCAATTTTTAGGCGTGGACGTCGAGGGCAATATCCCAGAGTTGCTTGAACTTTGAGACGCTCGCAAAACCATGGCCTTCGAAAGGTTACTTCATATCGATGAAATTTTTAGGTGTTAGTACTTGGAGAACAAAGCTCATCTCGTGAGATAATCATCGGGAACTTCTCTTGAAGATGTTGTCCCGGTTAGTGATCCTTTAATAATTAATTTTAATGTATGTTATTCACATTAAATTAATTATTTTTCTACGGTTTCTTACCAGAGTTTATGATACTCATGGTTGAACGTAGACATTATTTTGGTAATTCTTGTGGATTCTCGTTTCTAGGATTCTAATTTATTTAAAGAATCCTATTTTAAAGTATATGTCTACTTTAATGAATCGTCCTATATTTAAACATAAATAAATTTCTCATTACGAGCATAGCTATTGGTATCTAAGTTGTGTATTTATGAAAGATATAATCAAATTCAGATAACGTAATCGATCGCAAATCCAGTTTCGGTGTCGAGATGTATTTCGGGCTGTTCTTTTTAGAATGGTCTTTTATATTATTGTCAACATCTGTTATTTTCTTCGTTATTGACGTTGGAATTATTTTACATCCATTATTTACTATTTTATGTATGTTATTATCTATTTTCTCGTGTATTAAATCACATTTACGTATGTCCAGACTTCGAATTCGACATTTTTTGCGATGAATTTCATAAATTTATCAGCTTTTCTGGTAATTACAATCCTTTTTTGCAATTTCTCTCTTTTTATCTTTCCTATACTTTACGCAGGTATTTCAGCCCTTCTCTTCTTCCTGCAAGTGAACTACTTTTCTGTGATCCTATCATGACATCGTTTTCTTGCTCCTTAAAAATCATTTTTTCCTTCCTCATTTCATATAACTATGCCTCCTTATCGCCAGTTCGTAGCTCATAACCCTAATGTATGAAATGCATATTTATACATGTATATTTTTGATCTTGGTTAAATGTTAAGTGGGGATTTCTACCTCAATTTTCGTGTAATGAATTTGTTTGCTTTGTATCGCATTGAATATTACCCATTACCATTATCACCACTTTTCCAATCATAGAACAGAACACTTAACTGATACAAAACACTCGCAGCACTAACAGAGCAAAGTAAAAATCCGTTTGCAAGTTGGTATCTCGTCTGTTTAAAGCTTATGGTTTCATTACCCTCCTTTAAAATATCAGTTCTTACTTAACAAATTTATACATTTGAAGATGTACATAAAATTGTACACTAAAGTTGCNAACATGGTTTGTGGACAGACTTTGTCTCATGACAACTGTTATTTCTTATTAAAATTCTTCCTATATACTGGGGACTGATTTAAAATAATTTAAGTCTATGTTTGGGATTTGCAGCATATTCTTTCCTCTTGTATTATATATGTGGTCCAGCTGCTCAGTTTTCATGGTTTCAGGATTTGCACCAACATAACACATCATTTCATGTAAGTAATTACATGGTAATATGAGTTTGCCATTTTCTTTGAATGCTTGCTTACAAGACTCTCTATATCCCAAGTTATTCATAATTCTTACGACTTTCTTTTGTGTTTTGAATATTGTCTCCGAACCTAAGGCATTTCTCCAGAGGATGACACTATACTTTAAGACAGAATTGAAATAAGTGTAATACACAGTTAACCTTGTTGACATACCAGTGATTGGGGGTATGCATGATGTACTTAAGCATGCCTTGTTTAGTTTTGACAACACACTATTTAATTGTTCTTTCTAAGTTTAATTTTCATCAAGTATTACCCCTAATATTCCCCCTCATATTCATAAGCGTTATCAATGTGGACTTATTGGTATCGATAGAGAATGTCTATTTCCCTCGCCTTTTCTCCGATTCTTTCCTTTCGTTCCAATCTCCCACTTTCTATTCTTATAGTTTTCTTCCCCTTTCACCGCCTTCCCCACCATCGCTTCACGAATTCCTGTCCCCGCGCCTGCGCACTCCTTCCTCTTTCTCGGGATCACCGTCCTCTCGCCTTGGGGTTCCCCGCTCGACCCCCCTTCCCTCCCCGCCGGAGTCAGTCGCGAGTGACGGCAATGTCTCGACGTCACAGACCTGACCTAGCACAATGCGGCGCCTCAGATGCCCATTTGTCCAAGTCTTCCCCCTCCTCCCGTATTTCTCCACGCAATTGCGTTTCGAGACTTTTCCCCCGTCCCACTCTCCTCCTTTCCTCTGCCCGTTTAATCCTGTTTTGTCTCCGTGCATCCGCTGAGGAATATTCCGGGAAGAGAAATCGGCCGTAAAATAGGCGAGTAAATGAGGTGGCGATTGCGAAGGCGGCGCCGTTTTTCGATGGCCTCGCGAAGATGGGTTTGGAAACAAAAGAAGAGGGCTGAATTAAGGATTGATGGAAGGGCATATTTTGCCGTGATTGGTGTCCAGTTGCAACCTTGTTAAAGCCGGATAAATTCAGAGATGTATGAAATGTAGTTTAACAAGGGGCGTAGCCAGTGTTTATACATTGGGGAGGGTTAGGACTATGGAGTAAACACTGCATTGCGTATTGTCTACGAGGAGGAATAATTCCTCCAAAAATCTAACGAAAATTATTATTATTATTAAATAGTGGCTTGATTGATCTTAATCCTAGCTTAGCTCAGACAAGTTTGAATTCTGTGTTCATTTTCCTCGGGATCCTTTATTGTAGAATATTTATTATGTAACAAATAGGAGAATGTGTGGGAATTCGTAGTGAACTGCTTACGGGAATCACGAGAACTATTCATATAATAGAGCACTGCAAATGTCTCTGACTATACCTCGTCGCCTTGCCGAAATTCCATATTCATTTTTTGTCATCTTATAAATGTTATTACATTCCTGTGACATTAGTGTTATCGGAAGTGCATTTGCACGAAACTGAAAGTGTCAGGTGATTTTCACGATGCTTTATCTTATTAAAGCCCCACAGATGTAATTAATTCCTCATCTAAAGACTATTTCGTAAGTAATTGATCCCGAAAAGGAAGGCTATCCCATGGTACACCGTCTGAATAATATTCAAATTATAACGAAATTTTATTATATAGCGTTCAACATAAGTCCTTTGCCAAATTTCCTCTTTAAAGCCGAGCTTATGGCTTCATTTCCATGCCTACTTGCTGTAAATTCTCAGTAATCTTAAATCCTGAAATTTCGAGAGCTGCATCTGACCTATGATTCCACGTTTCAATTACCAAATCGTATATATACATAAGGCAACATGTCTGTCCGTCCCTCTATCTCAGTAACGGCTCGATGTACAGATATAAAACAAACTGCATTATGTTTCTACCAGGTTGGGAAGCCCACGAACACTATTCTCAGCTCTCAGAAGGCTAGGGTTCGAACCCAGCAACCCATATTACGTTTCCACAAGAAATTCACGTAAATTACGTTTACTTGACATGTAGATATAGTTTATTTTACAAAATTAAATTATAAGTAATGGTTCTACGATATCGAGACAAATATCAAAAGAAATAGAAATGATTATAGTCTCATTTTAGTCGTGAAATTTTGATTCAAAATTGCAAGAGTTTTGATAAATATACGGAAAAGTTTGCAGTAATAAACAACTCATCCCCTTGGCAACGGAGGCAATTGTTGAATACGAGCTCATACAATATCCCATAAAAATAAACGGGGGGTAATCAGTTGGTACAAAGTTAACGGTAGGAACTAATGACATTTTGTAAATAGTAGGCAATTTACCGAGATTCCACAGTATGCATAGTACAATATATAGGGGCTAAAATACGGCCATGCAGGAGTATTTGTTAATCAACCTGATTTACTAAGAAATATTTATGCGTCGGTTTGTTGAAATCAATGACGAAGATATATACGATAACAGATACATTTTTAAATTAACTAGTGTTCCGTCATGTTTGACGGGGGCGTTTACTAGTATTGAAAAAGCTTCTAATGGAAAAACGATTAAAATCCGAATTTATATCGTCAACAGTAAATCAGTTATACATATTGTGATTATATTTTTTTATCCTCACAGAATCAATCTTGGTACGATCATTTTGCTCCCATGCATATTAGCTTACCCGAGTCGATGAGTATAAATTACAATGCAGTGTATTTACGGAATGTCGATGAATGCCGCAGGTTGCTGACCCATAATAGCACGTGGAACAATCTTCTGGTCAACGTAATCGATTCCTGTCGCCGTTGAGACCTTGTTTATTGGCCGGAATTGTATCGAAGCTATTAAATGCGAAACCTTGTTGCTCGTGCTGGCGTCTACTCTCATTCCATTCAAAGAAACAAAACAGTTTACTCAATTAATTATACAGCTGACCTTCACATACTGAGGGTGTATTGTGATCAACCTGTATTAGTGAAAGTTCATTCTAGTGACTATGCAGATCACAGTTACGTTTTTCTCACGCGTCATTGAAACGTCGTGTCACGATTTTATAACGTTTTCCCTGGATTTTACCGCTTCTGATTGTAATACCTCAGACAGCCGCTCTGTTATTTCATTCCTTTCTCCGTGGCCTAGTTTTCCCGATGAAATGGACCGAGTGATTCGGTTTCTTCACATCCTGTAAACATTTCAGAATATGCAATCCGCATCGCTCTTGCTTTCTCAACCGGCCCGCGGACTATTTCCACGTTATCTGAAAATTCCGATTTCTTAAATCGATATCTTTTATTTTTGATTGTGCTTTATACCAATATCGAGCATACAAAGATACGTATATATTAACAAACTCTTAAGACACGCAGGAGCGTTTTACACTGATTTTCAGCAGCGGCGTACACATTCTTGCCTGTTATCCGACCCGCTCACGAAATAAATGCCTACTTTAGAGTTAGGAATCATTGCTAAGGATCCGTAGTTAAACCAGAGTCCCTCAGATCCGAACACCGATTCCCGAAAACAGAAGGTTCAGAATTTTCGTAAAATTTAAATTATTTTAAATATATTATCGGAGATAATATTATTAAATCTTTGATGGAAACGGAAACCTCAATTATATCCATTTTAATGAATATTTTTATTGACGATCGCAACATTAACCAGGACTCGATTCCAAGACCTTGGGTTTAGCACGCTAACCACTCCGCTACTTCGGTCTGTAGCTGCCATATCCTAAAATAAACGCCGCAGCCTTTTCGTAGAAGTCCATTCACAGTATCGAATAAAAATCACCCAACAAAATTTCATACGGATCGATGCATGACCGGTTTCAAGCATTCAAGTTCATTATCAGGTAAGAAATACTTGTGAGCTCGAAACTGGTCTTGCGTGAGGAATTCTCTATTGTTTTTTTTACTAATTCCTGTCAACGTGAACGCTGCCAATATTCCCTTTTATTTTCGATGCCAGAATAGGCGGCAAATACTTTTCTCATTTCAGAATGTTTTATTCTTGTCTATATGCACGAACGTTCTTCAAAACAATCCTCAGTCGAATCCATACTCCTTGCATGAGTCCCGAAGAAAAGCAGAAGAAAATCTTCGTAAGCTGAAAAGCTCGGTAGTTTGCTTTCGTTCGTTAACCGGGGTATTATCGTACTCGGAAAATGTTAGCATAAGCGGAGATATTCTCAGTCAGTCGCTGTCCGAGGTATCAATTTAAAGGTATTTTATATTTTTCACTTTTCAAGATAATGTTCGCGGAATCAGTCTCTTTCGTATGCGGCTGAGGCGATGACCGCTCTCGCCTGAGATTAGGAATTCCTTGCGGATTGAGTCACATTGACGGGCAAACATCAAAGACATCTTTGCTTCTCAGGAAAAGTATAAATTAATGTTTGATATATTACGTAGAAAAACTTCAAATTGGACGTAAACAATATATCTAAATTTTATTGTCTTTTATATTTTTCAGAAGTATAGTAACTATTCAACTCCGCTGTAAAGCTTGACGGAATTTGATTTATTCTTTATTGGCCCATAATCCTCATGTGTTATTATGGGATGATGCATGAGCTGGAATTCAATATTCGGTCGCCAAGGGGATGGGTTGTTTATTACCGCAAAATGCTCGAAATTCTGAATCTACATAATTATTTTGCGACAAAGTAAGAATCCTTTCTTTGGACACTCATATCGATTTCGTTGGACCATCATTTCTTTTTTATTACGATTTTTTTAGTACGAGACATGAANTTTCTTTTAATATCTCCTTTCAAGGGATAAATATCCCATGTATTATCGGGGATGTTTTTTCCTAATTCCTATCAGTAGCAATTGTTAAATTTTGCCTCTGCTTATTAGCTCCATTTAAGTTTAAGTATGGAAGATTTACGGATATATTTAGAAACATATATATATATATGCATATAAAATCAAAGATTTGGATTGTGGGGAAAAACTACTCAACAGAAGGTTTACAGAGAAAATAGGAACTGATTTACTTTAAAATGTATACCATGCGTATCTCCAGCAGTTTTTGCATCGCATAATATCGCAATCCGGTTACCTAGTAGTAGTTTTTCCGACAACTAAGGTCATTTCGCACGTATGGGCCCCCTAGGGGTATCGAACCCGGGACCACTCCCAACAAGGAGCGCGCAGCCTCCTTGGCTATCCGAGATCCCATTTGTCCTATGGCTGGAGATTTGTGGGAGCTTTAAGAAAATGTATATTGAATAATGATATTAATTTAGGTTGCGTCGTATTGAATTCTATGGCTAGTGTAATTCATAGGGTCATTACGATGGTGGACTTTTTCCCCTCGAAGAATTCCGGCTTTTTTTCTAGTTTTTATAGAGCTTTATATAACTTAAGTTGAAGAGATCTAGGATCCAACCTGTTCGCGTGTTTTTGCCTTAAGAGACGCTGAAGTTAATACTATTTACTGAGTTGGATTTTAGGTAATGATTTGGAGGTGTAAAAACTCGTTCACAGCTTAAGAATGGTCGTATGAAAACTTCATCGCCAAGTTTTTTTTTGTTTTATTCATACATCACTCAATAATTCAGAGATTGATAGGAAGCAATAAGGGAAAATTGAGAAATCGCTTTTATTTCCTCTATTCCACTTTGATTGAATTAGCAAATTTTCAATTTGATTTTACTCGGAATGAATACCAAGTGGATTTCAAAAGATTCCATTTAATCTAACACGTTGTAATTTACTCCTGAATACGAAATAAATTGGGAAGAAATTTTTCGCGATGAATATTTTTATAATTAACAGTTCATTCATTTTTCTAATCGTTTTTCCTGTTTGATTCGATCTTCTCGGTCTTTGATTCATATGAACTGCTTTCTGTTTCATCTCCGCATCATATAGTCATAATAAATTCATTATATTTATATATATCGAAATTCTAATGACGTGTGATATATGTAATATATTAGTATTTTTTTCTTAATAGTATTTTTATTGCTTTACTGCAATACTCTTATGGTAATATATAGTATTTTTTATATTCTGCAAGCATCGTCTGTTTTATATAAGTTTGCCATTTATCATCAACGATATTTAAGATAAATTTTAATTTGTTTTCTTGTCAGTGGATTTCATTGTAACACGAGTAAATTATTTTATCGGACATCGATATAAATTCTTTAAAGAGAAAGGCTAAGTATCGAGCGTATAAATGAGTCTATTAATCATTTTATTGGAAGTTTAATCTATAAATAAGGTAACAAGGTGTTTAATTCAAAGATAATGGCGTACGTAATTAATAATTACATCAGATTTTTTAAAATGCAATTTTCTCTATTCTTAAAATTGGAATAGCCGTTTTGGTGTCCTAATTATTCGTAGGAAAATTTGTTCAGATAATCGGTACGAGTAATCGAGGTAGTTTTCAGGTGCTTCGTCTCACGAAAAGTCAGGTGTGAATAAGAGTAGACTTTATGAGAAAACTGTTTTCTTGTGCCTTGTTTGGGAAGGAGTAAAGGTTTGTAAGGTTACTAAAAGACGTATCAAGACACTAACAAATCATTATGATGAGGGGGTCAAAAAGGTGGCGAATGAAAACGCAATGCGGAAGTCTCGCCAGCTAAAAAGATGAGCGAAGAAACTGCGAGTAGAGTGTGTTGAAATAGAGTTTTAACATATGGAGAAGATAATCTAAAAAATGGTAAACATTGTGCAAGCTCATTATATACGAAGAAGTTACTTAGCAATCACATGATATTATTCAGGCGTGATGAAGCCATGCTGAAAGAATAATACCTTCAGAGAGATACTGCTAAGAAAAGTCTGGGAATCGCCTTCCCTTTCCAGTCATGTAAACAGATTACTTGCTTTTTACGCACGTTTTTCTTGGCCTTTTCTTCAGCGAATATGATTGATGTTACTCTTGTATGAATAGAATCTTTTTCATGAAAATTTATGAGTACTCCCAATGTTTTGATATGCCGTTGTCGTCTCTCTAATCTTATCTGGCATTTTTTCGATGAACACCCTTTTTCTTGGAATATTACGTGCTTTATTTGCTTTACGTTCTCTGTTTCGAGATTATAAGCCATTTTTTCACATTCAGTGTAAAAAAGCAATTTTTATCATTTCGTGATAAATTTCATCCGGAAAAAACCCAACGACGTAATTCGAAAATCAATTCTCTTAATTTATTACAAAATTTAAATTATTATTTTTATGTGAACATTCCTTTTTAATCTTCCGATTCATATATTTTACGCATTTTCTTTGAGTCTTGATTCTTTTGGCGTTTATATGAAGTTTTAAACCAATTAAAAATTTTTGACGTTTAATAATGCAGGGAATTCGAGTTTAAGAATATTATCACGCAGTTACGAATCGAAGTAAATTTTAAAATAGTAAAGAAGAGTAATTACAGTTGTATCTGTAGTAGATTGTATGGGAAATTGTTCTCTGATAAAATGATATATGTATATAAATCATATTTTCTTGTCTCTTCCTTGATTTATCGATTTCGTTTCTTTTAATATCTCCTTTCAAGGGATAAATATCCCATGTATTATCGGGGATGTTTTTTCCTAATTCCTATCAGTAGCAATTGTTAAATTTTGCCTCTGCTTATTAGCTCCATTTAAGTTTAAGTATGGAAGATTTACGGATATATTTAGAAACCTGTTATTTGGAAACTTTATGAATAGTGGCACCTGTTTCATTTCTTGCTGTGCTAGCTAATCAGAATTTCACCCTTTATAATATGAAGCTAGAATGATAGAAGACCTTATGGACTTAGGCGTGTATCAGTCAGTGTAGCATAACTTCTAGGTCGAATTCGTTGCTGCTATGTAAAGTCGGTATAGCTGAAATGCGGCAGACAAAAATAACTTCAGACAGATCGCAAAATTTTTTATCCAAGAAATGTCTCAAATCCCTCTTAAACTGGAAATATCTCAGTTTAATTCTTACTAAATTAAAATTAAATTGATGTCCAATTTGACTGAGGACTGGTCGTTCAGTCTATGACGAATTCCATTTATACAAAAATAAGTAATTAAGAAAGGTAATAAAAATAGTGCGACTTTATTTGGGCGAGATGGAAACTTTCAAGTCTCTTCTTACGTCCAACCCTTCGTCATATGAAGTTTGAAACAGATAGCTTGAAAAAGTGCACAAAAGAAAACTAATTTGCGAGTTTGACAACCTAAGTTTACACTTACGAAAAGATACACCATATCGAGTAGGTAAACACACTCAAGAAGGGGGACGTGAAAAAACTGAGAAAACTGTCGAGGGAAAGTAGTTAACTTCAAAGACGATGTGTTAAGATATCTGATAAATAATCATTAGAAAACTATAGTATATATTGCTACATAATATCCACCGTAAGATAGTTATTAAGGCAACTCTTATGTGTGGAAATCTCTTGTAGCAACCGGAAATAATTTATGGCGTGCTGAAGAGTAGCAGGTCCATCTCCTTGTTACCGGAATCCTTAAATCCACCGACACCAGATCTATAGGACGATCCATCCCATCGTTTTACTACGCTCACAGCCTTTCAGCTGCCCTTCTTTCTCTCTGTAGCCATCGGATCCGTGTTTTGACTATCTCTCCCTTGCATAGCGGGCGAGGCGGAGGAATAAATCGCGTCGACGTGCCGCTTTCGAAAAGCGTTGGCGGCTTCATCGTCATTATCTCCATCTCTTGTGTGGATGAGGTGAGTCGGTGATCGCCCAGACATCCCACGACCTTTACCGTTCGGGTAATGAAGCCTTCGCAACGTCGTACATCTCGCGGTTTATTCAATGGGCCTTCTCTTGTATCGCACCACATCGCTCTGACAAATGATCGGTGTATAGGGGCACCGAAAGAAATATTTTGGTTTCATAAACGGCTCTCGCGAATTTCTCTAAGGAAATCTATTCAGATTAGATAACGTCTTTATTTGGGCGGGATTGAGATTGACGATCTTTCTTTGCATGTAAACCATCGTTGTATTAAATTCAGAAGTAAAGATATGTTTTGGAGTCGTTTAAATAGAGAATTAAATAGGATACTACGATGAGCAGAAAAGAAATTAAGTTCAATACTTAGGCAAAAATACTTCACTGCAGAAAATCGCTTACAAGAAGTGGGTGGGATACTAGTTAGCCATGTGGGCTGCGCGGTCGACTTTGGTGGACCCGGGTTCGATTCCCGGTTGGGCCCTTCTTGTGCGAACTGACCATCGTTGTCGAAGCACTTTTAAAAATACTACTACTATTACAAGAAGTGGGAGTGAAATTTTGTGAACGCTACCGATGGTAATTCCAAATTTAAATGTACTCCCAAAGATTATGCCGACAGGGATGCAAGGATTAGTTATTTCCATTTTTCCCGCTGTTGTCCATGGGCCGTCTCTCAGAACAGCAGCTCCCAGTATCAGAGGCGGATCTAGACTCTTTACAAAAGAGGAGATTATTTTACAATAATCGTAGCACCATAGTTCTCTCTCATTAACTGTTTCAATGCTATTTTATGGTGAAAAATTAATAGTAGGAAATTAGATTCTAAGAAATTTCGCTAATAGTTTTTAGTGTCACCTCCTTGTTATACCTTAAACGAAAAGCTTATTGTGCATAGTTATGAAGGGGGATAGATGGCTTTCGCTTCTTGAATCCGCCATATTCGTTTTATATGATTGATATCCCGAGAGGTATCGCTTCAAAAATCTTACTTTTTATTGCCTCATCACTATTTTCTCATGAGGAGAAATACGGACCTAGAATTTTGATAGAAAACTATTGTATTCTACAACTGTAAAAATGTCCAACGTTAAGCTGTATGTTATTTAAAAATTGTCCAATTAAACATTTAAACTTTTCGTAGATGAGTCTTGAACTAGAAATTGGATAATAGTTCGGAGAAAGTAGATTATAGTGTGTTCTAAGCATGCTGGATGAATTTAGAAAATATTCGGCATCTGAAGACATATCAGAGAGGCTGCAATTTGCCTGTTGTCGCAAAGAAAGAGATAAGAATGGCATTGCACGAAACTTCTTTCGGCTAGGAATATTCCCGAAGAGAAACGGACGTGAAAAAAGTCTGGCAAGGACTGAGACTCAATCCCAGGTCTTCCACTTTCCGATCGGGCGGGTTGAAGACTCGGATTCAGACTTAAGTCATGTCCGTTTCTCTTCAGGAATTGCCTGTTTTCTTTTATTTTTCCGGTTTTTCTCTTTGACAAGAATACAAGAAATTCTCAAGAAATCTTCTAGGGTTGTCAACCGGGTAGGTTCGTTGGCTTATTCCGACGTTTCGGCAACAACCTTTGTTGTAATTTTCAAGGATCTATTCACCGGGAAAACATCAGATAGAAAAAAATATTTATAATCATTCTCAGTAGTAATTTTAATGCTGTTTGTGTATAGATAAATTTGATAGTTTAGTCCTTTTCTTGGGTATGTCGTGACATGACAGAAAAATTAAAGTTAAGTAAGTTAGTGTAAGCTAACAATTATATTACTCAGGGTACCACAGAAACAGAAGAAACACGATCTTTTCGTGTTTTTGTTTTATCGTTTTTGTTTTTCTATTATAAATTANATATTTAAAAATTATATTAATTTTAATTTTTCTGTGATATGTAAATTTAACGCTGGGAATGACAATATTGAAAATATAATATCTATGTACATGAAAAAGAGTAATTTTGCCCTGACACTATTATTTTTAAGCACATGAAGATGCTCTCCAGCGCGGAAGCGGACAGCTACTGAGAAAAAAACACACCAACTCTTCTGAACTTAATTGTTTCGTGACACGTAAAATATTTCTAAATGTTTCGCACTTCAGGTTGCATTGGAAAGTATTCATTGCCATTAAAAATTCCTGCATAATATTTTATTTCATGCTAGGATGTAACTTCTGCGAATTGGCTTCACTTTTCAATTTTCATCGTTCCAAATATTAAACGTCCAAGCGAACCAAATAAATAGGTTTGATTTTCATTGGTTGGAGTACTTCTCTCTGTTTAAATCGATTTTCATTTATATTTCTTCTCAGAATTCTTCTCGTTCCTCCATCATTTATATAAACATTAAAGAATTAAGTCCGTGGGACAGTTAACAGAACTTAAAAGAATTCTTTCGGAAATAGAACACGTGTCGTTGTTCACATTTCCGGAATTTTCTTGCCAAAAATTCGGCTTAGCGATTCAAAGAATCGGAGCGACTCGGGGTGCCTTTTCGCCGTATTTATTCGCAAAGAAATGTTCAAAAATTCGCAATTTTTGCGAATATCTAACAAAGGAAGAGCGATGAAGAATTTGGGAAGTGTTTCGGATATTTCCTTGCCCAAACTCTCCCGGATTACGGGTGATATTCAGATCCTCTTTTCTGGAGCATCCTGCCCGTTTCGCATTCGTCATCCAAAATATATCGGAAGGAAAAGATAGGGCGAAAACTCGGTCTGAAACCTTTCACGGTTACGTAAGATAGTAGTAGGAGGGTCCGGAAAGGTATTCAAAGCCAGTGCTGGGGTAGAAATTCTTGCGAGAAGTCAAGAGAGAGCGTGGAAAGAGGAAGTCTTTGTCGAGCGGATGCTTTGGCTTCGATCTAATCTCGAACTTCAAAATGACTTGGTGCGACACAAGCCGAGATTCAAATCTGGGAAGTGCTGCGGTATTACGTTCAAGTTTAAGACATGCTTGTAGACGTACATTGAATTTATGAGGGGGTGTTTTCCTTCGTGTTATTTTTTCTCTTTTATCCGTCGCCTCTCTGTAAACATTTATTCCTTCGAATGTATCGCGTTTAAGTTCTAAAGTAACTTTAAGTCATCGATATTATTGACTTCCCGAGAATGCATAATTTCCTTCGCAAAGGAAGCTCAGATTGCATGACAAGTTTCCAAATTTGTGTTTGGTAAACTTCTGTGACAAGTATGTTATAACGTTTTAGAAATTTTCCAGAGCTATGGATACAGTTAAATAAGGAATCGGAATTTTAAGTAATAATTAAATAGGTAGATATTATAGGTAATATGTCGTGAAAATAAAATTTTAAGCAAAAATGTAGTATTTTTAAGGGAAATATCTAGAACTAATTAGTGTATTTTTAAGCTAGGAGACAGCTGCATAGTAATGTGGTATTGTTATTACTATTTTTATAGGAGATATTTTTTTAGTATTGTGTTTTTTACTTGAAAATGTATGTATTGTATAATATTACATAAAATGTATGTAATGTGCAGCAAGATGATAGATGTCCTGTGGTAAGCAAAAAGTTTGCATTATTGCAATAAACATAGTATATTTTTACTGTATTATTGTATAAAGCAATATTAAATAAATGTAAAATAGTAATAAGTTACCGCCGGACTATTAGTCAATCTGTAACGCATGTTACAATAAGAATGATAAATAATAACTAAATCCGCAAAATGTCACGAAATTCGATCTCCCTGTGTGTAATTAGCGGGAGCATCCTGCTTGCATTCACTTGGGTTTGAAGCCAGTTAATTTTATTTAACAACTCAGCAAGATTAATAGGCCTCTTTCTCGTTCCATAGTTTTTGGTTGTTAATGATTGAGGGGTCGATATTCAAAGTGCTAGCAGGATGATGACTTTATGGTACTTTATATTTTAAGATGTGTGAATTGGAATCTGTAATTTCGGATCATATACCAATGAACATTTAACGAAATCCTTGCCAGAAGACGATTACATTTATTTACTTGAATATTTGTGTAACACCGTGACATTTGTGTTTATTTGTGAATATTTGTGTTATCACCGTGAATATTTGTGTTATCAATTTTAATTCAGAGACGTTCCGAAAGACCCGCACTTTGCTCGCGGGATGCCTTTTCATTTAAATTTAGGCATTTTTGCCTAAAATCATTTAGTTTCTCCATTCTTTATTGTCTATTCAGAGTTTAAATTTGTTTCTTCAGGCAAGACTTTGATGATAAGTTTAGTGAATACAGGCTACAAGCAATTCACGCTCGACCTTTTCAGATATAGCTGTGAGGTCATCCTGTCCTGTAAGTAATTGATTTCTACTGAGGAATATTGCTAATAATCACATCAGATCATTTCAGATTTATCTATTTTTTTATTTATATCCCAAAGCCCACACTAGCATCCATTTACTGGACCATTACAGTGGTGGGCTTTAACAATAACAAAGGACGAACAAACATGACCGTCCCCTAACCGGAAAAATCCGACTAGCCTGGATTCGAACCCGGGACTTTCGCTAGCGAGCTAGCACGGCAACCACTCCAACACCGCGGCCAAATTTGAGTTATCTACCGAAGAAAAAAGCAAATAATTAGAAATGGTTTTAATTCAATATTTTAATGTTTATATTTTTCTTAGGCTCAATTTTCAGTAAGCGATAACTTGGGTAAAGCCACTTAATCCGAAAGAAGGCATAATAATTATGTATTCTTTATTCACTTCATGTTAGATCTATAGCATTGTCAGCTATTGATGTTTTCCTTAAGTTTTTCTTGGCTGCGTTCATCTTTGTAAATTCAAATCCTAAGCTATGCTTGCGCTAAGCCAAATTATTCAACAACTCCCGTCTTTCGCTTGGTCACAGTCGAGGTCCTATGCGTTTAAATCTTCATTTCCATTCTTTGCATTACTTTTTTTAAGCCTTTAATCCGATTTGAATTTTCATCTAATTCAGAAACACGCCCTCTCAGGCCACATAATGTTTGCCTAACGTTTTAAAACTTAATCATCGGAGAGGGCTCGTCCCCCAACTCGCACCTCCACCGTTGATATCAGGATTTCGGGGGAAGCGTTCATTGTCGATCATACGGAAAACGCGTTATTGAGACATTAAAGCGTTTTTTTTTTCATCCCTCGTATCTCCATCCCCGCATGCATTTCACGCCGAGGCTCCCTACTAATCGCAGACATCAAGGCGACGTATTTGCACGATTTCCTTTTTACGCCAAGTGTATACACCGCGTACGCATAACGGCATTAAAACGCAGTTAAATTAAAAAATCGTCCGAAATATTTTCCCTCGGCCGTCGTCGTCATCAGATATGTCCCACCGACCCCTTCTTCGCTTTTAATATCTTTTTTTTACGATGGACGCTCTGTTCCCCTCTGGGCGAGGGAGGGTCTGGCGCCATACCCCTTCTCATAACACACTGCCAGCATCCCACGGCTACGGTCCATTACCAGCGCCGTCATTATCTCCCTCCCCGAGCCCATATTACTCTCTTTTAGTGTAAATATCTCTCGTCACGAGTCCCCATTGTTTACCGCCTCAGCACCCCCTACGTATTTCCCCTCTTTCTCTCTCTTCCATCTCATACTATTCGTAGTTTTTTAATTCTCCCTTCTACGTACTCTCTCTCTCTCTTTAGGTATCCTCTCTCTGTTTTCCTCGTTTGAGACTTAAAAGTTGCTGTGTTTCTGAAAGTTTACTTCGCCTCCCGTGTTTTTTGTTCACAACAGTGGTTCTCTTCTTCCTCTATTCTTTCATAATTTATTGAAATGATGAAAATGTGACCTGGCGTGAACACGAGTTGACTCGTTCCGGTCGGAAAGTATTTTTCGTTTTAGTGGAGTTGTTCAGATTTTGTTGAATTAATTCTAATATTAATAGTTCATTCTTCATGGCTCGTGACGATCCGTTCCTTCCTTTCTTAGTTATAATCAGCACCTCATCCCCTTCATCGATATCTTTGGAAAAGGTATGGGGCTTACCAGCTAAGGTGTGGAGTGAGGTAGTTTGTCCCTGAGCCAGAATGATTTGTGGGAAACGTATACGTAAATGCAGTACACTTCAGAATAATGCAGAATTCTATTAAATGTAATAATAATTACGAAAATTTACTCCATAGATTACTTATTTCTACAAGGAGGCCGTTACTGTAAATGAAAGAAAATTTCCTTTAAACGTTCACTACGTATACCTCTATTTCCAATGCATTTATCACTCCAGCGGTGGAGTGATCCGCAATGAACGTGTTGATATAGCGCATAGGCACAATTGAAAGCTGGGGGAGAAAAGAGGAGTAGGAATAATTAATAGGTTAGCAATATGTACTTATTAATAGATTTAACAATAATATTTATTTTGTTTGTGGTTTTAAGAGCATTGAAAGATGAAGGCTTGCTATAATTTCAGATTAATTTACGTTCAGATTATTTTTCCTCATCCCGAGTGTCTTTTGTAGGTTATGAAACATTAGTGAGCAAATTAAGATAATGTTCAGGAATAAATTTTTAACCATTCAACATGGTTAACCTTCCGCATGTTGCATAGTAAATTAAACACAAACTGCATATTGATGATAGCCGCAAGGCATCATCAATATGATAATGGTCGCACTTATTTCCTTAAACCCCTTGAGATTGGAAAAGCTGATTAAGATATAATAATAATATAATATATTTTATTTTTTTTTGTGTGTGGGTGTTTGTCTCAGCTTTTTCTGAATGGGAAGTTGTGCTTTTCCTTATTTATGAGCGGTCACTCTAAATTTTCCGCTTTTAACATTTTTTTCGCCTAAGATATTAAGAGATCTCAAGCATATGGTAATAATTTCACTTGAATGTCTAGAAAAGAATTTCCGATCTCGCATAAAGCTTCGGATATAAACTCCATACATATATGTAATGCATACTGGGCCGAAGCATCCTTCACTCTTTATTGGTAAAGTCTTGTTTGTTTCTTTCTCTAATTGCAGTTTATTTTCTCCGTACTTTGTCTTTACACAGCCTTTGCTCTTTTTCAGTGTTCTTTATTTTTCCTCTTTATCTTGTGTATTTGTTCTTGTAATTGTTGTCTTAGTTACCCCTCGGTTTCTCGAGTCTCGCTGCTCCATTACATTAACTAATTTGTTTTCATTACTTTCCTATCTTTGCTTGTAAACTTATGTTACTCTGTACGGTTTCTCAATCAAAATCAATCAACAATACAGTTTTCCATGTATGATAAAACGATCTGTCATTGCATGAAATCAAGCAAGGTTATTAAGTTATTAATCCGTGAAGGTCTGAAGGGCTCAGATTACATTTTGTATCTTCGTCACTGTTTCTTTTTTCCCGATTTCTCGCATATATTCTGAAGCAATATAATCATTTTCGAAACCATTACGATTAAATTGGAATTAAAGGGAATTGAATGATTTAACATGTGTAGTAGATTAGATGAATTAGCTTATTTTTCGAGGTTAGTCCCGAAAGGATATTTCTTTTCATGTCTTAATCTCTCTTAGACCAAGAGTTTATAATCGAAAGATTGTACGTAAAACCATTAGGTCTCGCTCGGATCAGTTTTTTGCTACCTATGATAATATTGTGTGGCTTCGAAAGGTTAACAATGTTTAAATTAAACGATCGCTGTGTGAATCAAAGAAAAGAGAATATGTTCGTTCTGTTTACTTGGCGTGATGAATGTGAAAATGAATAAATTAAACAAGTGAGGTCACTTAAAGAACTGAAGAAGAGTCTGTGCGGAACGACGGAAAAGACTACGTGGCGTGAAGGATGCAGATTTATTAACTCTCACCTGTACCATAATTCTTATGTGACGTCAACTATCTTTTACTGCAAAGTAACTTTGACTTGTACAAAAACTTTTGGGATCCAATTGTGCAAGATTGCGTTACAGCATGACTGAATTTCTTTCTAGATTTCTTATGCTTAATGCTCCGTCAGCAGATTGAGAGCATGTAGCTTGTGTTTAGCCTCTTTGTAGCTCAATATCTTAAGGAAGCATCTTAATTCATAGCGTTGCTCCGCTTCCTTCTAAACAATTCATTAAAATCAGGTGATACGTTTTTTTCCTAGTCGTGTTGTTTCTGTTAGTCTTCTACACCTTTGTTACTGGTCAATTATTTTCCTTTCGAAGTTTGAAGTTCTTTTAATTGAAGGAGATATAGTTAAGTTAGTCGTCACTAGTAGAAACGAATATAAAAAATATCGAATTGATAGCGATCCTAGTTCTCCCACTTTCCGGGCAGATATTCTAATCACTGAACTACCATGCCTCAATAATGTAAATCATCAGGTTTATATTAAGAATTTAGAGTAGATTAGATATAATTTTGTTTCACACTTTTTTCGCGTTACACCAAATTATGAAATTTCAAGCATATGTTAGTTTACTGGCTGGGATTTCAGGAAAGTGAGAGACCTAGGTTTGAGTCCCAGTCAAGGCGATATTTCTCACTTTCGCTTTCGAAGTTCTATGCATTCCTATGTGTAAAGGGGTATTTTTCCCTTTTCCAAAATTGATTACGACAACTTCGTAATTCCAGCTTGAACTGTTGAGTATAATATTTATTTGAAACCCTTGAAAGCAGTGCGATTTAGGCAACAGGTTTTCTAAATCGCACCCCATTCTAAATACTAATGAATTACTAGCTTCAACCATATTAGACGTGGTAGAAAGCATTTTTTGAAAGTATATATTTTTAGAACGATAATGGAAGGAAACATTTTTATTAAAATGTCTTCAGTATAAGAAGATAAAAATGGTTATATTTATTTGATAATAATAACAAAAATCTGAAATATTCACACAAAATTCACCAGTATTTGGAAAATTTTGAAGGAGCTTTAATAATCTCTATCTTGAATTCCTTTCAAATGTTCTTTATGAACTAATTTTTTTTGCTCACATCACCGCACGGCGAGGTGTTACGTCTTGGGAACCCCCGCCATATTGAAAGAAATTATTTTCTCTGCCTAAACGTGTATGAATAACAGTAGTAGTGACACTAAACGTAACCTAAGAGAGAACATATTTATGATTTTTATTTAAAATAAAATAAATAAGACTCAACTGTCATCTGTATTATTATGATCATCCAAAAAATAGCTAGAGAGTGACTTATTTTCTTGAAATACGGACACAACACTTATCACTGCCACAACTCACGTAAGGCGTACTTGGGGATGTTATAAGTTGCAAACTTTGGTGATAGATGAGACCCAGGTGCAGTATATCAGTTTTTAGGGCATTGGTGCGATTTAGGAAGCGGTGCGATTTAGGCATCTCTCCCCTAAACAATGATCAATTGAAAACAAAAAAGGTTGTATGGGTAACACATAGCAACTGAAGATTGACTAAGAAAAAACCCACGTTGCAAGAAACATCAACGAAGAAGGGAAGTGAAAAAAACCGCGGAAACACAGTCGAAATTTTTTTTATATATATAAAATAAAAAATCTATTGATTCAGCCTCGACTTTGTGGTAGCTCTCCATTATAAAGAATTAGGAAAAGAACACTTTTACCGTTACCACAATAATTTTTAATTAATCTTCTCTTGTGATATTTGGCGGAGTTCCTTTCTAAATGAAATAATAAATGTACTTTATACTTTTCCACAAATTTCATTTACAATAATTTTTATTACACGACCATGGATTTATATTATTATTACCCTTCAGGTCTTCATCATATGAAATTAATTTTGTAATAAAATGGAGTCACTAAAAGATATTGAAGTTTCCTAAATGAAAATTCATATGGAAAGTAAACGCCTACATGAAATACTAACAAATGATTTTAATACCCTCGTTTCAAACTTACAAGGAGATAATATTACCACGAATACCTACAAAATGTACTTATTCGGGTTCTCAGATTTTGCGTAGTACCAAGTATTTTTTGTTCATTTGATTATCGAAATAAAATTTTCGCTTTCTGTTCTTTATCGTCACCTTTTTGATTCTTTTCTGCTATAACGTCATCCTCTATCCCTTTTGCTGTGTTCTCACCCAATTCGACTCGCTCTCTCGCCAGTAATTCTCTCTTCCTCACCATTTACGATTTCCCCCTTTTCCTTCCTCTCTTCTCGTCATCCTCCCTCGCCTCTCTTTCGCCACTTTTTCCCCAACTATTTTTTCTCTCCGACCCTCGTTTTATTTCGCTCTTATTTATCCAAAAAATAAACCCTTTCCAGTCGTCCGCTCTTCTCCTCGCTCCACTTCTCTCTTACCCCATCCACCCTTTATCTCCCACACGAATATATGTTTCTCTCCCATTCCCTTTTTCTCACTTCCGCGTCGGACTCCTTTTAACGTAATCGTTCCTTAGCAACCGCTGTTTGCGAAACGGTTAGGTTTTTTGCCAGAATTTGAGCGCTTTTTTATAACCGCGTTTTCCGTTAATTTGGCGGAGGGATTAAAATGCTTATTTTTTTTCGTTCGCTTCTCCACTTGTTGACGTTTTTAGGCGCTAAGGTGAGGGGTGTGGATATTTTTAAAGCTCTGGGATGCTTGACTGAAGGGGAATCCACTGTCCTCTTTCAATCTTCGGGATGGATCGGCGAATTTCCTCCGTTGATGAATTTCGTATTTGAAGTTGTTGGTTGGTGGTGTTTATATTCTTATTCGTTTTAGAATTCGGTATGGTGTAATCGCTTCCTGCTTGTATATCTTGATGAATGGTTTGATTTGTATTTAGTTACTGTAAGACCCCGCTTAATGTGGGAGATACGTTCCAATAGGTTCGACCGCTAAACGAAACAGCTTTTAACGAAGTCGTATCAGTACGTAAATAATGGGGTTAAGTGAAAAAGAACTTCAAATAAAAAAATTATCAGTTTTTTCTTTTAATTTGTGACACTTATTGTTTGATACTTCTTTATTACATTAATTATATACTTATTTATTTCTTATATCGATTTATGTGAGGAAGTAGTAGTAGTATTTTATTGACATAAAACGTTTACAGTTGATTTCAGACATAACTCTGAAAGTAAACAGATGTCTCGTCAAAGAATATTTTTACATTATGAATAACAACACTTGCACACATTAATTTGGTCTATACAAGTACAAAACATACGCACCAAACATCTCATCATTACAAGAATTATTTAATAATAATAATAATATAACTAAATTACTATAACTAAAAATTAACTAAATTACTAATAACTATAACTAAATTACAGTACATCAATTATACAATTTGACAAATTTAATTTAAAAATTCATTGATTGAGTAATAGCATTTGTTAACTAACATATTTTTTAACTCTCCTAAGAAACTTCTAAAATTTGTATGGAACCTCTCCCTGATCTCAACTGGTAAATTGTTGAAAATTTTTATTCCCATATACAGGGGGCAGAGTTCATAGGATTTTGATCTGTGTTTGGGATAATTTAATTGCTTCTTATTCCTCGTGTTATGGTGGTGATTTGGTATGTATTTTGTGAATAAGGAGAAGTTGTTGTGAACATAAGTCATCATTTCATATATATATAAAGATGGCAGAGTTAAGATTCTAAACTTTCTAAAAAGAGGTTTACAGGATTCTCTTTTTTTTGAATTTGTCATGATACGTAGGTATCTTTTTTGAATTTTGAAAATGTCTAACCAACCTGGGGCAGCTCCCCATAGCAGGATGCTATATCTTAAAACTGAATAGAAATATCCATAATACACAGTTAACCTGGTTTCCATGCTTGTGATTTTGGCAATATGTGAAATGTTGAAGCATGCTCTATTTAAGGTTAAGGAGATATAATTAATTTGTTCCCTCCATTTAAGGCTATCGTCAACGAATACACCTAACAATTTTGTTGAGTTTGCTGGGTTGATTCTTGTATTATTAGCTGTTATGATGAATTCCTCTCTTTTGCCATTTACATATTTGAAATTCAGGTAGCTGGTTTTAGCAATGTTTAATTTCATACCATTAACATTGAACCAGTCTTCAACCTTGATGATGTTATCTGTTAAATTTGAAACCATATCTGCTACTGTTTTTTCTTTTAGCACTAAAGTTGTGTCATCTGCATATTGTATTACTTCTGCATTAACATTACAGCTGAGGTCATTTATATATACAATAAATAATAAAGGCCCTAAAATAGATCCTTGAGGTACCCCCATTTCTATATCTGTCCATTCTGAGAAATTACATGAGTTGTTTTTACATATTAATGTCTTATGCTTCCTACCTGTTAAATAAGATTTCAGCCATTTCTAGCCTTCATTTTTAATACCATAGTATCTTAATTTTTCAAGCAGGATGTTGTGTTGTACACAATCAAATGCCTTAGACAGATCACATGCCAGACCAACATGTGACCAACAAGTCTCTTCATCGTTTGACATTTTGTTTTATTTTTGTAAAGAAGTCATCTGACGAAAGAAAAAAAAGTTGGGGAAGGAAGTGTCTTCCTTTGTGGAGACTCCCTGACGATGGAGGCTTTGTCTCTGAAGTGTACATTGGGACTCTCCAGAAATCGGTAATCCGGAGCTTCCCGATTGTCTCTTAACGCGAGCTCCGCCTGCCGACATATGGCTTATGGAGTGTGTGGTGATTCATTCCATTAGAAAATATTTTTCAGTTTCCAGCCTTTTATTATCCCGGTACTGCAAATAACCATTATTAATGTACATCTGGAATGTCATTTATGAGGATAACTTAAAAGTGGCGATGACTCCACGGAATTAATTTCGAAAATTGATTTCAGTATTTTGCGAGTGCTTTCGTAAAGAAATTAATCGAGTAAAACCTGAAAGGCTATTTCATTTGCGTCAACTAAGTGTGCAAAAAAATTAAAGAATTTTAAGTCCACTCTTTGGTTGAATAACGGTGGAAAAAGACCTTGTTCTTTCGCGTAGAGCCGGTTGTTTTTACAATACACCGTTTTTCTCAGTACCAAACAACTTTGTGCGAAGATTTGCAGAAAAGGAGTATCTCACGTTTCTTACCGTCGCTTATTTGTGTCTTGGAAAAACATTCATTTGCAAGTTTTGCTCAGAGTTGCAAAATTAACAGCGTCTCTTTCCTGCTTTTTGCATTGTTGGAAGGAATAAAAAAAGTTAACCGGAGAGGTTAATGCTCTACCTCAATATATTTTTCAGCTGTTTCTACCGTGGAATAACTCTTCGGTGGTGATTATTTCTTTGTGGACTCTTCGTTTGCAGCTTAATGAAATTTGTTACCCAACTTCTCCTAGTTATAACTTTAACAAATTTTTTCTCCAACTTCCGTGTTTATGCTTTAATTTATGTGGTGCTCAGATACCAACGATGAATTCCAGAAGCTCGTAATTGACTCTTTATTACATTCATTTCCGGAACTGTAGAGATCAAAGTTTTTCGGTAAATTAAAAAAAAAATCTCTATCAAATTTGGTACTCATAATTTCGACGGGAGATTTTCAGTTGTCGTTGAAGAGAACCATTACGATAACTAGACTTAATTAAAGAAATGCTGCCGGTTGAAGTTTAATATTCAATGGAGTGTTTATTAATTCTCATTGAAGACGCATTTTGTGGATTAGGACAAAGAAATATTCCGTATTCATAACAATTGTGTTTTATTACATCTCTATGAAAGAGATTTTCAGCTGTATAAAGCAAATGAAAAATTATTGCAGTATTACTGGAGTTCTGCTTTAATTTCACTGTGCTAAATTCACAGTGTCGCCAAAAATATGCAAATACTAAGCCGCAAAACGGTAAATTGATCTCACTTCATGAATTTAAAGTTAATTTAGATTTTTATTTTTCTCAAAGGAATATTTATTTGCCATAGTTTGTCCTAAAGAAGCACGGAAGTTGCTTTTGAGTTAATGGAGTTTTTTGATGATGAAATCAGATTTGATGAAAAGTAGTGGATTTTGTGAAATCAGATTTGTTTACACTCGAACAATTTAACAGATATTTCATGACTGTTTTTGCCTTCAATTCCTGCTCCTTGGAATTATTTGGTCATTATCGTGATAATTTTTACCGAAGATGAATTTGGAGAAAGTTTTCCTAATGTTTTCACTGACTGTTTGTTGTAAAGTATCGAAAGATTGAGAGAATATTCAGATAATTTGGGCCCTATAATTGGCTATTTGACGATTCATTGCTATAATCGTTCACCAGTTTGATAGAATAATGTATATTTTCCGGTTCTTATTCGTATATATTAATATCAAATTTATCGAACGGTCAACCTTCCTAACGAGTTACAAATGAACTCTTTTCTGAGTCGCACTTCGGAAGCTTTCGTAGTCAACCAGCCCGTGAAATCATGCAAATTTTTTTGACGCTCCTTCATTAAGAAATTTCTAGAGAGAAAACCCTCTGAAGAGAGATTAGATTTTTTCTCGGAAATATCTGGAGATGAATCCTTCTTGTGGTTGGAAGAGGTACTAATTTCGTGTATACGTTCTCTTCATTTTCTTCTTCAAAGAATAAGCTCTCGCTATTACCTGTTCTTACGGAGGCCTTGATTCATCAGCTCTTTTGAACACTGTCTCTCCGAATGATTTTGCGTTCCATAGATTGTCCCCCTCGAGAATTCCAAACAAAAGGTTCCTCTCTCCCTCTGCCTTTTCAGTTCTGAAATTAGCAAGCTTAAATCCACTTAAATCGGGATGAATTCTTGGGGAATTTTCCCGTGTATTTATTCAGCCTTACCTGATTTCTTTCTGTAATTTTCGGCCCGAAAAGATCTGTTCTATCACGATTGTACCGCTCTAAAATTACCCCGATTAGCTAGGTTGATTAGTTCCTCAAGAGCGGTATCAGCAAGAAACTGTTGTTGGATGAATTACTTTTTATTAATCTTCCAATGTCGCAGTATAAGATTTTGCGTCTATTCCTGTCTTTTCGGTAAACTCCGGATGGTATGGGTTCGGATTATCCGGGGTCTCTATTTATCATTTAAACATTTATCAAATAGTGCAAAGAGTTTTAAAATGTCACGTATTTCAAAATGCTGTTGCAATCATCTTAATCCATTAATATTTCTTGCAAGCCGTCTCAAGCGTTTGACAGCGGATGCATACCATATAAGTCTGTTTCACTAATTGGTTGCGGATGGGGTAATTTTTGAAACGACTCATCCTAGGTTCTATCACATTGGTTTTTCTCTCAGCATCAGATTGATCCATGTAACAGGGAGGATGCATAATATCGGCAACATCTTCCAAGAACGTACTATCTCTGAAATTATTGAGTGTACATTTTCTTTTTCGAAGGATTACCAATATACATCCTGAAGTATATTGGTAAATTTTTCGTAATATCTCTTAACAAAATGTATTGTCTTTCCAACCACCGCTTTTTCCAGCCTCTGAAATATGATTAGTTTTTGTTGATTGTTATCCAACGTAAAGCATAGCTGAGAAGTGCAATGTAGCGCAGTGGAGTTCCTAGAAGTTTGGGCTTCTTAGTTATATTCTCTCATGAATTTAATACTTGCTGAGTTAATCGTTATAGCTATACTTGTGGAGGAAGGTATAGTTTCGTCAAACTTCATGTCTACCTAATATTAGTGGAAGAAGTTCTTCCGATCGTCAGAAATTTGTATTTAGGATGGGATTTACCCTCGAATCGACAAGAAAGTAATACTCAGCGTTTAACTTTTCTTCAAATTTTGTTATTGTTAAATATTATTTGTTTCTTAGTGTGGGATTTCAGGACGGAGGACCTTTTTCTATTGAAATATAGCAGAATCCTTTTTGTGGGAAAATTTTTTATATTTATTTTTATGTACATTATTTTTCTTTTAGCAAATAAAATCTGTTTTCTTCATTTTAATCTACTAATGATAACGTGGAATGGAGCCATCTTTCCCTCAGCCTGATATTCCGCCGCTAAGTCTATACTCGGCGAATAGGATGTCGGAGAAAATATTCAATAACTGCGGTATTTCTCATCTGTGTCCTTTTTGGCGGCTACTCAAGGTGGAGCAGCGACGTTCAAGATGTTCACCTTTTTCGTGATTGAAATGTTCGAAGTTTTAATATCGTCTTCATTGCGGTTATCCTCATATGATTACTTTGGTCACGAGCGCCGATTTCCAAGAATTTGCTTGATTTAACGCGCGGTTATCTTATCTTCATCTCTTTACATAGAAACGCTTTCCCTCCATTCATCCAAGCAGCACTAACTCCCAGCCTTATTTCCCACCTCCAAGAGGCAATGCATTACTTAGATTGATTCGGGCCCAAGAGGTATGATCATCCCCACATGCGCCGTATATTAAAAGGAGATACAAGGGTCCCCCGCCATTCGCGGCATAGCAAGGAATAAGCTCAAACTCCTCCGTAGTTGGGATTTAGTAGCGGGAAAAAATTACCTCTCCCTCATCTTGTGCACCCCCCTTCACCGCAGTTTCTCGTCAGACGAGTTCCTCCCGTTGGTAGTGATCGATATGGAGGTTTTAGCGAGGTGGTAGTGGTAGGCCTGCGGAGGGCGGGGCGAAGATGGGGCCGAGGCGAATAGAGGACATCCCTTGCATTGCAGTGACTGAGAGGATGTGTGCCCCAGCGTATCGTCCTATCTCCACATTTCTTTTTTGCAGCGATGGGGAACGCGGTTTATGCAGCCAAAGGTTGGGTTGGGGGATGTAGTTACAAGCCACGGGTGGTACATAGCTGACTACTGACGGATGTTCTGGACTGTGGTCGTGGAAGAAGTCGCCGCTCCGAACTTTGACCCAGAGAGTGTGAATGCACTCGCAATGCGTGGGAGTTAATGATAATGCGTGATTGTCGTTTCCGGAAAGCTTTTTTTCCCGATGTTTGAGGAATGTATTTGTTGATTTTTGTTTGCTCGGTTGGAGATTTTGCGATGGAATTGAATGCATGTTGAGGGACGATTATTAAGATGTCTCGTGGGGAATAGGTATGGAGATGGTAATTAACTCAGCAGGAGACAAGTTATCTGCAGGAAGGCACGTGTTTCCACATGTCGGAATTTCAGATTGAGATGCTTAGTTTTCTAAAGGTATAATTCTCATTTCATGACCAAAGCACTCCAACATTCCCATGCTTTTTTGTCTGCAAGGGTGTGATCCGATAAAATAAATTTTTCTCTTATATTCATTTATTTTAGATTTTACGAAAGTTGTAGTCATTTTCATATGTGTGTATACTAAGCCATTGAGAATCCATTCCTTTTACTTGTGATTCATTTTCATTAATCAGTAAATCATAAAAAAAGCTATTTTGTTTTACCTCGAGTCGTTTTTCACCTGTTTTCCTATAGACTGCACCCTATTGTATCTCTCTGAGAATGTCTATCGAATCAAAGTACTTACAAGTCATAGGAAATTTTTACTAGAAGATTTGGTAGTAGCTCCATTCTCTCCTTATTTATTGCATATACAAAGTCTATAAGCTTTTCAGCATTGGCGCAAAATTTTAACCCCCTACGAGAAAAGTTTCTTGCCAAGAAACATTATTCTGGTAATAAATTTAAGAAGAATAGTTAGAGATCGTTCGAATTTTTCTCACAATTTCGCACGCTGCCCTCTTCGAACATTTTCCGGCTTCTGTGTAGTCTCGCTAAGTATTTTTACGAGGAGTTTATATATCGAAAAACTATTCCGGGTAACTTAAATAATAAAAAAGAAAGTTTTTCATCGCTTCTTTTTATCCGAATGAATATTTTTATCTAAATTGTTTGCCCTAATTTTACTTGACAGTTCCTTTTTGTGAGAAAATACAATATGCTGGCTTAATTTTCCGCTCTTTATTCTCTGTCGGATTCGGGGATAGATTCCTTTGCGTTCTTGTCTGCATTATTCTTTTCGCGCAAGAGCTTTTCATATTTCCTTTAAACCTTGTTGATTTTAGCTATATTCTTCAATTAACGGCTCTGAAGTACCATCGGCTGTATATTCTTGCTACTTTATTCCGTATGTTGCTTGGAATTCATTCGCGGATGTTAAACTCTCGCGAGGACGTCCCGATATTTATAGGGATAGATGTATTCCATCTCTTTCTTGACCTGCTCCAAATGCCGTGCAATAAAATCCTGATTTTCATTTAGTTAATTTATTAGAAATTAATTCATTAGTATTAGCTCAGGAAAATGTAGAAGTGGATGGAATATCATTTAATGATATATTTCAGGAATAACTCGCACATTCAGTATTGAGGCTGAATATATTTTATCTAACTGTTAATATTTTTACTTTGTTTTATAAGTCTGTGCCCGTTTCTTTGTTCTTAATATTTTCTTTAAAAAATGTAATCGATAAAATTATAAATATTTCCCTATCATGTCGGTGATTAATGCTAAAGGTTGTTATTTCAGAGGTCACTCGATAACTTTTGAAAATTAATTCTTCGATAACCCTCTTGAGCGTTAAGCAGGAAAATTTTAATTGGCTCGCCAGGTTTTGAGTGCTTCCTTGAATGCTTTGAATGAAAGTTCCTAAAAACCTCTCTTGTGGGGCGAAAACGTTTTGATAAAAAAACTTATGATAATCGTTTAGAGTTAAATTTGAATCATTATTTAAACTCGTTCACAAGTGTCCAATTTAAGCCAAGTCATCGCTGACGATGGCAATGGTATCTTATTATGTCAAGTATTTTTTTTCTAGAAAAGAGCGATCCTTCCGTTGCAGGATGAAGGAAAATTTTATTTACGTTGTTTCAGTGTCGTTCTTTGTTGCGATGATATGGAAGCTACTATCGTGGCAGTGATTCTGTAGAAAAGTATATATTCTGGTCACTTCTTATCGATTTTCATGAAATTTTACCTATATTCATCGTACTACTCATTGCCGCTTGCAGAATTCTGGCTCAGTTAGGAAAGCAGATGCAAACTTACTGATCTTGCCTTGTCGCCTCATTCCGGAGGCGGGCCCGGCCTATCTATCGCCCCGTTGCGAACATAATTTGCCGCCCCTTAAAATTAAATACGAAAGCTTTTCACTCCCTGATTTGCAGGTAAAAATTATTTTGAAACACTTTGAAAAACCAGTGTTTAGTGACTTCATTTATCATCGCCCCGCGCATAACTTAAAATGATATGATTAATTTAAAATCAATTTTTCGCAGCTAAATATTTATTTATTTAATAGATTCACATACAGTGGTGGCACCATTTTAGAGTGAATTCCAAACAATAAAGCATAACAAATTACCAGTTAACATACACCATAAGAAATGCACTCAGATAACTGAAGAAAATATTTACAAAGTACAGAATTATTTACGTAAACTATAATTTAAACATTCTTTTAAGAAACAGTCACACGACAGTCTGAAAGGGTCTATGGAGGGTGGAAGGGAGTTCAGAAGGTTAGGAAGTCGATATAGCAAAGAACGTTGTGCAAGAGATAATCTAAATGTAGGAACTAAATATTTATTTATGAAAGTTTCCAATAAAAATTGCATTGCAACGTAAATAACTTCGATTAAATCCACAGCACAAATATTCCCTTCTCGTTTGAGTATCTCTAATTCTTTACTATGAATGTTTGCCAATTTTTAATTTCACATCATATATCCTAGATAAGTCGTGTCTATCATACAAAAAATTGCAAATAATATTACAGTATTAATACTAATGGTTGGCTACCGCCCATAAGATGCCGCCGCCTGGGTGCGATGCACCCATAGGACGTCGCAGTTCTGCCTCATTCCCTCTTCAAAGCTTTTTTAGATAATGATAGAGAAGTTGAGAATCAAAGTAACTTCTAGGCTGACTTATTAGAAGACTCATACACCTTCCTACATGTTTAAGTGCTGAATTATTTTGTTGAAATTTAATTTAAATAACGAATCAAGTCTACGAATAGCGTTCTCCATGGGTGTACAAGCGTTCGAGTCCCAGGGCTTAAGGAGAACGGGTGAATGGAGGGCGTGGCGATGGATAAGCGATCGGTTGAGATGGGCACGCCTCCTCGAGCGCGACTCGGAGGCGTGTCACGCGCCCCAATTAGTGCGTGACAACCGAGGCACAGACTCCGGGTTCTCGACACGCCGATTTGCCCCTTCCACCTGTCATCTCTTCCCATGTTTTTTTATCCCCTACCCGCTAAGACCGTTGTTTCGGTTTCTCAGATATCGGATTCTGTTCGTTTTGTTTGCTCTGTGGAATATTTCACTCAGTGGAGCGTTCCTGAAATAATTTGGGAAATCAATTTGTCAACCCGATATGGAGTTTTTCAACCGATTAAGGTTTTTGATTGATTTCTTTTGGTCAGACCGGTATATTTTGTGAAACGATTTCGTGTTTTTATTGCAGTGGATCTCGAGGGTTTATCATAATATGTTTATCCTTTTGATTTTTGGAGAATTGGTTAAAAAAAGGATAATGTCTCCATGAAAAGGTGATGTACGGAAGTAAGTGTAATGTTTCATAAATAGTCACTGAAAGACATCTTTTTTGTGGATGTTTAGCGCCTGTTTGTAGTGTCCTAGTGGCTTCCCGAGCCATAAGTTACGCACTACGCAGGTATCCATGATGATCCTTGTAAAATATCCATATTCAACATCTAACTCATTTTTTCGAGACAATTATNATGATATCAATAACGGTTGACGTAAACCCATTACACCTTTTTTACAGTCGGCACGGTTGGCATCCCTGTCCCCCCCTCTATACTTCATCCGTCTCACTTCATCACTCTCCCCATCTCTCCGCCTCTCAGCAGAAAATCCCACACTCGCTCGCGGACTTTAGCGCCTGTTGGTAGTGTCCTGGTGGCTGCCGGAGCCATAAGTTACGCACTACGCAGGTATCCATGATGATACTTGTAAAATATCCATATTCAACATCTAACTCATTTTTTCGAGACAATTATAATTCATTTTATTGGAATTAATCTAAAAATAATATTTATTTAGATGGCCTTGCTATTACTGATCAAATTATTAGCTATGGCAAAAAATGCTAAAACATTTAGAAAATTGGAAAGTTTAATGGGAAGCAAGTGCAGCGTAACTACCGAGGGTTATTATCTATTATGATCGATTAATTCATTAAACTTTCTATTCAGCATTAGATCAACGATTTTACTAAAAGGTGTACCTGGAGACTTCCTGATAGACTCTGTTTTTATGATGGCTTAAATATTTCCATTTACAATCAGCTGTAAATTGTTAAGAAAAATCTTAACTTAGGATTCATCCACGCGGAATAGACCAAATTAATTCTTAAGTGTGCATTGAGAGTTAACCATTGAGAGATTATCCAGATAGGTTTCCGCGCCTCATCAAGCTTTCGACTAACATCAAATATGCGCCCCTAAAACCACACGGACCTGGGATACTGCCCGGCTTGCCCGTGTCTCGCGCCGGCTCTGAATACAGTACCCATATTGTAATAATAATAATAGTTTATTCCATCCTTTTACGTACATATTTAACATAAATATTAATATATTCTTAGCTAAAGTAAAGAAATAAATTAGGAAAGAGGCAATATAGGTTACCCCGTAAGAAACACCTTTTTTGGGGTTACCTTAAATTACATTTGCACGCAGCCAATTCCTATAATGTAATGCGATTTCACTTTATTACGAAAAGTTATAAATGTAATGCGATTTCACTTTATTCGAAAAATAAGTGTATTTATAGAATGTTTTCTACGTTCTCATTTGAGAGATTTTATCTTTCTTAGGAAAGATTCCTAACATTAATTAGTCAGCATTTCTGGAAGTAGATTAAATTTTTGTTTTATATAAATATGTGGAAGCTTAAAGAATTCGCGCTAGAGTCTAAATACATTGACAAATCTTTTAGATTTCGGCATGTTACGGGTATAGTTTTTGATACCATTGAACAAACTACGATAAATTGGATGATTTTCTATGCCTTTAACCTGTGTTCTCCTATACGTTGCTGTTGTAAGAAACTATGAATGTATAATTAGTTTTACCTTGGAGTTTTTGAGTATATAATTTAATAATAGTAATGTTGTTAAAAGTACTTCGACAGCTAAGGTTTTTTCGCACGTAGGCCCCCACCGGGAATCGAACCCGGGACCTCTTTCGCTGAAATCGAACGCGTTGCCCACTTGGCTATCCGGGACCCCATATAATTTAAATAATAATATAATTATTGTGTGCATTTCTTTCTTTTGAAAATTACGTAAACATCATAATATTATTTGTTTTTCAAGGATGGAATTATAGTTACTAGGGGTTATGAGATCTTCAGTTAAGTTATAGAAATATTGTAATTTAGTTTGAGAGTAGTATTTTTCAAGCCGTCCATACCGAATGAAACACTCCCGAAGTACTGAGTTAAAATAATATCTCATCCCGCACGGAATTATTTGTCCCGTAGTGTTCGTTGATTCGAATTTAAAGAAGAACTGGCTCGTTTAGCTAGAATTTCCTCGAAAATTTTAGCTTCTGAGGAACGTGAAGATATCGTCCGAACATAGTCGTTATAAAAAGAAAATTTATGCGTAAGGGAATGCTACAATACATCGTTAGGCCTCTTTCATTGCCATCCAAGCGAAATGATTTACTCTCCAACGGGACTTTAATTATTTACGGATACGGCATATCTCTTTTAAAAATTGTGGGCTTATCTCCCGAGAATAAGGCATTAATTTCTCGCGTCCAGCAAATTTACTTCACCGAGACCACTCCTTTTTTCTTTCTTTTTCGCCCCTTGGAATACGAGCGATTTAATTCAGCGCAAAGATCCTCTGAGGATTGCATCAAAGCTGAGAGAAGGCATTACGTATTTACCGAAGGGTCTTCTCGTATTGTGCAATAGGGGTATCTTCGACCTTCTGTAGTGCCTCCCACGGACTCCTTCGCGTCCCTCCCGTCCGGCTTAAGACTGCCAACATATGAGTTATGTACCTCTTCGCATTCACGATTTTGATATCTGCAATTTTATAGTACTTTCGTGTGTGAAAAATTTAATTTGTTAACTATACGAATTATTAAAACTTTAAATGCCAAGAATTTTTATTGAAACAACATTTAAGTTAACGAATTTATTTACACTATGATATTTTATGTTTAATTTTCTCGTTTTAATTTTCTATTTGGCGTTTTCATTATTTTTTTTCAATTTCTATGCAAAAAATGGATGCGTGTGGCAGACCAAAAAATACTATATTTATTAACTTACAGCGTGTGCCAGTAAGGGATTCTTCAACTCGTTGCTCAATTTTGTTATATCAGTGGATATTGAAACTGTTAATATTTTTCATTACTCATTTTATCTGAAGTCCCTTGAACATTATTTCCTGCCTTAGTATTAATGTTATCAACATTGTTGTGTAACAAATTGATTACCTATTTTTTATAAGTGATCGTATAGGTTCCTTGTCTCTTTGTGAACTATCGTGTTCCGTTGTTTCTTTTGTATTTCATTTATCTAAGTATTAACATTTTCTTTAATTATATGTTTACAGATTTCTCTCATTAAATATGCATTTTTAATAGAAAAGCAGAACTTAAAGTCGGAAACTTTATCTCTGTTCCAATTTATTCTTCTTTTTTGGAATATTTAAGTCGTCCAAAGTTGGTGAAAAGTTGGTTGGTTGGTCGGTGAAATCACGGAAGATTAAAAACCTTACTCAACAACTAAATAGATAAATGTTCATTTTATTTCCCTTTATGACCGGTAACCATTGTAATGTAGCTCTCTGTTTTCAAATTCACCACCTGTCCATTTAACCGGCGTGATACTTTCTCCTCTTTGTCTGTTTGAATTCTTTCTGAAGATGACAAGCTAAAGGTTTACGGTGCCGCGAAATTTGAGGAAATGCGAAGTGAGCCCTGAAGAAAGGAAGGCTGGGAAACTGCTACGTGCATTTTCTCCTCAGGTATATTTTTGTATTTTCGCGAGAAATATTTTAGCTTAACTGAGAGTAAATTATCCGTTCATGATATCAATAACGGTTGACGTAAACCCATTACACCTTTTTTACAGTCGGCACGGTTGGCATCCCTGTTCCCCCCTCTATACTTCATCCGTCTCACTTCATCACTCTCCCCATCTCTCCGCCTCTCAGCAGAAAATCCCACACTCGCTCGCGGACGTCTCGCATTAATCTATCTCCCGTTCCCACATTCTATCCCTTACTCCCCCGCCTTCCCCTCCATGCGACAAATGCCTCCCTCTATACCTCTCTATGCCCTTCCGTCATCTCTCCATCCACGCCACTTCTTCCCGCTTTCGAGCTTTTCCGAAGATCTCCCACGAGATGTTTCCCGTTTGGAAATCGCCAATGGTTTCTTTCTTGCGTATACGGAATAGAAGGACCGTAGCCTTTTGTGAAATCAGTTACAGCGGAGGGATTTCCTTAAATTCGATGTTCGTATCGATTTATATCGCTGGGCTGAATTCTCGATTTTAGTGGATGCATTTGATATTATCCAGCATTGATGTTCATATCGATTTATATCGCTCGGCTGAATTCTCGATTTTAGTCTATGTATCTCTATGTCATCGATATGTGTAAGAAAAATCAACTTCAAATCGTTTATCGAATGTTTTCCTATGTAAAAATTATCGATTGATACCTGTATAAATCTTCATTTCTGTGAAATAAGTAAATGATGTAGACGGGTCTTTGACGAGTAAATGCACCAGGAGTCACTGCGTTAATAATAGCGTAAAGATAAGGGTAAGCTGGGTCTTCGGGTTCATCATCTTATCTTCCTTCTTTACTATATTTAACAATACTGGATTCAAAGAAACTTTGAAACGTCACTGAATCGTTTCCAGAGCGTTTGCGATGGTTTTTATCTCCGTAGTTTCTTTTTCTCGTTTGGTCGTTTCTGTTCATATTTTTAAATATCATGGTTTCTGAAGCGTTTGGAACGCTGAAAGGGATTATCCGAGAATTTTTGGATAATTAAAAAAAATACGAATCTACTTGGTATGAATCGATGATTCAGAACGTGGTTATTTAAATCGCTCATTGTAAAGCATAGATCAGATTCGCTACTAATTCGAAGCTGATTTACTTTGAACTTATTGTTCTGTATCAGCGGAAAGAATTTCTGCTAGTGTGGCTGCATTTTCTACGCCTTAATTACAATTTTTATGAGGAATAAGTACTCTGTGCTTATCTAATGTAGTAATTGGAACCATTGTTGTTCTTATTTTCTTACCTTATAGGGCTTTCTTTCATGCTATATAGTTTATATATTTCCAAATATATGGGACAGCAGTGCGAAGTAGATAAATGGAAGAAATTTCAGGAAAATTGGGTTTTTCTCCATTTACTGCCACATGGAAGAAGCCTTTCTGTTATTTGTTTTTACCGTCACATTTTGGCTTTAAAATTATTTGCTTAGAATCGAAATCAAACAGAATAGTGTTCAATGAATCTTCTTTTTCTGTGTTTTCAAACAATGTAATGATCATTTTAAAAGGTGATCAGTAGATGACTTTGAAATAGCATTTTGATTGTGTACATTATTATAATTACTTAGAGATATTTTTCAGAAATATATTACAAATATTGCTGTGAGTATTGGAGTATGGGAGATATATAAAGGAAGTAAACTAAATCTTTGACAAAGTTCCTCTTATTTATTTATGGAACGAGCCCGTTTCGATTATTGATTTCCAGTGGTGTTAAATGTTTTAATTTTACGGTGATTGTCCTTATCCATCAATCACATTTCTAATTATGAGAGATAACTTTCATTCTTTTCTTAGGCCACTAGATTATTTTTAAACCGGTCAAAAAAATGAAGAGCCGGAAATATATTCCGCCTTGATGCACTGAACGGTTTATTTGGATATAAAAAGTGATGGCATGATAAATGCTTCCTTCATCTTTTGGAAATTCCCTCACAAATCGTTTTAACGTGGCGGAATATGACGGAATCATTAGCAAGAAACAGTGAACTCTGGACGGCGTTCAAGAAATCGTGGGAAAATAATGAAGCACGGCAATCGTTATCCTGACGTTTATGTACTCTTTGCCATTTTTCTCAATGCTGTAAAATATTACTCCATACCGTACGTGTAGATAACTAAATATTACGATTGAATTGTTATGACGAAAAGTGATATTGATTTTTCCTTCTTGTTAGTGGCTTTGATCCAAGTCATTCTTCCGGAAGACTCTTTGCAATTAAAAAGTACCTTGACTGCTCAGCACCAAAAATCTCGTAATTAGTTTTATTTATGATCATTGCCAATTATAAAGACTACCCGCAAATTAGTTTTTTTATATCGCCAAGAGAAATTAATCTGTCTACAAATTATGTTTTTTTTGTCCCAGTTTCCGTAGATTTTAAAAGAAACCTGAAAAGCCTATTGATAATGTCATCAGTAAATTCACCACATAAGAGTATTTATATCGTTACTCATTCTGCACATAAGCAACCCACGTATTGCATTCACTTATTAAATTAAATAATTTTTCGTTTTGTTTTCAATCCACATAAAGTCATTCGTATTTTTTATGAGGTTTAAAATTAATCAAATTTTGAGAATGTAGGTATTATATTAATGAAAAAGAAATATCTCGTACACATTACTGCCTCCCACGAAGTAACGCCTCCGCATATTGATTGAATGTATGACAAATAATGTGATAAATAATCAAAACAAAATGGTTATTGATGTATTTCAGCATTTCCAAAAGTGCTATTTATCTATCTATGCACCCATAGCGAACGTTAAGGGGCTGGTTTTTAACTGTTGATAGGTGGAAGAAACACGAGATTCTTGTTTTACTTGAGTTAGCTGTATCCTATTTCGAATCGACTTTCTTGTGTGCGTGTTTTCCCTCAGTGTGGATTTTTATTCTATCAAACTTAATTTTCGAATTACAGAAACAATTATGATAACAACAGAAACCTTATGGTATTTTGAAAAAATTGTAGAGTCGATGTAAGTGGGTAGGTGGAAGAAATGCGCACAGAATCCTAACCTCGCCTATAAATATTATAAAAGTAATAAGAAGTGTCGTACGATTCTTTGATTCTATACTATAATTTCACCGACGCGAACACTATCACGATGAGAAGAATAATTTCTACCTAATTATCCAACAGTTGTCCGCTATTCACTGCTTTCGATATTAGTATGGCACCGAAGTTAGCTAGAAAGCTAGGAAGAGAAAGTTTCATAGTTTATGATCCCGATTTAGAAAAAATCGATCTTTTTCAGCTCTTACGTCCCACACCCCCAAGGGATTTGTTTCCCTCTCTGTATGTCACTCGAGAGGCGCTCGCCATAATTAGCTCCTCCTATATTTAGACCTTTGACAGTCCGAAGATATGCAGCGTACTGAGGAAAAAGGAAAACTCTCGCTTCTCGGTTCACGGCTCTTCTGAGGTTAGTCGTTCTTTTGCACGTCCCTCTAACCGCACTTCCGGCGACACACCCCTCATCCCTTTTCTATCTTACTCCTCCTCGTGGTAACGTAGAACACCTAGGCCTTTCTACCTCACAACGTTTTATTTTTCTGGGTCGTCTTTGTGAACGAGCTGAAGCCATCTGCGTTTTTAGCCGATGTAAGCTGACTTGGAGGCAAATTTTGGTTTGTTGTAATCTTCATTTTGGTATTTCGGTGTACATACCATCTTGGTATTTTGTATGAGGATACGAAAATAGGAATATAAAAATCGTTAGTTTCTTAAATACGAAGCCACGTATTGTATTGTAGCCACGTGGTTGCTCCAAACCGGACATATCGGCTTAAGTTGTACCCTTACGATCTTATTATTAGCGCTATAAGCATTACTCGTCACTTCACCTTTACGAAGATTTTTACCGGCTCATATATTTTGTTTCTTAATCAACTTTTCTTCCTGTTCTTCTTTCATTTAAGCTAAAGGTTGTTGAAATTTTGGCGGTCATTTTGGTTAACCTTATTGTATGCTAAGAAAGGTTTTATTCATTCCGCGAAAAGTGTCATTTGATGCACTTTCATGGGCTTGTTCCACCCATAGCATTTTGGCTTGGTTAGGAGAGAAAGAGAAAAATACTTCAGTCTTCATCTTGCCTAGTCACCTGATCCCCTTTCCAAGTTTTTTATTGCAATGGTGGAGGAGATTAGGACCAAAGCAGCCTTTGGGCTGATGACCGTACAATCCAAGGTAGTCAGTAACATTCCAGACTTTAGGTTTTAGATGTTGCGAAGTTACGTTTGTTGAATTAGCCTTCAATGTCTACTAAATATGTATACGTTGTATGTCAGATACATCATTTGTTGTTGATTTTTTAGGGATATCTATAGGTAGCAGAAGTTCTTGAAGTATTTTGGCTGCTCTCTAATCTCTGTTTTTTGGTGAAATGTTTCTACCGGAACACTGTTCAATCTCCCTAAGAATTGACTCTATGAAACTCATAATGTCTTAAGATCCTCCACTCCCGCTTTAAACGGAAGTTCGTTATTAATTTAGCAATTATCGCGTCGAAAAAATCTTCCATTTCTCGGTGATTAGTTTAATTTTAGCTATTCCATGCAAATTCTCCCAAGTCTAGCAATTATTAGAAAATCTGCTTCATTTCTTCCACGCTTTCGAGCATGGGATGCTTTTGAAGGATGTGGTAGGAAAGATTATTAAGGCAACCTTAAGAGCAAGAAAAGTGACCAGTAGCTGATGAAGGCTGGTGAGAACAAAAGAATCCAGGGAGCTCAGCGTAACGTATAATCAGGACCTGTCTTACGGATAAGTTATGACCGCGATGATATTCATGCACGCAACAGCGGATCGATTCACTTTACTCATTAAACGCAATCCTCTTACGCCTTTAGGCTCGCATTCATTGTCGGAGGGGTCTCCGAACTTCGTCAAAGATATCTTAATTCGTGGTTTATAATATGGTGAACCTCCAAAATTGGATGAAGACGTCTTTGGCAGATATCTGCAGACCGAGAGTCGCCGTCTGGTAGTCAGATGTATTTTCCCTAATCTGCGAAGCCTTGTGCTTTCATTTCCAACGGTTTCTTCGGTTTAATGAATTGGATGGGAGAGGGTCGCAAACGAGTCTTCTTGATGAGCCTTTGAGTCTATTCTGAAGGCCACCGCGCGTTAATTATAGGAGTGACTTGGTCGTCCATCCTCGGCCCCTCTCGGCCGCATACTATCCATACGCAGGTCAAGACATTTTTAATGAATGTTTTTACTGCGACTATTCATGTTAAACATGCATATGCTGTTGCTGTGTTAATAAGTTTGCGTAAACCCTTTAGGCAATGGCCTCTGAAAATGCCCGGATTCAATAATAATTGTGTTCTGTTGTATGTACTCATGCTATTTCATATCTCGTACAGTTTTCAGTGCATATGTAATAATGTAAATTTTTCAAAATTGTACCCACTGCCACCAGGCCTTGCACCAATTTTCAATGGAAATGTATTATAATATCTTTGCCAAAACTGGAATAATCGAGTTTTCACGTACTCTCGCCTTTGTAATTCATTTATTTGCATCCTTTGGTGGCATTTTACACTCCTAAGTGCCCATAAAAGTTTTCTTCAAAATCATTTGTTGAACGTCATACCTGCCCTACAAACTCTAAGGTAGCTGCATAAATGATTTAAATTGCAGTACATACATAACAGAATTTATCATTGCGGAATATCACCATAAATCTGTCCTACATGATGTTCTATTATTGTATAAAAATGTTTGCTAAAAGCTGCCATTCGTCGTCTTTGTTTGGTATTTTTTTATTTCTGAAATTTGCGAGGATTTCTACACTCTAAATAATCATGATTTAGAGTGTAAAATATTCCGTTTTCTCACCTTTAATATTTCTATTCGAATTGAAGTATTCAAATTTGAATGTCGTATTTCCTCACTCACTAGAACCTCCTTTCATCCGGTCTACTTTGGCACTTGGTATTTGCAGGAATCCAAAGAAAACCTACGAATAGTAGTAGTAATAACGTAGTTCAATGAATATCCCTTCCCTAGTCAGATAAATAGATTTTGATTATCAATAATCAATGACTGTATCTAAGAATAAAATCCTTTAAAATTTAGCTTATTAGCTTTTACTGCATATTTATAGAAAAACGCCAAAAATAGTAAATTCTCGGATGAGAATCTTTCACGTCCACAGTTTGCTACTAGGTCGTAAAATTTTGGAAATAGAAAGTGAAATAAAAGTGATTTTTTGTGGAGATATTTCTGCTGGTCGACTTCGTTAATTATAAGCGTACAAAAAATATCAATAGTTATGGCATGCTGAAAACGTAAATGTTTAGATTACTCCATACGATTGGAGTCGAGGATTTATCTTACATTCGTAAAAAAAAACTCTTTTAATCGGAAAGTCCGGAAGAGAAGAAAACATCGTTTTTAATTCTTGAGAATGTGATAAGAACCCATTACGTAGCGTGGTCGCTTCTCTGGAGCATGAGAGAAGGGAGGCTACCGCTTTGGGTGGCGCGGAAGCCATAATTTCTCCACATGGCAAGGAAATCTCATATTATGCACCACCTGTTCTCAGCACAGATGAATTCTCGGGGTTTAATGCAACTCTTTGCGGGGGAGGAGGTCTTCAGATGCAATCTCGAGTCATGGAAGGAACTGATGGATGGCTTACAAAGGTAAGCGCTGATGGAGATGTTAATCTGCAACCACTCTTTCTCGCGGGTCACGTAAAAGCGGCTCGCATGTTGTTTTCATCTGCGCGGTGAAATGTTCCACAGAGAACTGTCGTCATTATTCAGGAGAATAATTTTGGGGCGGGGAAAGATTTTTGCAACCGGGTTTCGTCATGAGATGTCAGCTTTGAGGGGATCCCGCTTTTAGAATATCCGGTTTAATTTAGGATTTCCCTTGCTCTCTTCAGGGCTCTTTATGTTTTTGTTGTCATCGCGGCGGAGTGGGGTATTATGCGAGGTTTTTTCCTCGGATGTTTATCTCATTTTGTCGCAAGTTGTTGACCGTTTGATGAGTTGCGCCAGGAATCTTACCGCTCGAAGTCTCACGGTGTGGTTACTAGGGACTATTTCAGGTGTTTGTCACTTCGGGATTCTGGTCCTTTGTAGATTTTATGCTTCTTAGGTAATCAGTCATCTACACATATAAATAGATTATTTCATTATCTTTTATCGGTTTCATTCGACTTAATTCATAACTATTTCCGCTCGTATATGAATAGTAAAACACGCGAAGTGGCGGAGATAGGCGGATGATGAAGTTGATTATGAAAGTCGAAAAAAATTCAAAACAAAAAATTGCTGCTCAGTTGCTTTCGATATCGATTAATTTTAAGTTGGTCGAAGTTACTCATTAAAATTTCAAGATTCATAAGGTACAAAATTAAACTCGTTTAAATAAGCATATTACTCCCTCAACAACCACAAAAGGATTTTTTTATAATTCGACTGCTAATGTTAATTAAAAACCATTAAACTTGTTTAAATAAGCATATTACTCCCTCAACAACCACAAAAGGATTTTTTTATAATTCGACTGCTAATGTTAATTAAAAACCATTAAACTTGTTTAAATAAGCAAATTACTCCCTTAACAATCACAGCAGGATTTTTTATAATTCGACTGATAAAGTTAATTGCTGGTGAAAGATGTTAATAAACTAAATTCTTCTGTGAGTTACAAGCATAAATACGCTCTAGACATTTTCCTTAAATTATCTTTTATTCCTCTCGACGGAAATCGATACATCCTTCGTTCGGATTTGATGGAATGATATTTTAATGTTTTTTTTCTGTGAATGTAGTTGGAATCAGCAGTTCTTTCCGTGATTACTTTCACTTACTAACAGCAGTCTTCCTTTATTCTTCTTAGAGTTTTATTTTCTTCATCCGTTGATTTCCTTCGTATTTAAGTTGTGTAAAAAATACTTTATTTTGATTCTTATTGATCGTAACTGACCTTGGTTTCCTCGGCGTTCCAAATGAGCCAATTCCTCGATCTTCCCCATCGTTACTTGCATTTATTCCATCGCGCTGAAAACTTAAAACGTAATTCCTCCACTCAACTCCTCTGTATTTCACAATAAAATTCTTAACACGTCAATGTTTGCCGGAATAGCGTCCGGTGTTTGCGGAATCGTCGCGTTCGAGATCAGATTTAAATTAGGGGTTGGCTCGGCGGATGCAAGCGATGACGACGCCCATCCGAAGCTCGCCTCCGGCCAATTTATAATCCATAAGAAAACAAATATTCACCCTTGGACCGAATTTCGTTCCGTGCGACGTTCAAGGTCCAGCGCAAAAAAACGCGTTCGAAACCGGAACTTGACGTCGAATAATTTTTCCCCTCCGACGTGCCATCTTGACGGCGCAAATTATTCCGTGCCCATGTGTTCCGAAGGTAAAAATACAGCTGCTTATCAGGGGGTGCGGTGGAAGGGTTCCTCCACTTCGCAACTCCCTCCTCCGGTGGTGGTTGTTGCCTTCTTAGACAATGGATCTCCTTCCCCTTGCGTTCTGGGTTCCTGCCCTGACAGTGACCACAGAATGGTACTCCTCCTTGCCGGTGGAACCGGTTCGACGCCGTTTTGCCAGTGGCTGTTTTCTTGCGGCCGAGGGAGGGAGTAAGTCCTAGGTCAGTGGTAAAAGCTTATTGCGTTGCTGTTTCAAGACTCGGGGGTTTATCTCGAGTGCTTGCCTCGTTCGGTGGTGCATGTTTTCGGGTTGCGTGCCGGTAGCCGAGGCATGGTTTGTTTTTTGAGCTCCCGAATTGGGTGATTCGGTAATTTGAGTATAAATGCGTTGTATCAGTTTAGGATGAGGTTGAATTTCGAGGTTTAGATGGCAATAAAATGGTGACGTTTACAACGACAACTGTTTAGCTCTCCCTTTACTAAATCATGTCTTTAATATGTATCCAGTTCCCCATTTGCCCGGGAGAATCAGGAGCCGAATTAAAATTGCAATCGACATCAAGGGTTCGAAGTTCGAAGACTGTTTTGCGCATCTCTCCTGGCCAACCCATCCAGTCAGTCGCTTCATTCCCTGGTTATTCGTAACTTAGATCGTTGCCCTCACATTTCTTTCGTTCCTTAAGCCAAGCCTATTTATAATCTCTTCATTTCCGCAATTCTTTCGAGTTCTAACTACTAGTGGTATTGTTAAAATTTCTTCGACCACTAAGGTCATTTCGTACGTGAGCCCCCACGGGGAATCGAACCCTGGACCGCTTTCAATGAAGTCGAACGCGGTGCTTCTGTGGATGTTTTCCCGCAATGTGGGTTTTTTCTTCGTCACCCTTCAGTTGCAAAGATTTTTTCCCACGCCGCAGTCTTTCTTTTAGTTTATAATTATATTTTGTACATATTATAATGAAATACGTGGTTAGGTGGAAGAGAGGCCCACATGGGCCTAACCTCGCCAATAATGGGTCTATCTATCTGGGAGCCCGAGTTCTACCTTCGGGAGACTATTGTGCATTGAGAATCTCAATAAACACATTAATATAAATAAACAAAAATTAATTAATGAGCACCTCTGCCGAATCTCCTAAACAGATTCGCATATGATAAGATTCGAGTAAATTTATTTTGGAAAGAAAGAAGATCGGCAAGAAATTATCATCATCGTATCGTGTATCAAATGCGCCTTATCCCATGAATCAACGCAGCGCTCCTCGCCGTGCAATATAACACACTTCTTATCATGAGGACCACTTTAGTGGTCCTTTTTTCGTTCTAGCTTTGCCGTGGTAGGCTTTCTTTATCCCCTTGAGGTGAATGAATTTTTTATATACCAGCATCCAGGTGTAATTGCTATATTACTTCATATTGTATGCAGGTTTATTTGGAATTATATTATCTTACCAGTGGTAGCATTGTTTGTTAACCTGTTTAGATTGGATAGGTTTCTGCCAACTTTGAAATTGTTGACCTCTTTCGAAAATTGCCTGCCATCGTTCCTACCTTGTCATTGTTCATTTAGACCAGCAGTTAAGATTTGAATGCTTTTTTACTCTCCATTATAGACAATCTTGATTAATTATAAATAAAATTCACAGACTGGTGATGTTTTGTGGAAATACTCCATGTTTAAAGGAGAAGAGACTACTTTTTCCACAGGATTTTAATAAACGACCATGTTTCAGCGAATTCATCAGCTGATGATAATGGCGATCATTTGCTGAGACATGGTCAAGTCTGTGTTAAAATCCTGTGGATAAATTTCAAAGTCTCTTATCCTTCAAGCTTCATAACTATGCTTTTCTACCCATAGAAAAGTGTGAATGAAATTTTGAGTTCGAATGCATTTAGCTGAAATGAAATCTCTGAACGTCGCCCTTTTAATTCTTCGGAAAGAGATTTGGGTTTTCGGGCCAGTTCCTTGTTTTTAGAGTTAGACTTTTGAAGAAAACTCTCACCAACTGTGTTTGATTTTTCTGAGCATCCTATCGTTCGATGAGGTTTTCCATGTGTCGGAATATTTCTGTAATACGCTGAAGTACTCATTCACGCAACACTAAAATCTACATATATATTGATATTTTGGTAAATATATAAATTAGTATTTACTACCTTTCCAAATTTACTACATAATTTTCTTCATCATTTGACAAGACGGCTCCATTTTATTGTGTATCTCACAAAGACGTCGCGAAGTTCTCCCCTATACTTGGAAAGAACCAAATAGTGTAGGAAAATTTTCCGTAAATTTGTAGAGGAGAGATGAAATAATTTATCGACTATATTAAAGCGGTGACCAGTAATCAAACGGGAGGGCAGAAGGCCTCGCGTCGTAAACAAACCTGGAATTACTAGGTAGAATGCTAAATGGTACTTGGGAAGTCTGTAGTTACCGAAGAAAATGGTACATGTTTTGCAGCTGCAACATAGTTGGCGTATGTAAATTATCGAATGTTAAATATCGATCTATTTAGTGAAGAAATAACTCAGTGAATGACGATGAAGATTTACGATGGACGCTGAAGGTGTTTATCATCGAAATTATATGGGTGATGGCATGTACATACAAACGTACTTATTTTGGGCCTCATAGGTAGCAAGTATAGGTAAGACAATACAGCTTTCTCTGTAAACTTTCTCTATACGTTTCCTCTCAGGTTAGTAGGTTTTCAATTAATATTTTGTTAATATTGAGAGCGAATGTTTCCTCAATTATTTAATAAATCGATTGTGTAGATGGCTTGGATTGAATTGAATACAGCTTCAATGTTTAGAATTAACATAAAAAAGTGTTCGTCAAATAACTACATTTTTAGTATTTCTACATTTAGCATTCTAGCTCGCCTTCTTTTTCCTTATAAATTCAAAGGAACGTTCTCTGTCCTTACTATTTATTTTATTTAATAGATAAATGGCCTTGGAACTGTTTGGTTAGGATATTTTCGGTTGATTCGGTTATTAAATTAGTGAGTATGGGATAGATTCCCATCTTAGGATTTTTCCAGCTCTTAACATCCATCTTTAGGTATGCACGTTGGGACGTTTCTCTCATGGTTAAAATTAACGAATGACTTACAATAAATAGGAAGAATCGGCATCCTCGTGAATTTTTTATCTCCATTTTAGCTTTTGCTTTATCTAACGATGAATCTTCAGTTTCCCTGCCAAATTTGTCTCTGAAATGTATCTTTTCCCTTCTATTCCTACCTTCTAACGTTTAAAATTATTGCAACGTATGTCGATGTTCAATCGCAAAAGTATCTAATCAAATCTCAGCTAGTTCTAACAGAAAATGTATTATGTGACGGTTGATCCTGGAAACAAATGTATAGTGTAAAGATTTTTTTTCAAGTTTGGATTAGAAATTTTAGAAGAACGTTCTGGAGGATACACGCGCTTGTACGGGTACATATAAAGATTACAGAATTTTCTATGCAAAATGGTCAATGTTTAACATATTTGATCAGAGAAGAATTGGTAGTTTTAACCTATACTGTTTTTATAGTAATTACGAGTTTAGGGGAACATTCATTAAGCTTAAGGTCTCGGCTAATCTATTTCCCGAACTAATTATTTGCACAGGGTGTCCGCTAACCTGGAAATCCTGGAAAACTGAGGGAATTTTGTTCTTCTGGAAAGGTCAGGGAATTTGGCGAGTAAGCTGGTAAAATCGATGTCTTACTCTTACAAACGATCGTTCCATGGGTTTTTTGTTTTGGGCTGAGTATTAGTTGAGTAAAATTTCCCCGAGACGAAGAAACGTTACAATGACTGTTTTGTCGTGACCAATTTGTAGTTTATAAGGCGTAGTTGTGCACTTTCTTTCTACATATAACGTTTTTGCAATATAGCAAATGTGCAACGTGGGATTATACGGAGTCACAGTTACCAGGTTAGGTAACAAGGTACCAGGGGTACCTGATTTCTGTTTTATGGCGTAGAGGTACTATTTTGTTTGTCGTATGTCCTCTAATTTCAAGAAATGACTGTCCTGTGCTTGTGAGGTATTTTAAAGCTTTCTGTTGATCAATGAGAAGAGTAAGTGTTCATGCAGCTGAAATGATGAACATTATTAATTTTCAGTGAAATCTAATATTATTTGATCTCAAAAATTCGCCCCCCGGGCAACCTTCCAGCTTGTCCGTGCCTAGGGCCGGCTCTGACACCTAAGCATTATCATAATGAACCTATGAACAGTTCGTCGCCTTATTTAGGTACCTTAAGTTCCTAATAATCACCACACCTAATATTTAGACAAATTTATACTTATTTGGGGATGTGAAACACCCTGGAAAACTGAAAATATTTCCCTAGAAAACTCAGGGAATTTCATAATGGCTGGATAGTGGGCACCCTGTTGCATTATCCGAGGTATCACTTTAGTTAGTCATGTGTTTATTTTCAATTTTTCCGCTTTAGTTTATTTCGATGGCGTGTAATGTTTCTAGGATCACTTGGGAGTGGCAGAATCAAAACAAAAAAACGAAGTAGGTAGGAAAAAAGGTTATAGAATTCGCAGGAAGAATTTTTCCGGTCAGCGAGATTTGCGAGGCTACTGGGCATCCTTATTTCTCAATTGGCGCGTGAGAAAAGGAGGAAGTGCGGGGTCTCAGGCATATTTCTAGAATCACCTAATCCGTCATTTCCTTACTAGAGCCGTCGAGTCGGTTCCATTTGCATCTCAGAGTGATTACTCCCCGTGCGTACTTTGTAGTCTCAGGTACGAGGTTAATAGTTTTCTTCGCATAGATTTACTTCATGTTCCACGGAAGGGTGTTTACATACTAATTTTAGATAGGATCTCCTTTTAGTCGTCTTTGTCGAGACGTCGCATTTTCCCTAGTTAAAGAAGCCTCTATGTGAAAGACAAGACCTACTTTCCTTAACCCTGAATTGAGTAATGGAAATATAAAGCATAGGATTTGCTTAATTTAGCCATAATTATGAAGTATTTTTTGGTTTTCTTTAGTATTCCGTGTTATTAATTGGAGCAATGTAGTGTTATTAAGGATTTACCGTTACGGTGCGGCAAAGTTACTAGGCAATGTTGTACTGGTCTTCTACATATCGCGAGCGTTACGTTACATATATTATTTATTTATTGCAATTAAGGAAGAAGAATCATTATATGAATGCGTGTTTTGGTGAGATTGTCTTCTCACGCATTCACTGATGATTCTACTTGAATTTCATTTAAGCATTAATTTACAGTAGGGATTCATTACTGTTGCAGTGTTTACCAGCCTTTATGGGCTTATGTCCGTGGTCTTCCCATGTCCTCAGGACCATCAAGTCCTACCTATGTGTAAAGAGTTGGTTTACCGATTAATGTAATTTATTATTTTACGAATTCATAGTTTGTTGAGACATAGTGACAATATTAAAAAATCCTAACCCCATCAAACAAGGACTTACAATTGCTGAAACGTATTTCGTCCCCCAAGGAAGCCTCTTCAGAACACGACGACAAGAGAGGTTTAATATTCAAAGACTGATATACAATATTATATATAATATTCGAATACTGGTTTTAATGTTAAGAAATGGCTGGGAAGCTATTAGAAATTTGTTTGAAACCAAGCAGAATATTTGAAAAATAAAATCAATGCGAATGAAATAAAATTACATCAAGCAGCTCGAGTCACGCCATACAGGCTCCTACCTTTTGGGAAACGCTGCTATTTTTAACATTGGGTTGCATTTCCTCGTATTCCGTGGTTATTTTTGGTTCAAACGCAACTATGTACCATTCTAAGAACTGCCATTCGTTAAAATCAGCTTTCAGTAAAAAGAAATGAGTGGTATTTGTAAGTATCTCAAGATAGAACGTTAATTCTCAAACTGCCTTAAAACAGGCCAGGAAGAAACTCGAGTGCTTTCTTTGGAAGGTTGAGTAACATCATCATCCTGGGCGTGCAAAATGTCACTTGGGATATGGCAACATAAATTAATTTTCTCTTGGATTATTAATTCTGACTTAGTAATCTATCAATAGCAAGTTACTTCAGTATGCCAGAACACCTGGAGTTTTTACTCCAGTAATTTTTTTCTCGAGGAATTAAATCGTATTTAAAACGCGAGAATCCGCGCCAGGATTACTATTCCATTAAACGCAGCTGTTGCATTATGTACCACTTGACTTCATATGCGCGTTGCATTTGCTTCAATAACGTAAAATTACCTCTGCTTTCTCCGTAATTTGCTGAGTAAATAGGGCACCTTTTATGTTTTGAAAGGTGCCTACATTTTCGCTCCTGAAAATCCTCTTCTAATGTTAACTTCTGCTAGAGAACCATTCTACGTTAGTATCCGCCTCATGCATCAGATGGCTCTGATTAAGCAGTTTTATTTGTTTTATCGATATCTTATCTTTTCAAATTTTCGAATTTTCTCTTAGAAATGTTGTGGAAAAAGTATGAAAAGATATTTACTCGTCTCTGGCTCAAGAGTTTTGTTTATTCCATATTACATCTTGATTAGGGTTTTTATTTATTTGTGATGAATAAAGTTATCAATATATTTTGATAAAACTAGTGTCTGTTGGAAATTGTCAATTAAATACCTTGTCGATTGCCTTGCTTGGAATGGTTAGGGGTATGCTAGTCTGGGTTTAATTGTTGAAAACGTCTCTATATTATCTGGCATTTTTCTGTATTTCTTTCATTCTATTTTCATGAATAGCATTCCCCCTTAGATAAGACGTAAAGAAGGGTAATTATATATCATATTCATATGGTAGTAACGTTTATTTGGTTCCGGTAAAAAAAATTTTCAAGTATACTGATGGTATCTATGTATGAAATGCTTTCAGATATGCTTATTATTCTGTAGTTGTCTGTTAAAAAAACGTTTTAATAAATCTAAATATTTTCTATTGTAAAGAATGTTACAATTCTTAGTTTATTTTTGATTTTACTTTTTAGCAAGGATATCTTAAGAATATCTCCATATTGATGGCTGTCAAAAGGAACAGACGTTTATTGAATTCAATGTAAATTGATTCCATATTCGATCAACTCTGAATAATGGGATGTTAAAAAACCACAGCCAATTCTTCGATGCCTTTGATAAACCCCTTATATATATTCCGTCTGGGATGCTCGGAAAAATATTCCCGTTTACTGCCTTTAAATTTCTTCTGTCTCGACTTAAAATGTGGATATCGGGAGAAATCTTAATTTCCCCCATGCATGGTGCTACATTTCCTTTAATAGCTTCATTCTCAAATTAAAAAGGCAGCAGTTTGTTATTAGGACGCAAATCGCTTATCGAACACGGAAAACAGTTTCTTCTTCCGTTTTTTGTCTCGGCTTTCGGAAAAGTCTTTGGATATCGGAGTGTGGGCAAACAAGAACTCTCGTCTTTCGGGAAGGAAGATCGCCCCAAGCCATTTTAATTTTTCAGCAACTCCAGAGGAAGCGGAGTTTGAAGTCCTGCCTGCGTGAGATTCTTTGTTCTTCTTTCCTCTCCGTGCAACAAAGAAGGAAAATGACCCTCAGGATTGGCTCCACTCCCGACATGTTTTACGCCCTCAGGTGGAAAGGAACCGCCTGTTCATTTTATTTCCTGCCCAATCAATGCAAGTCCCTATTCTTTTACGGCTTTTCCCCCTCTGAAAAGGCATTTTCCAACCATACTTAGGCAGGTCATATATTTAAGGACCCCGCCTCGACACTGTTTTACGGTCGTGTTTGCCGAGAGAATGAAGGCGAATCGGAAGTTTCCACCCGCCGAGGATTGATTCCCGTACAGTTTTCGCCTCCTTTTGTCGGCTCTTTCACGGAAATTGGAAGGCCCTAGCAAGGGTAGTGTTTTGGGAGGTTTGGGCCCAATTGGAGATGCACTGACCGTACGTTGTATTGAGGTCGTCTGTTTGATGTATTGTTCGGAGCTGCTTTCGTTTTTACCGCGTCCATTAGGACGACTTCGGCTAATACAGTTTCCGTTATCTGAGGAAAGGCTTTGTCACAATTAGAGGTGCCCTTGTTTCCTGGAAGAGTACTCATCACTCGGTTGTAACCCACCCAGAAGCATGGTAATCCCAGAGTTATTGCTCCCTTGATATTCATCCCTAGTTTAGTAGTCTCGTCCTAACTAATTTTCTGACTATGAGTCTCGTAAGGTGTCACGTTATTGTGAAGGGTGACCAAAATTTCTCTCTCGCGGTATAAAATCGAAGAATCTGCCTTTGTTTTGGGGAACTTTACGTGATAATGCTTAAGGTATTCAATTGATTTCTGAGCATCGAAAAATGATAAGTGAGAATTTCAATAAAGCTAAGATTTTCTTAAATGTGAATTTTCCACATATATGTCAAATTTTGTTTTCGCTTTGTTACAAAACCTTATGCTTGTACTCAATTCATTTTGTGATCATATACAAAAATTCGTATGTATATTTTTAATTTTATAGCAATTATTACTTTGACAGATCATGTTAAGATGGTGCTTTCAGATAACTTTGGATAGTATTACGTTTATGACAGACCTTGGATTACAAGAATATTCGCTTTTCGAGAAACTCCGGAAACTTATATGTTATTATTATCGGTTGATTAAGGAAATCTCGCCGTTTCCTCTTCCTTTGAATTGTATGATTTATTTATCTCGACCTATCAGGAAATTATTTTTGATTGCGGGATAGTTTGATTTATCCCGAGTACTCAATTTCTAAGCATTTTCAGGTGATTGGCTAATTTGCCTACATTTCTATGATACAATCCTCATTTTCGTCCCTATCGCGAAAAGCTCATAGAATGCGATGTTTCGTCGTACTTTGACACTCATAGCGTAGGATTTTCAACACGTTTTTGTTTACATCCTTCCCGTACTCGGTCTCTGTTTGTCGCTGCGCACGGTTTAATGCGACGCTAGAAATTATTCATAGTTTTTCGTTTGTTTTTTCTTCACGCGCGGTCTATGGCATAGAAGCTAATCTTTTATATAAACTTGACCTATCTAAACCCGTAATATTTTTAGCAAAGCAAATACGATTCCCCCTCACCGCGTACATTTATCACGTATGTGAGAGAATTATTTCTTCGCTGTTTAGCTTGATGGCATTAGAGAGTTATTATCCTCTCGTAATGGCTCTAGGTGATTTATCGAAAAGGATTCTTTTGAATCTTTTTCTTTTTCGAAACCTCAAAACCCATCGTTTTTACCGATGTATGATTTGTATGATGTATGAAAAGTAGAATTAAAAAAACCGTTCTTCCGTGGTAGACTTTTTAATATGATGGAATAATTCAAACAAATGTGAATTTGAGACTCCTAAGAAAATATTCGGTGATCTTTTTTCATGGTCTAACGCCTTCTCAACTTATTTTGTCCGAATTTCCTCTAAGTCGTAACGGACTCGAGGAAACTAAAGTTATTACGGCTAAGAAAACTTACATGTGAAATTTGCTGATATTTCATTTTCACCCCTTAGTTTTATCCCATAGTTTTTTTCCTGGGTTACAAGTTTTTTTTTAAACCTTTTGCTGGAAAAGTTAATTAAATTAAATAATTCTTTCACTACAAAAGTTACTGTCCTTCAAATAATTCCTCTTTTACTCCACTGTTACCAATCATTGTGTTGGGAACGCACGGAATATGGTGAATTATTCCTTCATTTAGCTTGGAGAAAACAAAGCTATATGCAAGGGGAGGCGAACCTATGACACGACTAGCTGCTGCACTAGCGTGCCACTACTTACTAGTGGTACGCTAGAGAGCTTTTTTGACACGCACAGAATGACTGCACTCTCCTCGTTATGTAATCTTATCCAAAAGATTAAGCTCCATAGAAAATGAATGTGCATTCTGTTCATAAGTAACGTTAATTAATGATTATTCACGTCAGTTACTACTTTTAATCCTATATTTTACGGAAGAAGATAGATATTATCAGAACCTTATTCTCTGGCTTGGAACGCAAGTTATTTACATTTATCAAATATGGCTTTCTTGCCTCAAAATGTTCGCCATCCCTGCTATAGGCGAATCATCGATTTGATGCCTCGACTACAATATATGGTTTTCCGAAAGATTTTAAAATATTTACTGCAGCTGAAAATCCACCCTACACAGTTTAAATTTTTTAAAATACAGGTTAAAGTTTAAACCAACCATTTCGCAAGGTCAATCACTCCTAAGGAAAGGACATTTCTTTAATGAAGGAAATAAATTACTGCACGTCAATGAACAGCTTACAAGTTGATAGAATCCTAGGAAATGTTGATGGCGTCGAGTGTTAAGATTGATTGATAATAAGAAAGGAATCGAAGAAATTTCATTTGGGTGCGATTTTTAATGGAAACAATTAAGTTTTAAATTTTCCCCATCGATGTTACATGCCATCTGAAAATTATGTTGCTGATTTTATCAATATATGATCCGTGTATTTGATGTTAATCATTTAATTTTAGATTGTAGAAGAACGATCTTTTATTTGTAATTCACTGTCTGTCTTATACTTTTGTTATTTTTGCCGTTCAATTTACGGGGAAACCTAAGGTTAAGAAAAGAAATCGTTCTTAAATCATATTCATTAACAGAAAAGCTGTTTTTTCATTGCATTTAAACCTAATTAATATGTCCAAGCGTGGCTTCGTGGAAATCAACGCACATTTTAAAAGAAAGACCACTTCGTAATTTCCACAGCAGATTTTTATTGATTAGTTTCGTCAACGATTGGACATCTTCAGGTGATTTCAACTCGTTGGAGAAAGAAGTCAAACTAAAATCTGATGCGAAAGTATGTACTAATGTAAGTGTTCTTTCTTATGAGATGCTTATATGTCTCATAACGCATGTAAATATTTCCAAAAATGACCACCTTTTTCCAGGTTTACAATAATGTGCAGTTAACAATACACGTCGGTAATTTCCGAATGTTTAGGTTCGCCGTTATCCCGCTACATATAAACATTCGTTCCTCGGATAAATATTAGATTAGCGAGTACGAGAATTAGTAAAAAAATCGTTTCGGTGGTCCCGCTTATCAGTAGAAGCATAACTGCGTTACCATTTGTCTTTTCGATCGCTCAGTTTTATTATCGTATGTACTAGCTGAAGGGCCCGTTGATTCTTAACGGTGAAAATAGAGATAGGATTAAATAAGTAGTCATATTTGTACAAAAGAGAAACTTAAATCTTCATCTTAACTTAGCTCAATGGGACAGATTATCAAAAACGAAAATTTTAAAATCAAAGTTCTCATAATTTGGAGCCGAAATCCTTAATCGACGATGAAAGTACGATTGTATAAAATTTCTTTCTTATAAAAATTGTCCTCTTTTTGTGCGATAATTCGTTTTCATTTTCCTATAGAAATAGAGCCCGAAAAAGATTAATATGAAGTTTACATGAATATCTTATGGGAACGCATTGACTCGCATGGGATCGAACCTTAGACCATTAATACAAGAAAAGGAATCTGTATATAGTGTAGTGTATAAATGTGCAAGTTTGCATGCTTTATAACAACTGGTTTTCTTGTTTTAGACAAACATTCACCCTTACACACCTACTCAGAATAACTGCCCATCAAGAAACAATGGGAAGTAAAAATTGATAACTAAATACTAGAAACGACTCTCTCGACTTTCAGGAAATAAAATTGATAAAATATAAAATTGAATAAAATAAAATAAAATTGATAGCAAATGAAACATGAAATTTCGTTATTATTTACTCTATGAAATACGTAGATGTAAATTTACTCAACGAAAAGAATATTTAGATTTTTCATCAGTCTGAAATGACGTTATTCTAAGTCTTTGCTCCTAATCCACAAGGGTATTTTTCTTCTTTTTAACTCCTACATCCAAGGTAAATCTTGGGTAAAGCGCCTCTCTGATAAGAGGCGGAGGACGAAAATAAAACGAATCTCCCCGCACGCCTTCGACCGGTACATTCAGGTTTCTACGCCTTACTTGACCGCCTCGTTCGTCGACTCATAAGCGGTCAGAGGCGCGGATCATCTGCGCAATTACACCCAGAAATCAGAAGGCGTAGAAAAATCTCCCCGATTGTTGTACAAACGTCGTTTAATCTCTCCTCGTTTCTTCCCCCGCGAGCTGATGATAAGATACACGTGGTCATTGACTTAGCTGACCTGGGTTCAGCTCTCCGGCGGAGCAGCAGAGGCGATTTTCTGCTTGGGATCTCGCGCGCACTCTCGGCTTCATTTACGGGGGGCGGGAGGGGCAAGGGGGGGCAAGACTATGTGCAAACTCTCTGTCCTTCGGAAAGGACATTGAACCTCCCGCGAGTGTGGTAGGGATAGGAAAGACATCGTCCTCCTCCCTGGCTTTCTTTCGTCGTTCAACAACCAGGGGCTTTTTCTCGCATCCTTTGGTCAGGGCTGCTACCTGTCTTCGGATGGCCAAATTAACCCAAATTCGGGAGACAGGTGCATGTTTACGTGTCAGCTGTCCGGAGGGAAACATTCGCGCGGCCGAAATTTCCCGCTCGAGCTTCTTTCTGGGAATACGGCACTCCCGATCAACCGGCCCCTTCTGGGTGGGAAACTTGGTCGGATGAATGATGGGTGGTTAATCAGAAAATGCGCGTTGAGTAATACTTCATATAATTATATAGTATCGTAAGTGGGCGGAAGGCGCCTATATTCTTCCTCTTTGTAATTAGTTTGGAATTAGCAGAGAACCAAGTAGTTCATTTTTATTTCAAACGGTCGTTTCTTATCAAGATTTAAACGCGAATCAGGAATGACTTTATCATAGTATTAGAAACATGAGTTTAAAATTCAAATAGTGGATGATATGCAGCCGAATAGCCAACAGCGTTATTCGTGAAAGACCACGGATTTTTTTTGATTAAATTTTTGCTCCATGATACAAAGTCAGCCATTACCGAGTCTATCACGTATTTTTCCCATTTAAACATTTTGTATAAAACGACACAAAACATTATAACATGAAAATTATTAACACTTTGGAAGAAAAGACGCAATTTTGGATAAGTCATCTTGCGAGAGAAGATAGGTTTCTTGTGGAATAAGATACTGCTTCGTATTTTAATTTATCAAATATAATTTTGATGACAGAAAATACTCAGAGGTAAAGGTAAAAAAACTCGAAAAGTATTGTAAGAAAATCGAACCATTACCATGTTGAAGATCATAAGGATTTAGAGAAAGTATTTATTAATTACCCTTCGTCAGGGTTATAGCATTATATTTGTGTGTATGTGTTTTTTAAGGTGAATTTAAGTGACTATATTGTTAGAGGTATGGTTAAAGTAATTGGGAAGGGTAAGATTTTATTCTATGAAATAGGTAAAATGTATGTGTAGACAGCGAATCAGATAAGGGATGTTTATGAATATACTGCTTGTATTTAGTTCCATTAACGATGAAGCTTTGGAGTGAGTATTAGCGTTGGAAATACGTAACCTGTTTCTTCAAGAAGTGGCCTTACTTAAATCTTGCAAAACTGTTTTTAATTGGCTGAAGAAGGCTAGTTGGCAAGATTTCTCGTTTAGGGAAAAGCTCGTTCTATCTTTCCGCAAGTTGACATAGGCTATCAGAGACGATTATCAAGATCGTATCTCCTTGATTTATCGTGTCAATTAGTCTCAGCCAACATTTGCGATATTTCAAGAACTGTCCGAAATAATTTTTATTCAATTCTACGAGGGGTATTTTTTTTCATTTGCCGAGTTTTCCTTCTGCCACTCATTCACTATACTCATACGATTCTCGTATTCAACATTGCAGTATCTCATACTCGTATTCAGCATTGCAGTTTCTTCCATCAATTTTCGTTTTCTCGGGAGTAAACTCTACGAAACTTAAACAGTTACTCGCACTCTGTAAAACCTCCTCGCTATCTACAGGGAGTTTCAACATATTTATTATCTTTTTGTACTCTTGCGATAAAATTCGTATCTGAAGTTGTGGTAAGTTTTGTTTACTGTGTATCATACGTTAATCTTCTTTTAAACTCTTTCATCAAAGGTCGTTGATTAAGTCGACGGAGATAACCCTGACGTCATAGAAATTCCTCGTATTTCATATTTTTTCTGCGTCCCTGATTTAAGGTAAAACCTTCTATCGGGCGCTAAACTGTGAAATTAGATGCTTCCTAGTCGTTGAACACTGGGTTTATCGTCATTTATAAAGAGAATTCATTTTTCGTATTTAAATAATCACGAAAGAGTAGTCTCAATTTTAATGCGGTCATAAGTTTCCGTGAATCGCTAACCGTTGAAAGAGACATTCGTATCATTAATTTTTATGTGGTGATTTTTAGCCGATTGTCTCGGTTGTGCGATTGTTTAACATATTGATGTTTTATATGTATTATTTATGTATATTTAAATTGAAAGAATCTACGTCGAAATCCTCGTAAGCCGCCGCCTATCAGCGTGAGAATTTGTAAGTTTTAACAAAGAAAAGGATATTTTTCGAAGAACTTTCCTCGAAAAGTCAACCAATGTCTTTACTTATTTGATTCACCCAGCATCCGGTCGTTTACGGGAAGAAAACGTCGATTTCCTCGTAGTTAAGGAACTTTATTTGTCTCTTCTGTTAAGAGGAAAAGGATCTCTTCGTCTTCCTTCGATCATTCACTGCGTCACGATGTCGTGATTTGCGGGTCCGTGATCGGCTAAATGCTGAGACGCTTCGATATCGTTAGGAGTTTTCGTTTCGTTTCGTTGCGACGACAACTTTTTGTTCGGAATTTCTCCGCTTCTGATTCCCCAATCGAGCCAAAAGGAAGGTGTTTTACTCTCCGGTGGAAAAGTAAGGAGTAAATGGGGTGGCACTTGATTTAACACGCGGGTTCTTATCGATCATCGGCCGAGTCCTTCGATCAAGCTTTTACCGATTTCATTCGTCGGGTGAAAATCATGCAACTCCGATGGTATTTTTCCTATTGGGATGTTCGCATCCTATTACTGAAGGGACCGAGACGCTCCTGCAACTCGATTTGCAGAAAATGACGAAAGAGTTATCCTTATGGACTTTTTATTAATGTATCGAAAGGCAGGAGTCTGATCTTCGATATCGAAAATTTCAGAGTAACTTTTCACCCTCAATTCCCTGGTGAAAAAGTTTATATGAACAGCATCATACACTCGTGCTGTTATATGATCTCTTTGAGTATAACTACAGATTTTCCTGGAAGAAAACGTAGGGATGCCCTTTCTAAGGCTGTCTGTGATATGCATAAAAAACAAGGCAAGGTTTCCCCTTTGATTTGTGGACGATGTTTTTAAAATNAGACGGTTGCTCAGGGATATTTTTCCCAGGGGAATTTTTGCCCACATATATATCGCCATGAAGTTTTCACCCAAAGATTTTCAAACTGAATAGGTTCATCTAATAGATGTCTTAGTATGCACCCTGCAAGTCTCCTGACTCGCCCTGACCATTCTCGCAGTATCGGAACGAACTATGTGACATGGTGAGCGTGAACGTGCTTTCTCTAAATTTATCCAGTAAGTTAATCCTTTGTTTAAACTCTCTACCTTCTAGAGATTCCCATCCTGCGTACTGAACCATCTGCGTAACGCTCGCTGATTTATCGTAGCAATTCTGCACAAAACGTACCGCGTATTGCTGCACCTTTTTTATTTCCCGAATACAGCACTTATCGGAAGAGTACTATAAACTACACGCATTATGAGGCCTAACACAAAATAACATCGCTCCAAACCCGGGTCGAAAATATATCTTACAAGCGGAATTTAAGTGAAGTTGTGAAGTTTTATTTCTCTGATAAAATTATCTCTTGGAGTTAGAGCAGTTATTGATTAGATATTAAAATTTTTATAGATATTATTATAGATGTTTTATCTTTAATATTATTAAAATCTTATCTATAATTTCAAAATGTACATGAAAAATATTCGAGTGATTTTTATCCCATGCAGCTTTAGTACACTAAATGAAAGGTACTCCGCAATAAGTTGCGTCTTTCGTAATTCTTTAACGTAGATTATTTTCGGTGTACGTTGCCAATCTCTTTGTTCTTAAATAAAGTATTATTCGTCCCTTATTTTCCTTGTTTGTGTTCCATTGCATTGCACTCTTTAGCTTCGGAATATCTAATTACCTTTTATGAATTAGCTAAATTAAAAATATTATTGCATATGAATTAACTAAATCTTTCCAATATTGTCGACTTAAGTTAACTTTTATTATTACTAACCTTTTTTTACATTGACGATGGGTTAAATGGGAGAAGAGACTCCAGTGTCAATTTCGCTCAAAATAAAGACGTTACTTATTTATTTTAATTAGTAAACGATTGGATTTTAAATTCTCCACCTTGTAGCCCAGTTGCAGTGGTTACAGTTGCCATCATATTTGGGTAAACATTTGATAGCTCGAGAGGGAGAGAAATGTCAAGCTGTGTCTCTTAAGTCAAACGATGCCATCGCGATCTTATTTATCAAAGAATTTTTTCCTTTCTCCCAGCGTAGCCTTGAACTTGGCTTTCGGGAAGATTTTTCAAGGCCGCATTTCCAGCTCTGTAAAAAAGGAACGATCCGTATCGGTCTCTCGCGCTTTCGTCCGTCTTATAAGCTTCAGAAAGGGGCTTTTCCCCTCTCCACGGGATAATTGCCACGGGAGATATAATCAGATTCCTCTCCCTATCTCTAATGTACTCATTTCCTCCTCTTTTTTTCGCAGGTGAGTGTTACAAATCGATCTTCTTCGCACTTCCAAAGGCCCGATAATGTCCCTCGATTTTTTCGCGCTTGCTGAGTCATACAGCAGGACAGCCTCGCAAGTACAGGTGCAAGGGTGAGTAGAATTCACATGGATGGAGTTTGCGGAAGTTGGTACCTCGATGTCGCGGTCACTGATAAACAGCAGTTTTTGTGGTGTGGTCAAAAGTTTTATGCGTTAGAAGCAAGCCTTTGAGTTGTTTGCGCTAACGTCTACATAAATACCCCGCAAGCCGCTTTTCGGAGTGTGGCAGGGGGTGTGCACACCAAGCGTTCGAGTTACCACTGCAGCTTATTGCTGTCGCGTATCGTTCGTGAAAGGAATCAGTCCCGGAAAGGAAATAGAGCCATGGTGCATGCACCCCCTGCCACACGCCGAAAGGCGCCTTGCAAGGGTTCTCACATAGGCATAGACAAGAAATTAAAAGAAAAAAACAGCCATCCATATAACTGCTGGTCCATTGAACAACAGTAAACTATCGAATTTATTGCAACTTTCTCTGCAATCGGTTCATCTGAAACATCTATTCTAAATTATTCTACTCCAAGACTTTCTAGATAAGGGGATTTTCGCTCTTCTGTGGTGTTACGACTTTTCTTGGTTAGCACTCAAGAAAAATGATTGACTTTGCTATGAAAATAAACTGTTGCGGACTCGACAAAAGCTTCCAAAACCTTTGTCTTAAAAGTGTTACGATGCCTTGAGATCAGACCCTGGAGGACCATAAGAATTGACTTTACCCAGGTAGTCGTCCCAGAGAGTGTTTTACATATTTCGATATGTTCCCATTTGACCCGACACCACTTAAATAGTGTTCCGTACAATTAGTTGGATAAATATTTCGTTTTTATTCGGCTAAATTTCCTTGATTCGATTCTATCGAAAATTTCAGATTCCTCATTAAATTGCAAGTTATACTCATCATATAAGCATTAACATAGCGGAGGTATTTATTTTATTTCTTTATAAGAGGAATACCCTAAATTGATGTTTTCATGCTTTAAATGTAAAAAAATCCAGTAAGGCGTCTATCGAAGTTATCATAAAAATTACGTAAATAACACTTCCAGTCAAAATACTGCATGCTGGCATATACTCCCTCTTACCAACTTTCTTAACAATATACTGCCAAAAGATACTCTTAAGCCCTAGCTATTTCTCTTATTTTACGAGGGTCGTTCAATAAGTCCTTCGAAAATCCAAGAGATGGGGCTCGTTGTATCATTAATTGTTTGTTTTTAGTAAGCATCATTACTCACTAGATAGCTGTTAAAGTCTCACTTATATCCATGACATGGTTTCATTTTTATTGTCGATTGAAGCAAAAAATTTCAGTTTATCTAGAAAAATGGAAAAGTTGAGTTTCGAGCGGTGATTAAACACTTAAATTTAAAAGGCTTAACACCGAAACACCCAGTGTCTTCTTTTTATTTCCAAATTTGAAAAAATGGCTCGGTGTACAACGGTTCACGTCGAACGAGGTCGTCATCGCCAAAACAAATGCCTATTTTGAGGACCTTCCGAAATCCTACTTTTTGGACGGCTTAAAAAGGTTGGAGAAACGCCGGGAAAAGTGAATAGAGTTAAAAGGAGATTATGTTAAAAAATAAAGAAACCTATACANTTGTTCGGAGGACGTATTAAGAGAGGAGCGATTCCTACTAAGGAGAAAAGAGAAAGGTTCTTTCCTTTATGTTACGGGGGCATCCTTTGGGGAAATCACCGCGCGTATTTATAAACGATAAAGAAGGAGTGCTCTACAAGGCGCCGTCAAGCTATCAAGGAGTTGACTTCGTTTCAAGCAATATTAATGGAGACTAATTCGATTTAGCATTAAAGTTGAACGTCTACCGCATTTTCTGGATGCAGGGAAGAATGAAATTGGTAGGACTCTTATCATTGAATACAATAGTTTGAATTATTGATGGCGAGGTTTAATGACGACCGATACAAACGATGGCAAACTGAAAAATTAAATGAGAGGGCTATGCATTCTCCAACGAACAAGGGCTAAGTAAAATGTCTGACAAAGGCAAATATTTGCTAAAACATTTGTACTACTGTAAGAAAGATCCGAAGTCCTAGGTTGTAATCCGCTTCTTCTGTTTTAGGAAATGCAACATATTTTTATAGTACATTTTATTATAAATTCATGATTTTTCATTCAAGCCAGTCCAATAAAGAGTTTATTAAAGTTATCACCTTATATTGGTAAATTGTTTTCATGAATTTAACTCCGGGACTAAATGTAGCAATGCAGTTATTTGGTATACCCATTTCAACCTACATTATAAACAATAATTTTCTGTATTCCATGAAAAAGGAGCGATTCATTGATTGAGAGAATTTATAGACTTGATGAATCATATAAGATTACATATAAGATATTTAATTCAATTTAGTCTGTATTTATATAGCGTAATTTAACTTAGAAAATCTTCGGTTTAAAAACTAAATACGTTTACATTCTGTAATGCAAGAAAGTACCGAGTTTCAAGTTTTGAAAATCAGAAGGAAGAAAATCCTCCAAATTATTGAATTTTCAGTTGAAAATCTAAGGAACATCCAATTTTTGGAAACGATAGAAACGCAAAAAAAGGGATGTCTTAGTTTCTAAAATACTTGGATTATGAAAGCACTACAAAGAAAGGTACACCAATGCGCATCCCAATATTAAAGGAGTAATAAATAAAATTTACGAAGGCGCCCGTGATGTTTTGTATCCCTCCCTAGATTAGAATTTTTCTGGATTAATTTGTTTTCAGCGCCATGAATCAAAAAAAAAATTACTATAATTCAGAGAAGAAATACACACAAAACAATTCTGAAAATACGACATAAATGGACGCATATTTTTCCTAACAATTTGAGATAATTAAACCAGAACTCAAAGGTTCAAGACGCGTGGAATATATTCTACGATAAATCCACCCCGATATGAATTGGCTTGGTTTCCTCTTGGGGCAGAAAAAGAATTAACGCATAAATATAGAGTAATAACTCCACCTTGGCTTTTAAAAATCGCCGCGGCTAGTTGTGCAATAACTTGGTAAGAGACTGATCCCCTCTCCGCGCCTCTGTGGTCCCTTACACTCCCTTACGATCCACACGATATTTATGGCAATACTTTTTCTCGAACGCTCTTAATCATTCCTCCGAGACTACCGCGAATAGCGTGAGGAAGCTCGTCAAAATCCCCAGCAAAATTAATGAGATGATTTGAATATTTAAACTAGGTTACAGTGCGAGAACAGGAGTATACCAAAGATATATAGTGCGGAACGCCGATTCAAAATTAAAATATGTATTCCCTGAGACATTTTAGGTTTTATTGGAGCTAACCATAGCCTCCTCCTGCAGATATCAGCTTAGAGAAACCGAGGGAAAATATCGATTCGCTTCTAAATACCTCGGTAGGTTATCTCGCTATAAAGAAAGTAAATACAGTTTCAGTAACTGTGAAATATAATCAGTAATTACTACTTCATTTTAAATTGGTATTTACGCCAATTAATCGATCTTAGATATCAAATTAATGACAGCAACGAAGAACAGTGAAAGATGGTTTATTTTCCAACACATGGTCATAAAAGGCCTATTTAAAATAGTTTATGCATAATTCGAAATTTAAATAAAAGCCTTCTTTTATGACAAACGTAAGGGATGAAAAACCATTAAACCATCAATAATCCCCATACACCCTTTTCCTGACAAATGTTTTCATTAGTTGGACTTGGAAAAAAGCGTATTAATTCTTTGCTAATGGGTGTGCAAGAACGGAGAGATAGTCTTTTTCCCCTTGGATTGTTATTTAATATTATATTTCAATATTTCATTTCCCTTACATTGTAAGGGTAATTCCTTAAAAAAGTCCATGTGGATAAACTTTTACTAGACCACATATACAAGAAGGACACGACCATGGTTTCGTAGCCAAGCTAAATCTTCAAGCTACGTTTAGTAAAAGTTTATCCCAATGGACTTTTTGAATGTCAATAATTACCACAAAGTTACTCCTGATTCTGTATCGTTTATTAGTAATTCCTTAATCTTTTCCTTAAATTTTAAAGGTAATTTCCTCAATTTTTACGGTGTATCCACCCACATGTTGGGTAAAACCATGGAGATGTGTGTACTAGAAATAGATCGTAGACGAAAGAAACCATGCTTGACAATCTCAATAAGCTCGACAGCTTGAACGAGATATCTTTTTGAAAGTAAAAAATGATCAAAAAAGCAGCAAATCCTAAATATCGGATATTTCGGGTGAGACTGGATTCTAAACCACTTTCTTCTGCGAGATATCTGGGAAATAGTTAATTAGAAAATTTCCTATTCTTAGGATTGGACGAAAAATCCTTCGGTAAATCTCCAAACAGGAATTTTTCTGAGACGGCATTTCCCTAAGAAAATTTAATTTTGTGTATTACTAAAAATTTGAGCTTCTTATCAATTGAGTTGCATGTTTGTTACTTTCCTCACTATGTCTAATTAAATTCCTTGATATGAACACCGTATTTATTTGAGGAAATGAAGTAGTGCCAGTTTATATTTATCTTTCTTTCCACATGACGTAACGTTAAATTTTAGAAATGAACTAAGAGCATTAAAATTTCAAAGATTTTTCTGTGATGTTGGTAACTTTCGCCCGTTTTATACTTTCAATTATTAATCGGAAGGAGTTTCTAAAAGGTTACGTAAAGAATTATTTAGAAAAGAATATGACATAACATGATCATGAGAAGAAATGCAGTGTTTAGTGTTATTTTTTAGTGTTACTTGGAAGTAATGCTTGGAAGATTTACATGAACGGGGACGAAGTGTTGTTAAAATATTGCGGCGAAAAAACATTTAAAAATTTTTGATGGATTATTTNTACTTCCTTAAATTTTAATCTATTTACGGTACATCCACATATTAGGTAAAATAATAGAGGCGTCTAAATGAGACGCAGATAAAAGAAAGCATGCTAGAAAAGCTCAGTAAGCTCAAAAGCTTAACTGAGATTTCTTTCTGAAAATAAAAATTAGTCAAAAGAGCAGAAAATCCTGAATACAAAATATCTCGGTCATAACAGGGTTTAAACCTCTTCTCTTCTACGAGACATCTCGGGTGCGTCAGGGAATTGGTTAGGAATTATGTTAAAATATACGTTCATATAATGTTTCTAGCATAGTGTTTAAGTTTTGCGAAGAACAAAATAACAACATAATTACACACTTATTATCAACATGAGCGCTATGAAAACTTTAACATGCGATGTATACATATAACAGAACAAACGCTACGGGACAGGTCACTTTAATGCAGCACACTAAAATAAAAAGCAGAGCGCCCTAGAATTGAAAAACTGGGGAATGATTTCTTATGAAAAGTGGATATACGGCCGGAAGCTAGAGTAAATCACACCAGAAGTTACAAACAAGATATAAATAAAGAAAAACCGGAGCAAGGACACGAAATGTATCTGAAACACGAAAAATTCTTTCGAGTTAAGAGATAAAAAATGGAGGGTAGGGCGGAATGAAGGGGAGAAAGGATAACGGATCGCGTAAGAGGATATAATGAAAAATTAATACGAATAAGGTAGGTGGGAAAAGGAGAAAGAGGAAATGGTACGCGAAGATGAGGAAGATAAAATATGAAAAGGAAGAAGAGAAAGAGTAGAGAATGAGGAATGAAATGGAAGGACCATATTTCACTCGTGGATCCGTCCCTCTTTTTCATATAACAATATTTATATACCGGTCGGAAATCTCCCATCCCAATTACTTTCCAAACTAGAAAATGAAATGAAAATAGAATTTTTGAGAAGAGAGAAGGAAAGACGCAGAAAACAAGTCAGGGAATTCGCAGGTCCTGCCCCAAGCAAACGCCACTTCTATTTCACTCCATATGATTTCAGCGAGTTCAATTTGCAATTAATAAAAGAAGGATTTAGCGTCATATAGTTTATCCTCCATTTTAATTTTCAATCATAATTTAATTATTAATATACGGAGTCGACCAACTCCCGCCATCATCCTTGATGGAAATTCGTATTCTGACGTTTACTTGAATTTACGTTATCTTGACGTTTACTTATGAGAAACAACTGAAATGATGAAGTGCTGCTAAACTTTTCCTAACTGCATTCAAAATTCTTTATTTAATTTCGACAACATTTGTAAGATTAAGTATAGAATAAAATTCGCAAATATGGATATGGCGAACAACCGTGCTTACAAATAACTGGTGGTGTCGTGGTCGCATAAGATGAAGGGGTAAGTATTGCTGGTAACATAAGATAAAGGATATACGTTGATAAGGAAGCCAATAGTATATTTATATCTTGATTTTTCTTTTAGAGGAGTTAATTCAATTGCTCAAAGCCTTAGATTAACTCCTCTACAATTCAAAGTAAACAAACAAAATTACTGAGTTAAACGCTTAACAAAACTGAAACCTTTTACATCGCATGTAGGAAGTGTCTGGAGAACCACCCACCTAAATGACCAATGGTTGATCACCGTGACGAACTAAGATCGACCATAGGAATGAATCGACCTGACATGCACTAAAGCCTGTCAGACAACCAAGTACCACCTTATTTTATCGACTAATGAATCTCCACGCAGCGTTATTTACGATCCTTGCTTTACAGCGACCTTTGCGACAATTCGGACGAGCGTAAAAACCTCGAATTCCTCTCGGCGGAGGACAGAAAACTATTCAATTGCGGATCGTAAAACCCTCGCCCCTTACGAAGAAATTCGGGGCATGCTAGGGAACCAATAAGTTAAAAGGGTTGGAAGTAGGCGGCGGCAATCGGAAGGACGCTAAGGAAGTACGCACAGTTAATATTTCCCGGGGCGGATCACAAATTCAATTAGTACGCACAACCTCAAAAGATTCCGGAGAAAGGCTTCCTTTAAATCAGGGAAGCGTCGCAGGCCCTCCTTTTTACTCTCGTTTTCCCAACTCCCCTCGACATCGTTCTCACGGACACAAAACCGACCTTTTAGCCCCCTTATCTACGAAACTCCCCATTAGGAGCGATCCTCCAAACCACCGCTCCTAATTCCCCACGTCTTTCCATTCCTGAATGTATATGCATGTACCACGCAGTGCTTATGACGTCACCCGGCCTGATTCCTACGAAGATCGTTAGAGGGAGAGTCCCTTTGGGCTAGTTTGAAGCCGATTCTTTTTTCCGACGGACACGCTTGTTCGTGTACGTTGAGGCCCGTAACTTATTGCCGGATTGCGAAGAGCTATGAATCTGCGAACAAAGCCCGTGCCTTCCTATTGCCACTACGCTTTGCTCACGCTGTTTCTCTTTTTGGGAGCGACACGAAATTATCGCAGTTTAGTTTCCTACGAGGCTCTTAACTTTTAATGAGATCCACCCCTCATCGGATTAAAATTTATCTTGAAGGCTTAAGACAGTATGGAAATTAAGACGGATTCTAAGAATGGAACCGAGAGTTGGTTCAAAGGAAGATCGGAAGACTAAGGGTATGGAAATCGTATTCGGAGGTTATGGGATAATTTCATTAAATTATACACCGTCAATAGAGATAAATCACAAAGATCTTATGTTTGTTTACAGATACTATTCCCCTTTGTCGGTTATTTATGAGTAAATTTCATTATAATTACCTCTGTGTCTTAAAAGATATTTTAGAATGTGAAGTTTTCATTTTTACTTTGTCTATGAATAAATGGTGAGGATTTCACCTCACACATCATTCTAGTGATTTTCTTATACACATAGAATGTACAACAGAAGTAGGGAAACAATTACTAATTGAAATCCATCTTAGAGGAGAAGATCGATCTTAAAATGTGAGTAATGCTTATTTATCGGCTACGGTTGATAAAACTTGATTGAAAGCTCTACTAAAAAGGCGTAGTTAAAATAAAGCCACCTTAGTTAGCTTTCTTGATGGATTGGAAGGCGCCATATATCTAACAAGACGAAATGTAAGATGTAAGATCAAATTCAAACATAGGTTGAAATATATATATAGATATATAATCCTCTTCGTTAGCCTTCTCTTCAAGGAACAAGAGCTTTCTAAAATAGATTGTGTCGGATTTTACTTGATCGTATTCCTATACAACAATGAGCGAGTTATATACGTTGCTTTTTTGTTTGAACAACTAAATCTGTTACTCGCTCTTTGTTGTAAAGGCATTCAAATCGTCGTAAAAGAAATTTCACCAAATATTACGGTTTCTATAGACTTGATTATTTTGGTAAGCAAATGAATGGAAAGCAAATATCTTGAACTCTAAGAGATCATTCAGTTTAACGCATCGGTTTTTAAGCATTTAACAAGAGCTTTCTGTTTATCCTTTGAATGAACTTTGGAAGTTAAAATTAATTACCTTAACGCTTTTTGTTTATGTAAATCATTAAAATAATGCAATTTTTCATCACCATAACACATATGTTTGAGACAGAAAGGCGTTTCGGAGCTATGAAGGGTATCTTCCGATTTTAACAAATGAGTTCCATTTAAGTAAGTAAGTAAAACGTTTTTGAGATCGGCTACACAGAATTGGTTTTAAGGACCGATCTGATTTCCACTTATGGACATTGCATCCCTATATATAGCCTACATTTTTCAGAGGTATACATATGTTCTGAATTCGTTCTAGAATGGATTGAATGGGAAATGGAGTGAAGTGCAATAGAGGTACATACATGAATACTTATAAATAAACAGCCATAACTCAATTAAAAAGGAAAGGAAAAATATGATTTTGTTGGAAACTCTAAAGAAAGGCACGTGAAGTGGTTAGCGAACTAAATAAATGAAGCAGCCAATTGCCAGCCTATAAAATAAACGGTTTTAGTAAATTTTGGAGACCTATATCAAGGCAGAACTCTAATGGTGATATCCTCACAAACACGCTCGCGCACATCTGCCAAATCTCGTTATCACCCAAGGCATGGAAATTTCCCTAATTTTGAACCGTAGAAACTCAATTCATGTTAACTCATCGCTTTCCAAGGTATTCATTACGTTTCCATCACATTTCATCTTGCCGAGCGCCCGGTCCACAATCGGCACCACGCGGACATTCCAATATCCCCGCCCTGAATATATATGAACTGGATTAATTAAGCGCATCCTAGTCACGCTATGTCGAAAAACGCTCGTATGACACTAGTCACAAACAGCGAGCTTGTTTAGTTTGCGAGCTTCATTGCATCCCGACGAGTTCTCTTTCCGCGGCAGCTCCCGGAGGGAGAGATACGAGCTCCTGACACGTACACGGAGACGTACGTAAATTTTGTGTCCCTGGTGTCGGATTACACAGCGCTCGAAGTCTGATGACGAACAGTCTTGATTGCCATATTCACGCCGTAATGCGAGGCTATGCGCTCCGCAAATTTTACGGCAGTCGAAACGCGCGCTCGGGCCGAGGGGAAAAGGACCTACGAAAACGCTTCTGCCATAATTGATAAAACGCCCACATGTCTGAGATCGCAGGCTGAATGTTAACGATGGAGTAGGTCGGAGCCGGAAATTCCTCCTTAATGCAAACAATAATTCCCCCTTATCGTTCGGCCTTCGAAACGTGTGACACTCGTCCACGTCCTTTGGCTTTCCAGAAATAATTCTATTGAATTACTCTCTCTATACTTGATTTTGTAGACGGAATACTGCGTGAAGAGGTTTTTGGCATGGTTTTAACTCCAATCCAATTCTCCAACGAATCCGTATCCGCATTCCTCATCCTAAAATACAGCGGTTCTTAAACTCTAGTAGGCCGAGGATCCCCTTTACTATTTTATTGTTTTTCGGACCTCCAATATTTTACACATTCACATCTTTGTTGAACTTTTTTGATTTCATACAAGTGGAGACAGTTAATTATGAGCAGTTTAGTATCAATATGCTTTAATCCATGTAAATAACAAGCAACTACTATAAACCGCCCCAGGAGACCACGGATCCTGACTATGAAATAACCCTGGCTATGCTTGGTTAGAAATAACGGCACCTGCACAATTATAAGTCAGCAACGAGCAGTTCATCACAAATTAATGGTTATCTCTGTGTCCTACTTTAAGATTTATTTTCATAATGATGTTTTGTGAATAGTAATCTGAATCTACAAAAGTTATTTCTAAATCCAAAAAGATAGTGATGAATGACAGTTGAGTCGTCAATGGTGTGGTATTTCACGGTAAAGCGAATGTTTAAAAATACCGTATTTTCTGGTAGATAACCCGCGTGTTATATATACAGAAAATATAGAAAAAAGATAAAAATAATAGTGCGTGATATGGAAAATCTCGTTTCATTGAATATCATGAATATTGAACTCAGAAACAAATGACTAAACAACACACGTCATATATACGCGGAAGTCGCGGAATATATATTCACTTAGTACTAGGGCAATTTTGTTTCAACCAACATATTGTAAATGTTAACGTAATCAAATAATTCCATTCAGAATACAAGAGTAATTATCATAAATATTACAGTAGTGAAAAAACATTCTCGTCAACATAATAAGAATTTTGAAATGCGCGTTATCAATGCATTTATCACAGAAGAAATTTTTGAAATGCGTGTTATCTATACATTATCACAGTGAAGAGATTTTTAAAATGCGTGTTATCTAGTAGGTGCGTGTTATTTACCAGAACATACGGTAATAATAACTGGACGTGAAGATAAAAATTTATTTTAAAATCAGGGTAGAATACTTTTCCCTTGTAAAATAAACCGAGAACTCTCGTTTTAAAGTGTTTTTCTTTTATATTTCCTATTCATAGCTAAGATATTTTAAGAACGCTAAATATAAAAATAACGATAGAACAGTTACGATATTTAGATTTATTAGGTTTTTCGTTTCAAACTTTTTCATAGTAAAATTACTGCTTAAATTCAGGGATATCGCTAGTATCGCTAAAGTTTCCGTATACAACTCATGTTGAAATCACATTTTAAATGAAACGGTTAAATACTAAAATAAATGCATAGAATGTATAACATTCCCAAAACGTAGCAATATAAGAGAAAGTTTGACCTGAACTAGTGAAACCAAAATAAAANGTATTGGCGGGCCATGTGACTGGTACGAAGCAAACGGGGAGAATTATTGAAGAGATGACGAGCGGGAGAGGGGAGAAAGTGGGTGCTATAGATAGAGGAGAAGGATGGCAGCAAACGGGCTAAAGAGATGGGTGTGAAGGGTATTTCGGGAGGGAGGAAGCCGGAGTGGGGGTGGAACTTGATGGCCGCTAACTACGGCAATGAATCTAGAGCCACGTTGTGGGTCTGCGTATGGCACAGAGCACGTCCCCTATATAAAAGGTCCTTCACAGTGGAGGATCCAGAAGCTGTGGAGGAGGGCGGCGGAGACGCCACGAGTGGGATAGTTTTGCCGCTGAAAGACTTTGATTCTCCCGTTATCCCCACGCTTGGTAGCTGTTTATAATATAATATTTATTTAAATAGCAAAACGGTCTAATTTTGTTTTACGGTTGAAATAATCCGGTCGTTTGTTCATAAATCATGGAAGAGAGAGACGATTGGCTTACATAGCTGCGCTTATTTTTCGAAAAGCGAAAGATAAATTACCAATGTGATTTTATGTGAAACTTTACGAACACTGCCTTTTCCTTGCGTAAATATTAATCTAAGTCCTGAATTTGTAGTCTTTATAAAAATAACACGACTTTACAAACCTTAAAGTAATCATGAAAAGTTAATTTATTCCTTAAAATCAGTCAAATCGCTGAATATCGACTACATATCCGCATAAATGACGAAATAAAGGTAATTTGTTACGATGACGTAATAACGAGACCTGATTTTTATCGACCCTATCTCTTTTCCTGAAACTCAAAACATGCACTCATAAATAAATAGGTCCTACCTCATCAATGTATTCTCTCCTGTTTTTGCCGAAAACTTAATTTCATAAAATATCCTTAAAATTTTAATATCTTAAATCTCCATGGGCAGTCAAATGATCCACAATTCAAAACCTTGTTGATTTTGAAAGATCTACGATGGATACTAATGTTTATGAGGGATTTAAAGAAGAGTCTATACTAGACTTAGACAAGACTAGCAAGAATGAGTACATAAAACTTGATTATATCTTTTGAATGAATACATACTACATTCTCTTTACTCTCTTTTATATATCTCTTTATCATATATACGTATTCCTTTACTATCTCTTTACAGTCCATGTCTAAACGATCACGAAATTGAACAATTAATTTCGAGATAATTATTAAGAAAGCCTGAAGATATTCAACAAATCCAAGTAATGTAAGCATAATAGCAGTATAATAATAATAAGTAGTATTATACCAATTTACAGCTCTAAAATCAAATGTGCGGCCGTTAGTAAACAGTACAACTTGACATATATTTAGTAACATATTAAGCTTATGATACATAAAAATTAAACCAATCGTAGATTTCCCGAGCCAGAAACTGATGAATTTATGAGCTCCCTTGTATTGATGTATAAATTATTTTAATAACTATGAAAACAAATCCTGAAATATTTAAGATGCTACAGCTGGACTATAAGAAACAACAGTCACGCAACAGAAAGAAAGGCTAAGTGACATTAATAGATAGATGGCAATCGGTACACGATAGCAGGATGATTATTAGTTAAATCCCATTTGCCGTGAGGATAACTAAGTCATCGTGATTAATAAGACCGCAAAGAGAAGAGGGTCGGCGTGACAGGGAATCCGAAGAGTGGCAGATGTTATGATTGGAGGTCAAAGAACATCGGTTAAGAGGGAAAGAGAGAATTTAGGGATTTCAGATTACATTTAGAAGTACAGCGCAAGCATATGTAAACGCAATTCACTATGTAAACCTTAAAATCATTTCCGTCAGCGATTCTAAATTGAAGCTCGACTAAAGAAGAATTTACATCCATAGAAAATGTAGGCAAGAATAATGAGTTCTCCCCCTCAAGAACTATGAACTTAGTTTTGTTAATGGAATGAAAAAAGAGCGCCTTCGTTAATTTCTCAATTCTACTGCGTAAGGGTTGAAGAGAGATATGTTTAGACGGCTGTACTCGAATTGCCCTATTGTAAGCTTTTTAATAAGTCATCGTAACAATATAAAGGAAGTATAATTTAACCTGAAAGACTTTTGCGTAGGATTTTGAATTATAAACATAGTGGAATGTTTTCGTTTTATTTATTATATTTTGATTATTTATATTTTAACACGAATAAGGTCATTGGGAATGATTTAAGTTGAGCAGTTACCTTGAATTGGTTCATAAAGTGCTGAATAATTTGTGTACATTACTTAATTTTGAAAAGAAAATTTGAAAAAATAACAATACTTTCTAAACGTAATAGTAGTAATGAAAATAGCAGTAATGGAAAAATACGTGATAGTAGTGATGAAAAAGTTACATTATGTTGGCATTTATATACATACAAGCTTCCAATAGATTTTCAACGTCGTTATTTCAGTTTCACCGGTTCGAAAACTATTTGTAACAGAAACGAAGTTCCCTCTTAGACTGCCAGAATAGCTAAAGAATAGAATTAAAATTGCACAGAATGGTTCCAAGGAAGCATTGAAACATAAAAATCATTAAACCACCACTATAACGAAAAAAACGTTTAAGCGAGCTACCAAGTCATGGTTGGCTAGTAATCGTGCCAAGGATAGGATAGGGATGAGCGGGATTACCTTGAAGGCAAAAGGAAGCGAAGATAAAATCCGGACGTTGGAAGAGGAAAGGGACTGAACGAACGCGCGAATATTGAGGTATTGGCGGGCCATGTGACTGGTACGAAGCAAACGGGGAGAATTATTGAAGAGATGACGAGCGGGAGAGGGGAGAAAGTGGGTGCTATAGATAGAGGAGAAGGATGGCAGCAAACGGGCTAAAGAGATGGGTGTGAAGGGTATTTCGGGAGGGAGGAAGCCGGAGTGGGGGTGGAACTTGATGGCCGCTAACTACGGCAATGAATCTAGAGCCACGTTGTGGGTCTGCGTATGGCACAGAGCACGTCCCCTATATAAAAGGTCCTTCACAGTGGAGGATCCAGAAGCTGTGGAGGAGGGCGGCGGAGACGCCACGAGTGGGATAGTTTTGCCGCTGGAAGACTTTGATTCTCCCGTTATCCCCACGCTTGGTAGCTGTTTATCTAAGTCGTTTGTGAGATATTCTTCCCGATGCGGATGCCACTAAATCTCGCAGATATAAATGGGGCGCAGCAGATTGCGCGATCATTTCGGGGCGCGAATCGTCTCGATATATTGCTGAAATCTACTTAAGTTAAGGCTGCGACCCGTCACGTGACCTCACAACTGCTGGGAATTAATATCATGAAACTCTTGAGGGGAAAACAGGAAGCTGAGACGAGCGCAATAATATGCGCGCGCGTTTTATTTCGTGTCGAAAGATACTCTACGATAAAACATAACCATGGCGGTCGTAAATTGATTTTGCGCGTTCAAAAAAATCGCTGCAAAGCTAAAGGAATGAGTCAAGAGGAACGTTTTCCAATGAATGTTTCCGTGGTTAACAGTTTTTATATCTAGAGTTAACTTCGAGAGCCGTTAAATTAAGGGCAGAAGTACATCAGCTACAACGTTTTGAAAGATGGTCTCTCAAGACCCCACTTATACGTCCTCGAATTGGAATTCCCTGTCATCCAAAGCTATATAAATGCTTAAGAAGACTTTGGAAGGAATCCGAAATTAGAGTATTACCTTTAAAATAAGTAGTGTAAACATAAGTAATAAACTTGATAACAATTTAAGATTATAATTACAGAAATATAAGAATACAATAAGAAATAAAACAATTTCCAGCTCTAAAATCGTGAAAACAAAACAAAGCACTAAAATCATGAGAAAAACAGTGACAAATAGTAAACAGTACAACTACTTGTTATATATTTGATAACATATTAGATTTATGATACTTAATGAAACCAATGGTAGATTTCCCGAGCCAAAATTCGATGAATTAATGAACTCTCTGTTATTATTTCCCTACCCATACGCGCATAATTATGATAATCAGTATACATGTGTATAACAAAATGCTTAATTACATTTACGGAAATTTTCCATAAAATCATATCTTATGGAGCAAACAAATTACCACATATGAAATGTTTCAATTAATCAAGTAACAATTTAATTGAATATCAGAAGTGTATTAATATACATTATTAGCAGTGTATTATTAACAGTATATTATTGTACACAGTCATTTCCAAAAGTATATTACTAGTTAATTATTTAAAAGAAATATTTAAGATAAATTTTTGTACAGTTAGTTTATATTTTTATTTATAATAGTGAGTAAAATAAAGATAGGATAGTTCAGTGTGCCTATTAATTAATGAACTGCCGTATTTTCTGGTAAATAACACACACCTACTAGATAACACGCATTTAAAAATCTCTTCACTGTGATAAATGCATTGATAACGCGCATTTCAAAATTATTATTATGTTAACGAGATTGTTTTTTCACTAGTGTAATATTTATGATAATTACTCTTGTATTTCGTTTGGAATTATTTGATTTCGTTAATATTTGCAATAAATAATTGGTTGGAATAAAATTATCCTAGTACAGTATATACTCCGTCCGACTTCCGCGATGTATGACGTGTGTTGTTTAGTCATTTGTTTCCGATTTCAATATTCAAGACATTCAGTGAAACGAGATTTTCCGTTGTATATCACTATTATTTTTATAATTTTTCTATATTTTTTGAATAGATAACACGCGGGTTATCTACCAGAAAATACGGTAATTTACTTAACAAATTTCCCATTTTAATTACTCGAAAATGAGCCAAAATTTAACCATTTAGAAGGAAATAAATTCTTAATTGTTGCCAAAAGACCGTCGCACAAAGAGAAGTAGAATTCACTCATTTCTAGCACTAATTCTTGCAGGCCCGTAAAAGTCACTGGATCGATATTACAGTGATTACCGAGATGAGATTTCCACCTGCGGAAGCGACCAAATTCGATCCCTTTAAGGCCAATTGATGTGATTAACGAAGTCTAAATGGAAATCGATGGACGGTCTCGTGAATGCGAAAAGTTCGAGGAGCGCAGTCACCTCCTTCACTTTGATGCATGGGGGAAAAATCAGCGCAGAGAAAATCACCTAGCGCGATGAGTTAGACGCAAGTAATTAAAAACTCGTTTGCTCTCGCTGGGAACTGTGGGCGTAAATTATAGAGGAGGCTAATTAAAAGAATTTTCTATTTCTACGGGAAGCGAAATATTCATTAATTTTCCAGTCATTCCCTGATGCACTCATTACGATAAATTTTGCTAATAAAATCAGGATGAATTCAAGTTTAGTAAGTGCGACGAGAGCATTATCTGGTCGAGAGAGTATGAATTATCGCTATAGCTATAGCTGACTTAATAATACTTAAATTATGGCAACTGCAAGATGTAGTAATGTGCAGACGCACGGAGAATCTTTTTTATAAAATACAGAATAATATACTATACACAATCTGATCCATGCCGCAAAAAATAGAACAAAAAAAATGCTCATATTTCCAATAAATTGGAAAAATACACTTTCTGCGGTGATTTATGAAACCAGGAATTCTGGTTTGCAGTTTACACAATAAATATTTACAACAATAATATATAAATAACTATAACATATGTTGTAATGAGGAGATAGATATTTACCAGAAATGCGGCGAAGACAAAGTGGACCTGCACTTCAAATTATATTAGACTTACAAAAGTATAGTAAAGGAAACGGCTTTCATAAATTGAAATATAAGGTTGTAGTACACAAAAAAGTCAGGAAATTAGATCCGTCGAACTCGTAATAATGTTAAGTTTTTCAATCGTCTTTAAATCCATCTTCGTTCAGCTGTGTTATTACATACTCAATACTCTATCAATTAGTGACTTTTTATAACTACGTTTTAATTTATATACACNTCTCTCTCCCATTCCTGATAAGTAGCAATTTCTGATAACAAATACGACGAGGCTTTAGTTGCGCGTCCCAACTTTGATAAATTAGGTGGCTGGAACTCCGCTAGGAAATTAGGTTGAATCTCCTAAGTCTCGCCAGCCTATCTATAAACCGCGCCCCGCTCCGACGTAACAGAATAGAGAAACAAATCTCTTCGCCGGCATCTACATTTATCTCTCGCTCGCATTTTCGTTTTAATTTATATACACTTATAATTTTCTTATGACTTTAATCAATATATAACTAAGAGTTAAAAAGAAAATGGTCGACCAGTAACTTCCTGCTTCTACCAGTTGTCATATGAATTTAACATGTGAATAGAGCATAATACTCTTGGGTAAGTTTTGAATCAACATAATGCAAAAAGTAATATTATGCAGGTATTACGAATGTTAAACGCAATTCTTAACAGAAATTGCGAGTATTTAACATTCACAGGACAAAACAATCATATTTAACCTTGCTATATTTTATGAAGACAAACTATTTAGAGTTAACCAAACAATAAATCTACTCGATAGATGATATTCACAATTCCAAAGAGAATAATCAATGCGTGTTATGAAGCCAGAAGTAACTCCCAACTGCCGGAAGTCTCTCTAAAGGGCACAAGAGCATTTCATTAAGTTGGGAAACTCCTATTTACCCCAAACAAAGAGCCCCTCCCTTACTTCATCGGAGATGCGAAACTAGCGCTTTCCTCACCCGAGCATCAAATCGACGCACACCGTCCAACCGCATTTATGCGTCATCCAGCCGAACGGTCCGAGGGAATTCGCGCCAAATTCTTACGCACTCCAGAAAATTTCGCCGCATTTCGGCGACTTTTTTATCTCGGCAGGAATGCCTCGTAATCGAGAGAAAGAACCCCGGAAGTTTAAGCTGAAGGAGAAAAATATTTAAGGCGCCATAAATCCGTCTCGGGTGGACATTTTATTCAGGTGCAAAAATCTGGTAGAAGAAAGCCTTCAGCATTCCGAACATATCAGGCAGTGAGGTACTCGTGCGTTAAGGCTCCAGGGACAGGGAAGGGAGGATGATGTAAGTAAGAGGTGAAAGGGAAATGCGAGATAGGCGGATGGGGTGATGGATGCACGGGAAAATGGGGAAGAGAGGGTGCAAAGGGACGAAGGGACTCCCATAGGAGAGGATGGAGATACGGCTTTTTCCGTGGCTGAACGGAATTTATACGCTGCCTAAGCGGAAGAAAAATCACGCAGACGTGACCGAAACGATTCATTACGGCGGTAATAATCAAAAGATTAGGCTCATTACAAGTGGGGCCGCGGCAATTATTCCGGAAACACAAATGTCATTTTCTTCTTCTGGATTTGAACGATATTAACGGAAAATAGCCGAAATACTCATTAGAGAAGAATCCTCAGAGGCAAAATGAAACCATTGAAAATGTTTCAAAAGCAAGAATATCGCTTAACATATCGGTGCAAGATGAAATCTGGCGAATCTTCGGGAGATGATTCTTAGTTTAAATTCTGCTGAATCATCAGAAAACAATAAACACTATATTAAACGCAATATTGAGAAAATAACTTTGTCTTTAATTCTTAAACATATTATGGACACGGTTTCGACGTGTTCACGTCATCTTCAGGTGAAATAAACAGATTTATTTCCATAATAATCACCCAGGAGAATATAAATGCGATATTTTTCCTTATTAGAATTAGTTCTATACTTCGGTAATTTTTATCATAGAATAATTGAGGTAACGAGTTACACAATAAACAATTTCGCAATTGCGCAGTGGTACGTATACTTATATAACGTTCTACGATAGATATAATCCGTTGGTGTTAAAATGTTTTTGAATAAAAGAA